>CM072514.1:41770206-41797706 GCA_036898135.1 Oncomelania hupensis | reverse complement strand
TGGGTGAAAGCGTGCGGATCTACAGGAGCAAATGCCTTCACGGTGAAAAACGTTAAAAAGCACACCTACATCTGTACAAAACATTTTATCGGCGGTAAAGGACCTACTTTTGAATATCCCGATCCTATACCTGAACGAACACGTGTTGCGGAAGTGCGGGGGAGTGTGAACCCGAAATTAGGTTAGATGTGTAAATATGTATGTACCGTTTTTAAATTAAATATTAAATGTGTTCAAATGTTGTTTGTAGTACAGTTTAAATTTAATTTCATTGTTTTATTGGACTGTGATATTGGACCCAGCAATAAGGCTTCACACCTCAAATAGTCCATCCTGCTGTAGCCTTTGTAACTTAAAGTCGATGCCTAGAAGACGACAGAAGTTAAAGGTTTGCTATAAGTATGTGTAAGCTAGATTCTCACAAGGTAGGCAGTGACCTCATCCCCGGCACTCCAATGGGGATACTGTTGCCGCAGTGAATCTGTCATGCCTACAAAATCAAGACAGGTTTTCAACTGGGGCTTTCACTTTTCCCTTTATAGGTTAGAACAAACTACAGTGGCAAGATTGCTCATGACCCCAAGGGGTAGCACTTGGATGGGTGACCGCAAAACGTGAAGCGACAAATAACAACGCCCCCAGTTGACTCAACTGTGACTGAGTACCTACTCTCTTAAGGGTGGGGAAGGTAAAGCAGCGAGGGAGGTAGATGAGCAATACCCTCATTACGCTGGCCCAAGATAAGTGTGATCTCCAACATCACGCTCCCCTACGGCCACAGGCTATGGGACTACCTTTACCTTTTTTACCTTTTACCTCTTATTATTATTATTATTATTATTATTATTATTATTATTATTATTATTATTATTATTATTATTATTATTATTATTATTATTGTTGTTGTTGTTGTGTTATCGTTGTTGTTGTTGTTCTTCTTCTTTTTCTTCTTCTTCTTTTTATTTGTCTTCTTCCTAACATTATAATCCTTATTAAGGAAGACTTACATGTCACATAAGCCTATACAGTTTGATGGCAAAACGGTCGGTTCATCTACAAATAAGCATAGTTTTCAATCCTTTGCGATACTCAACTTGTTTCATCCTTCGGGAATATGAAGAATTAAAGTCCAGGGCACTTGTAATGACCATTTGTGCAGTTAATAGCACGGCAGTGATCACTCCTACTTGTCTGTTCGTAGAATTTCCGCTAAGTACATGCGTAAGTCATTTTCTATCACGATGACTGCGTGGTGGCGAGGGCAAGTTTCGGTTTTGCGTGTCCGGGAGTTAAGCTCCATCTTTGTGAAACTAAACTTTCTTTGAATACACCCAAAAACTGACTAGGCTCATAAAGCAGCTGGAGTATTAATGTCACGTATTATCGGTGATGGGGCAGATAACTATGCCCTAAGAAAATAAACAACAGAATGAAGTCTCTTCCATCACCTGCTTTTTTCATACAAAAAGATACGACTCTATTTTTCTTAATTTCTCAACATTTATTAACTAGATGATTCGATGGAATTTAATATGTTTTCATTAATTTAACAAAAGAACAAAAATATATTAACAATTCAGATGCTGCCTGTCAGCGAGGTTTGTGCATGTTTCGTTGGCAGGCAAGTATCGTCATTACCAGATAGAAAGGAAGAAGGAGAGAAATCACTTAGCGATATCGCCTCTGTGAGAAGTGATGTACGGTGGAGGAGTTACGTCCCTTCAACGTGACATGGGCTTGCTTTCGGTTCTTAGTCTCTTGTCTATAATGTTTTTTTTTAAATTATATTTAAAAAAATGTTTTAGACGGCGATTTTCACCTTTTGCTGTTGAAAATGTTTAAAATAAGGCTTTTGAAATTTGAGATTTTTTTTTTAATGCGCATCTGTTTATTTTTTCATGACTTGACCGTAAGGGTGTTATCAGCGCTTCCTAAACCCGTGATATAGGTGGCTTTTGCATTGTGTTGTTGCTTGAAATAAACAGTATGTGTAAGATAAATTGAGTTAAAATAAAAATAATAATAATATTTTTTTTTAAAAACACTAGTCTAGAATATGTGTCATACATGTGTAATTTATTTTTTGTTCCGTATGAGTCACACAGCATACGGATTGATTGGAAGTTTTAGGTGTATAATTTATGTGTGTGTGTGTGTGTGTGTGTGTGCGTGTGTGTGTGTGTGATATAGAAAGAGATGGAGAACGAAATATAAATAAAGATATTGACTAATTCGAAACGTAAATCTAGTTGTGCACACGGCAATTCATTTATTTACAAAAATATGCTTCGATTGATTTCAACATAATAATTAGGGTACGTAATAATTATACTCTCTCTCTCAGTCAGTCTCTCTCTCTCTCTCTCTCTCTCTCTCTCTCTCTCTCTCTCTCCCTCTCTCTCTCTCGTATTTAAAAAAAGGTGAACAAGGCAACTTTCTGTGATCACAAAATAATGAAACCATCCTGCAATCAACCCTATATATCTCATTCAAATTGACAATACATTCAGTGAGTCTTGTGACAAAATAAAGGGTTGGCATCTGTATTTTATATTAGAATATTCTGCCACAACCTAATTTAATTATAACAGGATACGAAGTTGAGGAATTAGTACACAGTTTGGTGGACAGCAAAAAACAAGCCACTGAAATTTTACTTTTCTCATACTGTCTTACAATCTTTTTTTCTTTTTTTTTCTTTTTTTGTTAACAATTGCATAACAATAGTGAGCTAATTAGTGCGGCATATCAAGTTGGGTTACTTAACAAACATAACATTAATCACGTTTATACCAAGACTTTGCAGTGCACCAGAATCGTTTTAAATCTAGATCTAGACAGAGGATGACACATGACAGCAAACGGCCAGAGGGCACCCCTTTTTAGTTCTACTGTGGCTTAATTGACACTGACAATGACAGTAGTTAGTAGGCGTACTTTTTATTGATACTGAACTACGTTCAAGTTAATTATCACTAAGTACTAACCCTACTGTACACACAACCTTTATTAATTCCTTGGGCTAATCCAAACCGTTTCTTACACGAAACATCACCTTAGTTCCAATCCGTCTTGTATCATTGACAACCATTCATTGACCGGTCTTGGTCATCATAATTCATTCATATCATGATTCTTGTCTGTCAGAATAGATCTACAATTTCTTCAAGAACTTGCCGTTCTTCTTCCTTTGGGAAACGAAAAAAACTCGTCCCCTTGCATGCAGCCTTTAATCGTGCGTTTGTGCAGTTCAAAGCTGCACAGTGGTCACCGTAACTGCTCCTGCGATTTTTTTTTTCCCCCCTCTCCATCAGATCTTCGCTCTGTGAAGCAGCCGTTTTCACACATGCCACAATCAAGTCGCATAACTCTTGACACGTCATCACACCAATGGCGTCACTGCGCGGTCTAAATATTCCTGGTCTATGTCATTACTTAGCTAAAAAAAATCAGTGAAGAATCAACGGTGAAGAGACGATGAAGAATAAATGAAAGCGGACGACGGCGAAGAACCGATGAAGGACGACGGCGAACGCAAACAGCCAACAGACGACGATGTAGACCGATGAAAGGTGACGGCGGACGAAGAACGGTCGTCGGCTGACGGAACGATGAACACCGATGAATAATGTACAGTAACGGCGAACAGTCAATGGAGGATGATGAACGCTAGATGATAACGAAAACTCCCCTCTGTAACAGTCAGAAGGATTCGATTCACGTAGATAATGTTTATTTTCTCCTTCAGGACCCAGTAGTGAATGCCTCTGAACTGCAGACAGCGTCTGAATCGCTAATCTGAATGTTTGTTATAAATTGTACACAAACAATGATGTACTGAAGCAACTGCTGGCATCATTACTGTGACCTCTGACACAGGCAACCACGACATCAAATTATTCTATCGTGAACATTGTTTTTTAATATAATACATAGGAAGAATAAAACACATGGTGATGCTGATGATAAATGAGCAAAACTATGAGTGATGAATGAGTGAATGAAGCGAGGGATAAGACAGGGGTGGCCATAACGGTCAAGTCCTTGCTTGCATACATGGTCGCCACACCTACCAGCTAGAGTCTCTTCGCTGACATCACATTTGATGGATTCCTCTTGCACAAAGTAGACAGAAAATAACACCCGCGGACTGCGGAAGGGCAGTACGTGCACCCAGACGGTGTGTGAATCGATTTTTTTTTTTTTTTGGAGTAAAATTTACGTCCCCGTGAATCGAGTTGGCAAGGTGTAGCCCGTTAATCCCACTGTTTCTTGTTCTGGTCACAAATCTAGGTGTTGCGGTGTACAGCCTCCGTTTCCAACTGTTGTTGCTAAAGGTCTCCAAAGACAACAATTCTCTCGGTTGCTAGGCGTCGCTAACACGGAGTTATAATATTTCCATGAATATTGAGAGGTTATAATTTAAATAGGCTAAGTGTCCTGAAAAATTAACTGTTCATTTTACTTTCCAACTTTTATTTTGAAGAGAATAAAACATTGTCAACTTATATTGAAGAGCCGGGCTGAAATATATATGACGTCACAGCAATTCACGTCATTTATATTTGATTGCATCATACCCACACTACATTCATTCATTCTTCTCGATTCTTAGGCGCGTGGTTAATTAATTGAGTCTATATCGTCACAATTAATAATAATAATAATAATAATAATAATAATAATAATAATAATAATAATAATAATAATAATAATAATAATAATAGTATTACAATTAAATGAATGGAAAAAATGATCATGCGCGAAATACATTCTTAAAGCTTCTGCTGTATAAAATTTCACTGATACAGAACTAGAAGTAAATTCTGATTTAGATTATCCAAAAAGAGCACAGGACATCAGTTATAGAGCTGGGTACCGTGGGTCAAACTCGTACCGGTATTACCGCGGTATTGTTAGGTCGTATCGGTATTTCGTACCGGTATACCGCGATTTTAAGTGTTACAATCAAATGGGATATGGCAGTGACAGTAGTGACCGACGCAAAAGAAAGATTGTCATACACTTCAAAACAGTTTCAAAAAACCACATTTCCATAGAAACTGAAACTTTATTTTTGCTTGAACGCCTTCTAAACAAATTATGATAAATCACTGTTTAGAACATCAGCAAACTTTAAACCACAAAACCAAAATAAAAGAAAAACATTCAACGGGAAAGAACTTTAAGAGTTCAGAAGGAATGGCAATTGGTACAATGCTCAAACACACGTGTTTGGGCTTTAGGCTCGCACTCTGAGCAGACAATATGTCGACCACTGTCGCGTTATGTGTTGTCGAGATTTCCCAGTAAACCGGACCTTGGACACCCGCACCGGTATACCGTACCGTCGCGTTTCCGAACTTGATTACAGTTACGTATCGGTAAAACCGTCCAGCCCTAATCAGTTATTTACAAACAATAGCATCTTATACGAATGAACTTTTACAGGAATCAAATTTAATTCATCAATCAGTATGGAAAACATTACATTACATTACATGATTATTGCTTTAGGTCCAGCGGACTCTTCCGAGCCAAATCAGGACCAGACTTCGCTCAAAGAGGACTCAGCCCTGATCCGCATACAAGATCTGCTGAAACAACCCTAGTGGCAACACTGAAGGCACTCCACCAGCCGGTCACTTTACAATAAAGACATTCCATGCAGGGGACGCTGAGGCTATACTCTAATTTATCGAACCCCCGTTTACAAAAACAAAATAGAATACAAACATCATTATAAAATATCAACAAAACACATACATATAAAATGCCTATATTGCCAAGAAAGCGTTCAATATTTGCAAGCTGATCCAACAGACCTCACACGCAAATGATGAGTTTTGTCCCAGAAGAGTTTTCAAGAAAAAAGGTAGGTGACTGGTCTAGCGAAGAAGAAGATAGTATAGTAGATTGATAGAACAGAGTACGAATGAGACAGAATAAAGGAGAAAGACAGCGACAGTGGGAATTTAAAGCACTAATTTTCCAGAAAGTGGGGATACTATTTATACTGAAACCCCCGGCATCCTCACGGGGGAAGTATGGAAAACAAATACCACAAAGGCCTATACCAATATGAGAATTTAAGCGAACGAAATATGTCTGAATATATTGCTATAAGGACAAAAAGAAAATTGGTTATTGTTAGCAACATAAGCTTATGAACATATAGAACAAAAATATTATTCTTATTTGCAAATTTATACTGATGACTCTGTTTTAGATACAGGCCAACCAAAGGCTGGTTATGCTATATTTGCTTTAAAAATTGGTGAATCATTGTATTTAGGTAAAGACCATTCAATTTACACTGCAGAACTTACTGCAATTTTTATGGCATTAAATAAGATCATAAGTCAACAAAAGACCTTTATAAATATTTATTATTATGTGTAGACTAAATATCAATTCTACGAAGTTTGGACTCTAATATTAATAAAAACAGAGGGGATATTATATATATGAAATAAATATCTTATACATTGCTTAATTATCAAGGGCACTAATGTTCAGTTTTGTTGGATACCATCTCATTGTGGTTTAAATCATAATGATTGGGCAGACAGGAAAGCAAATGAAGGAGCGAAAAATCAACACAACGCTAGCCATATTGACATCCCCTTATGTACAAATTTTTTTTATAGTTTAATCGAAAATAAAATTTAAAAACAAATTCCTTTAAAAATAATATATATATTAAAAATTCACAATACCCTCGAACATTAATCTCTTTAACACATCGTCTTGCTTTCAATTCTTGGAGGACGAAATACTGCAAGGATATATTGTTTACATTTGCAATGAAAATGTAACTATAAATTATATAATTCATGACTGCAGTGTAATAGCATAATATATTCCACAGAACATTCATAATGTTCAAAGTAAAAACAGTGACTATTGGATAACCATCGCTAAAGCTATAATTTATAGTCCTGTATGACATTTTAAAAATAAAAATTGAAAGTTTATTCTGAGTTTTTAGTATATGACAATATCAGAAAATTGACTTTCTGTTTATGAGCATTTCACAAGTTTGATAAATTATATTGTAATAAAATTAAAAAAGAAATAATTGACTAATTAGTTTTTATTTGACTTTATTTCATGTTATTTTACTGTAATATTTTGTTGAAATGTTATCCCTTTTCCCCCATCCAAGTAGCAAATATCATTTTCCCCCAGTTTCTTTGTATTTTTTAGCCTAAAATTACTTCGGTGAATAGACGTTTAATGAAAGAAAGAAACAAAAACGCGCGCGCGTACTTAAAATGCATTTGAAACCTCATAAGTAAGGGTTGGAGGTGGGTTGGAGGGGATGAGGGTGGAAGAGGGGCGTAATAGGCCTATACACCGCTGAAGTGAGGGAAGTGAGGTCAGCCTTTTCACTCCAGGCCTGTATATTGAACAAATACTTTCCGTATTCACATTTCAGCTACGCTTGCAGATTGTTGAAGAAGATAATGTTTCAGCTATGCTTGCAGCTTGTTGAAGAAGTAACTTACTTTAATCATAGTTTCAAAAACTAATTTTCACATGATTTGAACCTTAAAAGAAAAGTGGGGTGCAGTGTATTAACGGACGGTTACATAAGTGAGGCAAACCGAGACAGCCTACACACTGCTAAGAAATCACTCATTCACACACACACACACACACACACACACACACACACACACACACATACTTGTATTCATGTTTAAATGGGGTCCTTTGACCTACTTCGCGCCTCTTAGGCGGCGAATTAGGTCAACTTTCTTCGAAAAACGGCTACTTTTAGCAATTTTCCTCGCCTCTTAGAGACGAAGTAGGTCAAGTTTGTTCAAAAACACAGCTAGGATAAGGAACTTTCCTCGACGATTAGGGTAAGGCAGTGCCTCGACGATTAGGGTAAGGCAGTGCCTCGAAAAGGGTTAGGGTCAGGGCTAGTTGCAGCGCTGCAACTAGCCCTGACCCTAACCCTTTTCGAGGCACTGCCTTACCCTAATCGTCGAGGCACTGCCTTACCCTAATCGTCGAGGCACTGCCTTACCCTAATCGTCGAGGAAAGTTCCTTATCCTACCCGTCTGGAAGATGCACTACAACTACACCAGGTCAAGTGTACTTGTAGAGCATGTGCACTACAACTACACTTGACCTGGTGTAGTTGTAGTGCACATGCACTACAACTACCCTTGGCCAAGTGTACTTTAAGTGCACATGCACTAGAACTACACTTGGCCAAGTGTACTTTAAGTGCACATGCACTACAACTGCACTTCCATGCACTACAACTGCACTTGCATGCACTTAAAGAGCACCTCCGCGCACTTTGAAAAAGTGGGGCCCTGGAAAAAAGTGGGGTCCGAGCAAAAGACCCCATTTATGATTAAAAAAACAAAGTCGAATTCCCACTTTGACATAAATACACGTTCACACCTACACACATCCACACACCCACACCCACACACCCACACACACACATATATAGTGTCTAATTCACGCTGTGAGATGATTGCTTATATAATTAGTCATACTTTTGTGGGTGCATGTGTGTCTAATATTTGCAAAAATTGAATCTAAACTTCGTATCCGACCATTCCCAAGGTCGTAATGGGTGATCTATCTTTATTAATTTGTTTTTATTTGTTCGTTTTACATAGCGCTTTTTCGGTTCAAGATATGCTCGAGGCGCTACCACAATACAGACTCTAACTCAAACCGCCCGAGGCGCTCACTTGCAACCTTTGGGCGCATAGTCTGACGCTCAGATGACTCGAGCACTATCCTGGGCGACCGAGGATGGCGAGGAGGGACCTAGTGACCACAAATATCGCAGCCGGAAAGAAGCAAGGGAATTAAACGTCGTTTTTAAGCCACATTCTTTGAACCGCCAAATGTTGCAACTTGACTGATCGGCGTGGGACCCTGAGACAATAAATACGTTGGGAAGGCTGGGTGGGGTTAATAAATGTATCGTTTGACGCGCGATGGTTTTGTATATAAGGACACTTGACGTTGACATTATGAATGTCGTTTTAAGCTGCGTACACGCTTTTTTGTTGTGGAGTGCTTTTACCCGAATAATGTGGATTAATAAACTCTTCTATTATCATACTATCAATAATGTCTTCTATTATCATACTATCGATAATGTCTTCTATGATCATACTATCGATAATGTCTTCTATGAGCATACTATCCATAATGTCTTCTATGATCATACTATCGATAATGTCTTCTATGATCATACTATCGATAATGTCTTCTATGATCATACTATCGATAATGTCTTCTATGATCATACTATCCATAATGTCTTCTATGATCATACTATCGATAATGTCTTCTATTATCATACTATCGATAATGTCTTCTATTATCATACTATCGATAATGTCTTCTATGATCATACTATCGATAATGTCTTCTATGATCATACTATCGATAATGTCTTCTATGATCATACAATCGATAATGTCTTCTATGATCATACTATCGATAATGTCTTCTATGATCATACTATCGATAATGTCTTCTATGATCATACTATCGATAATGTCTTCTATGATCATACTATCGATAATGTCTTCTATGATCATACTATCAATAATGTCTTCTATTATCATACTATCGATAATGTCTTCTATGATCATACTATCCATAATGTCTTCTATTATCATACTATCAATAATGTCTTATATTATCATACTATCGATAATGTCTTCTATGATCATACTATCAATAATGTCTTATATTATCATACTATCGATAATGTCTTCTATTATCATACTATCAATAATGTCTTCTATTATCATACTATCGATAATGTCTTCTATGATCATACTATCAATAATGTCTTCTATGATCATACTATCAATAATGTCTTCTATTATCATACTATCAATAATGTCTTCTATTATCATACTATCAATAATGTCTTCTATTATCATACTATCAATAATGTCTTCTATGATCATACTATCAACAATGTCTTCTATGATCAGACTATCAATAATGTCTTCTATGATCAGACTATCAATAATGTCTTCTATGATCAGACTATCAACAATGTCTTCTATGATCAGACTATCAATAATGTCTTCTATGATCAGACTATCAATAATGTCTTCTATGATCAGACTACCAACAATGTCTTCTATAATCAGACTATTAATAATGTCTTCTATGATCAGACTATCACTAATGTCTTCTATGATCTAGTGTAAACGTTTGAAAAATGTCAGCAGACTCATTTCAATAACGTTTTACACTAGCTTGGTTACTGGTAGTAATTTTTTTAAGAGTGCACGGTTAAATAAATTTTTTTTAAAAGCCTATTTTTAAGTCCTTTACTTTCTCACATTTCAAGAAGAAATTTCAAACGGCGATTATAGTTACCTTGTGCAAACATCAACGACCCAGACATTTGGAATATTTGCAATGTGGTTTCAGAAACTTCGAGATCATGAGAAATTTCAAATTGAGCAAATATTTCCACAGTTCTAAGTTTGCATTTCGCATGACTGGTTTCTTTGAAATTTTACTTCTTTTTTTCTGTAATAAGTCTTCAAGTATAAGCAGGGTGGAGACAACTGAATCAAGAAATCTCTTAAATCCGGCCGGGGCCCAGGTGCCAAGCCCCAATATTCGCCCCCTGGAAGAAAATGAATTTATGCAATTTTGAAAGTAATTTAGGGCCTCTCCTGAAAGCAAAAAGCACAAATTAAACATGAATAGAAACAACAACAACAAAAAAGAATGTTTTATGCACATGTCTTTCAAAAAAGTTAAGAATCTTGATTTGTAGGCCTAACAAAGTTTGAGGTCCACCACTGTTACACACAAACTCCACATTTTCAATTTTACTGGGCACAGGTTTGTCTATTTTTTAGCTGTAAACAGGCAAGAATTTTTATAATTTTAGAGATATTTAGGGGTACGTTAGTAAAAACACCACATCTTAGGTATTAGTGACTAGTGTATAGATTTAAATGAAATAAAATGCAAAATGAACAGAAATAAATTCTCTTTTGATTATCTACCTTTTTATACTTCTCTTGTCATGTCTTGTTTTTTATTACTCCACGTTTTAAAAAAAAAGTGTGAAAAAGTCCAAACAATCCCCCTCCTCTTCTTCACTTTCATGCCAGTCTGAAAGATCGTATGCATGCACACTACTGACACTAATTGTCTAATGTCAGTACCGATCTCTTCCTCCGACTCCAAGTCCATTTCTCTCACTTTAATGTCTAATAAATGGAAGCCTGTAAACTCCCCTTCATCAGTCGAAGAATCCAAACCATCCATTTTAGACAAACAAGAAAATTTGAAAAAAAAATCGAAAAAACTAACGCATCACAAAGAAGACTTGTGGAAATGCAGTCGAATGTTTTCGCAACAGAATAAACTGGAAGTCAGGTGCCGGAAGTCTCGCAATCTTTCAAACAACGCGAGAATATAACCACATGGTTGATACGGACGCTTTGGGACGTTTTGCCTGTTTAGACCTTCGGCCGCTTTTGGCCGCTATGCCCAGTAAAGGGTAGCCACTCGCGCGGATTCGCGGAAAATTCTCCACCCTGTATAAGCAGCAAGTGGGCGCCTCAGCCAGCTTGCATTAGATCATGTTACAGCCGGCGCCTTGAGCAACTCCTGAGCTGGAGAAGCGCTATGTGACCCCTATCCCTTATCCTATCCCGTAACTCGGAGGTCGTAGGGGCACCACAGATGACCGTTTAACCAGCGTAATCCATCTTTCCCTGTCCTCAGCAACCCTGATAGTTTCGCTCAATGTCAAACCAGTCCATTCTCGAATGTTGTCCTCCCACCTCTTTTTCGGTCTCCCTCTTCTTCTACCTCCTTGCACTGTGCCTTGCAGGATGGGGTCTTTGCAAGACCTGATGATCTGGTGACGTGGCCAGATCATCAGATCTTTCAAAGACCATCCTGCAATGTGACAACGGGTAAATAAACTGTGAACAAACTAGATGTTTTTATGTTATTTTAGTTTTTGTTCTTTCAGAATGTGTGGACTTTGTATGTATGGTATTGCTACTTTACGAACACGGAACAAAATGATTATATTTTGGTAAAAACGTTTTGTTGATCCTATGTACCGGGTAATTCTGAACCGCCTGGACAAGCGTACTCGCAGCCTGTGGCGCGCTCAAAACCAACCTACGTAAAAAATAGTTTGTTTTTTATATACCAAATATTATTATGTAATTGTCTTTTATGATCGTGTTTTAATTAATTACTTAATTAATTAATTAATTTGTTTATTTAGTGCTGTTTGGAAACGGTGTAAAAAAAAAATTCCTGTGGCTTTTGGAACCTAAAACAGATTTTTTTAAAACAAATATTAATAAAATATGTAAAATTGTTCGATCCGTTGCGAAACAGAAGTTAAACAAAATTAACAAGATAAAAAAATATAAAAAATAAATAATGAGCCTTCACACCTGACTACTCATGTGACGCACCTGGTGGGTTTTACAAATATCGCAGCCGGAAAGAAGCAAGGGAATTAAACGTCGTTTTTAAGCCACATTCTTTGAACCGCCAAATGTTGCAATTTGACTGATCGGCGTGGGACCCTGAGACAATAAATACGTTGGGAAGGCTGGGTGGGGTTAATAAATGTTGTGGGTTTACCTGTCTATAGGTAGATGAAGGGGAAGAGTGTAAAGCGGTGGATAGGATGGGAGCTAGAAGTGGGAGGGGAGAGGGGTGTTAAGTTCGTCAAAGGTCCATGTCGAACTCGAAAGGGGTGTGGACTCGGGTGTATATAGATTGCTGGTGTTTTTTTTGTTTGTTCTTATTTTTTTGACCGTGGGAAACCGTTTTGACTTTGTGAGATTGTAGCTTTGAAAGCATGTTCTCTCTCTCTTTGTCTCTCTCGCTCTTTCTCCTTCTCACGTATGTACGCGTATGCACACACAGCACACAAACACACAAACACACATACGTGAGGGCACACTTACACGGTGTTATCTTGACAAACCAGTGAACATCTACATAACTTGTTTTGACAGGCCTACTTGTTAGGGCTGGGTTAGGGTTAGTGTTCGAACACTTAAAAGTACTTAACAAGGGGGACCAAATATGACCCATTGTCAGCACAACGTATGTGGCGTTTCAGGAAAGTCATGATAATACTGTGTACCCTCGGCTGTGCACACACACACACACGCTCTCTCCCTCTCTCTCTCTCTCTCTCTCTCTCTCCCTCACGCACACACACATACATGCACACACTCACTCGAACAAGCACATAACATCTCTTCCATCTACTCCGAATTCACCACCAAGTTCGATGAGGAAATTTCTGATCTCGACGGAAACTGCGAACGCCGGCGTGGAAGAAGAGGTACAAATCTTGATCAGTGTTTCTGATAAAAGCGGCGATTTTGCCCATTCCGCTTTCAGAGATGACCAGAACATCGCAGGTAGAAAGGATCATCTGGTCCAAAATTGCGTGACCTAATCCCATGCACGCTTCCGGTCCCTGGCTCTTGTCCACGTGAGTTATCGGCCCTGATGTCCCGATAAAAGTTTGAGGCAGCCTCTCCTTTGCCAATTTCAGCACCTGTAAAATACGGGGGGAAAAAAATAACAATTTAAATTGAAGCCGTTAACTATCATAATTATGTTGAGGTCAATTGAAATGTTCCTCTCTCGTTGTCTCCGTCTTTTTCTCTATCTCTATTTGCTTTTAGTAATTGTTTAACCGGCATTTCCTCACGCGACTAGCGCGGGCCGTGACAGAGGTTTGTATAAGAAACTCAATGATACCGAGCACTGAAGATGGTGACGAGAAAACTGTTGCACTGACCTCTGTGTTGTCTGATGCAATAAAGATGCGATACTGACTGCTGTTGTTGTATCTAGACAGGAACTGCAGGAGACCGGGAATGTCAGACATGGTGTTGAAAGTTTCGGAGTCCTGGAAATCGTGGCCACTGTTGCCTCCCGTTCTCACCTGTCAAAGTCCCAAATGAATGACAAGATGGACGAGGAAAAGGAGGAAAATGAAGATAAGTAATGAAGAAGGAAGCTGAAGGAAGAAGAAGTAAGAAAAATATTTATTTATTTATTTATTTATTTATTTAATCGTTTCGATATAGCGCTTTTTCATCTTATGAGCTGCTCAATGCGCTGGCCGTCATGGTCCATCCCCAACCGTCATGGTTGTCACTTGCTGCCTTTGGCGTATCATCTGACGCCCAGACAACTGAGCACAATCCTGGGCAAGAAGAGGCCTAGTGCGTGCTGGAGTTGCTTTGTGTAGCGGGCACTCACCCATCTAGGACATGAGCGTCAGGATTTTTATATTGAACTGTCACACATATTTGACACACAAAAATAGATGAATGTATAGAAATTGCGTGCTGGATGGCTGTTCTGATGTTTGCTTCCCTTGTGCTTGTCGGTGGTTTATACTGATTTGTGTCCCTTTGCTTTGATTTGCGATATTTTTTAGTAACTGGTACCGTTTTAATACTTTGTTGCGCAATAATTACTGTATCCCTGACATTGTATTTTAATAAATGTATTAATAGCAAAGTTTTTATTATGGAATACATGTATGATGTGCAAGGTGTGTGTGGGTAAGAAAAATGAATGAATGTCTACCATTTATATTTGTTGATGTAAATGTTAGTGTTATTTATTTATTTATTTTGTTATTAAAGAGCTGGCGTTTATTTGGCATGTTTTTATATATTCAAATGCGGCACAAATAGCAGTGCATAATTCATTTGATGGTTACTAAAGATTTGTTGAATTATTGAACTGACTTGAATAAGCAAATAGTCATCTCTTAACATCAATTAAACATTTTATAAATGTCAGCGCAGTTTAGATCTGGACCATTACTGGTTATTGAATTACTGCTTCCGCAGTCTTTTACACACATGTCTTGCCACCCTAGCTTTCCCACCAACCACTGCGATCGCATTTTAAACTCTGACGTTTTCTCGTGTGTTTTGTGTGTGTGTGTGTGTGTGTGTGTGTGTGTGTGTGTGTGTGTGGGTGCGTGTGTGTGTGTGTGTGTGGGCATGTAGAAACGACGTTACAGTGACACACTCATGGAACTCCACATGGTTTCTTTTGACTTTTTTGGAAGGGCGCCCTATTTTGACGTCAAAATAGTTCCCTGCTGAGTTAGAGCTGTTTTAGGCCTAGGGTTAGGTTAAGGGTTAGGGTTAGGGTTAGGGTTTGGGTTAGGGGTTAGGGTTAGGGTTAGGGTTAGGGATAGGTTCAAAAATTGGAAAATGTCAAAATAATGTCACGAAAATGAAAAGTGGGTGTGTGTGTGTGTGGATGTATGTGTGTTTGTGTTTTAGTTTTTTATTTTGTTTTTTCTTTAATGAGGTCATTTTTCGTACGAAATTAAAGTTATAGCTTTCAACTTTGTTCTATTGCCCGCTGTTTCATAGTGCTATTTTTGGTTCTTCAGTTGTAGAATTACGCAGCGAAGTTTAATTTTGTAATCACTGACTTTGTGTGATTTCTGCAAACCAAACTGGCGTCATTTAATTTTTAAAAAATAGGGTCATTTATACCCCACATCTAAATCAGGTATTTTCCACTTGAAACATTTCAAACTTTGCACTATAGTGTACCAATATGTCAACAATAACTCCTGAACTGTTCATGTTGTTTTGTAAGGTACTTTTTAAATGAAATTTTTACTGAATATTACAAATGGCCAGTAAATAGAGAAAAACAGATAAGTCATAACACAATGGCCAAGTAGAGAGTGAGTTAAGCGAATAACTAACCTGGGCACAGGCGAGTTTGGTTCCTGGAGGTCGCAGTCCTGAGAATTCTGTCAGCTTGTCTTGCATCTGTTGGCTGGGTGAAAACAGCGAGGTCAGCACGTGAAGGTAAATCTTCGCCAAAGAGACCTGCAAGAGAAAAAGGAAAAGAAGATGGATGTGGTGGTGTTGGGTGAACAGGGGCGGAGGTTTCCAGATTACGTTATGTGATACTAGTAGACTACTAATAATTATGTACCACTGCGTATTGCTACAACCGATTTTTGTTGTCCACTAGACGGTAAAATGGCACAGCCTTTAATTTCCCATCCCACCCCAACTTTTAGAAAAGCTTTATTTATTGTTCAGCCGGAGTTTGAAGTCACAACTTAACCTGATCCTGCTTCTACTAGACTGCCAGAAGACCTTGATTAAAAATAAATAAATAAATAAATATAATAAAATAGTGGTAGGCTTACAGATGTTTTCATTGTGAGCTCAAAACAACTCCACATTCTGCTTCTATTGTTCTTAAAATAACGGACACACAATTACTAGGTCTATAGTCACTTTTCCATTTTTCTAATTCAAGCCTAAACATTGCCGGTCATTCCTCATCCATCCTGAACGCTACCTAGAAGGGAAAAATACATATGAATCACATGCTTTTTATGAAACTTAAAATGTTTAGCATGAAAATGAGTGCCCCCCAAAAAACAAACGAAATGAAACGGTGGCATTAAAATGCAAAGTAATATCTTTCTATGCTCTTGACCTTGAGATGACATTGACTACAGGCTCCAAATACACTCATATATTATCAAATCATCTGTGGTGCCCCAACGACCTCCGAGTTACGGGATAGGATAAGATTATCAAATAAACAACAGCAAAAGTTGTATTATGCCAAAACAGCAACAGTGACTTTGAGATGACCTTAACCTTCAGTGACTTTGACATTGGGATGACCTTGACCTTCACGTGACCTCTCATGCTCATTTATGATCAAATAATCCATTGATCTTGCATACTATGTGTTAAATAGAGTTATTCCACTGTACGATCACCTATTTTTTGCATGTTTCTGCAAGGTCTAAAATGACTGACCTTCACGATCAACGCAAAAACAGAACATATATGAAATATCAATCCATCTTCTCTAAATACAACAAGTTTGGACTTTATCTCTCTCATAGATTAGGGTAAAGGTCATTTCAAAGTCCCTATACTAACGGACATTGCACAGCTCCAGTGATCCTGACCTTGGAGTGAGGTTGACCAAATTTGCATAGCATGTGTATCTCATTGATAGCTATCATGCCTCAAAGAATCATAAGTTAAATAAAATAACTTAGAAAACAAAAGAAATTTTGTGAAAAGTTTTTTTTTTTTTTTTTTTACTAACATTAATAGACTCTGTACCCTTGATCTTGAAGTAAAGTCATTAATTCACTGATCATTTATGAGGCCTCATGGATTAACACTATCTTACCAAGGTTGGTTGTGATAGTTGAAATAGGTTCTGAGATATCAATCCACTTGCACATTTTGCACAAACAGACGGCGGACGACGGACAATTTTAAAAAAAATTCATCGTTGGACGGTTTGGGATTCATCTGGCACAGATTTGCAAAAATGTGGATTTTGTTTTTTCTGGAGGGTGTGGAGGTAGGGGTGGTGTTGATGGTGTATATATGTATATATATATATATATATATATATATATATATATATATATATATATATATATATATATATATATATATATATATATATATATATATATATATATATATATATATATATATATATACACATACATGTATATATACACACACACATAATCATATCTATCTCTATCTATCTAGAGAGAGAGAGAGAGAGAGAGAGAGAGAGAGAGAGAGAGAGAGAGAGAGAGAGAGAGAGAGAGAGAGAGAGAGAGAGACTTAGACTTAGACGTTAGAAGAAGGAGGAAGAGGAGGAGGAGGATTGATCTTGTCCAGCATTTTACCAGTTCAAAGAGCTGCTGCTCAAGGCGCCGTCCAAGACGCCATTCACTCCGGAAAAGGCGAACCTAAAGGTGTACTTGATCTTCTCCAAGAGCGCTACTCCTTTCATGGCAATGGAGTTGAGAGGTATTTCACGGTTTTCCAGGAGAGGTGGTGCCTGACCTCGCTGGACTGCTGAGGGATGTGCGGCGACTGGAGATTACATCAACGCCGTCGACAGAGACCAAAGTGAAAGCTACAGAGACCAAGCCAAGGAAAGTGGAAATGCAGACGGCTAATACCAGCATACCCAGTGATACCCAGATGACTGAACCCGCTGACCTCGTGGCCCAACGACTGCAGATATCCCAAACACATAGGAAACCCAGGGGCCATTGTTAACGATGCGATGTAGTGGGGCAACACTACGCTCGTGAATGTCCGAACCCATCCAACCCACACCGAGTAACAAGCCAAGCAGAGAAGTGGTCAGCCTCATTTAAACGACCGACAGTCGATGTCGCGGGCCAGCCACTGACTGCTGCGTCAAAAGGCTCAACTACAGATGGTCACCATAAGAAAATACAGCTAGCTGTTGATCTTATAGAAGCAGGTCAGTTGACAGTAAAACCAGTTAGACTGCGTAATGTTTCAGTGACGATGCCAGCAGGTCAAATCCTTGAACTGCGGGGACAAGTGCCAGAGTATTCTTGACCTGACCATTGTCTTCAAAAGGGACTGTCAGTATTACGTACTGAAGTGACTGATGGTCAACTGTGCATTTTGCTTCAAAATAGTCGAAAACTGTCATCGTTGACACTTACTGCTAGAGACATTTTACTGAGGCTAAGATTCTGGAAGCACTTGTAGGTCCGGCATGTGAAACTTTCATTCAGGTTGAAGGTAGAGAGATTAAATGTTTGCTTGACAGTGGATTGCAAGTGACAGTTGTAGCAGAGAAATACTATAGGGAGAACTTGTCACACATTCAATTGCAACAGTTAGATACTATTCTGACAGTGACTGGGGCAGGCGGGCAGTCAGTGCCATACATTGGGGTTGTTTCTTTGGACTGTTGGTTACCCGAGAGTATTGCAGGTGCATCTGTAACAGTACCAGTTGTTGCCTCAGTAGGAAAAGATACACCTTTTTCAGACAGAGTACCAGTAATCTTGGGAACCAATGTATTCAAAACAGGGATTGTAACAAAATGCCCCTTGGCAGAACAGTTAAGAGCTGAGGCAGCTTTCATGATGGCACACCAAATGGATCAGCAGAGAGATGATGGTTATGTAGGAAGTATATCTCTAAAAAAGGATGTAGTGGTACCACCATTGGGATCTGTGTGTGTACGGGGTCACCCTAGGGTACAGAGATTGCGGACATATACTACAGTCTTGTTGCAGGAACCAAACACACTACCTAGTGGGTTGGGGGTGGTTGCAGCAAAGGTAGGTGTTGAAAGTTTGCATAATGTGAAGGTTACCATTTGCAACTTCACAGAAAGTGAAGTGGTGTTGAAAAAGAAATAGGAAGTGGCTAATGTGTATCTGATCCATGCTACGTACGATGTTGGGAGGGTCATTTCTGATTGGTACGACAGACCACCACAGACACAGGATGTCGCAGGAACATGCAGTGGAAACATGCATCCTGAACCACAAAATTCAACGTTCACAAGCACTTGTGGTAGTCATGCGGCTTCATGACAAGAACCCAGGTCCCATACTTAGCTTCAAGTTTGGCAAAGACACTGACCCAGTTTGGTAAAAACACTTTTCACAATGACTGCAATGTTTTCAAGACATTATTTATTCAGCATGAATATGACAGGTTATACAAACGCCATCCAACATGATATTGAACTTGAACCAAGACCGTCTGTGCAGGAACGACCCAGACCTATTCCACCCAAAGACTTTAAGGAAGCCAAACGTCATATTAGTGAAATGTTGGAAGCAAAGATTATCTCCCCATCTTCTTCACCATATGCCAGTCCAATTGTGTTCGTCAGGAAGAAAAACGGATCCTTAAAAATTTGTGTCGACTACAGAAAGATGAATTTGCGCACACTAAAAGACAGCTACGCCATTCCAACAATAGAAGACATGTTTCTAACCTTAAATGGAGCAAAATACTTCACAAGTTTGGACCTTAGCAAAGCCTATTATTAAGTGCCAATGACTGAGAAAGCAAAACAGATATCGGCTTTTACCACACCATTTGGTGGGCTATTTCAGTTTGACAAAATGGCAATGGGCCTCAAGAATGCATCGCATACATTTCAGAGATTCATGGAGAAGGTGTTCATTGACGCCAACCTTATGAACGTTGAAAGGGTCTAAATGACAGCAAATGTCAACGAAAATTCCAACTTGGTAATCACAAGAAGGGAAACAAGCTTGTTCATTCACCGCAGGACACCGCTAGAGGATGCAAAGACCAAGGTGTGCGTCCAAAAGGTTTGGAATGGGTGGAGGACTGGGCGGTGAATTGGTCTCCATTGATCTAATCCCTACCCCCTCCTCTCCTGCTCGTACACTCCCCCTCCAACACCCAAAGCCCATAGACACCCCTCTCCAACACCCACAGCACATAAACACCGCTCTCCAACACCCACAGCACATAAACACCCCTCTCAAACACCCACAGCACATAGACACCCCTCTTCAACACCTACAGCACATAAACACCCCTCTCCAACACCCACAGCCCATAAACACCCCTCTCCAACACCCACAGCACATAGACACCCCTCTCCATCACCTACCAGCACGGTGCGGATGCTACGGAGAACACATGTACTAAACCTTCATAATTACATGTAACTCACGTCGTCTCTCAGCCAAGAGATGTTCGTGGCCAGCCTGTGTTTACGCAGAGTTTCTACTAGCTCCGTGTTGGAAGTGTAGAAGATAAAGTCGCTCTTGAAGGCAGGTATATCACTGAAGTCTGTACGATTCATCATATCCTTGATGAAATATTGAGAGAGACCGTTGACGTTATTGATGTTAGTCCTTGAAGCATTGCTTGTGTCCTCCGGAAGTAATCGCCAGTCCACCTGCCCATCATCATCATCATCATCATCATCATCATCATCATCATCATCATCATCATCATCATCATCATCATCATCATCATCGAGGTAATACACATTGCTGCGATCGGTAGAAAGTATCGCCAAAACTCCCGCTAGCAGCAGGTGAAAGTATTCCGTCCATCCCTTCAAAGTATACTTTGGGCTCGCTGCTAGCCGCGGATGCGAACCGCAGTACTGTTTAAAAGTGACGGAAAAAGCGGAATATTGCTACAAGGGTTCGGGTCAGGGTTAGTAGTAGATCTATCCCTAGCCCTTGCCCTAACCCTTTTCTCTACAAAAATGCTCTTTTTCCGTCCCAAAAACCCATTTGCCTTCTTGGATTCTTAAATTGTATGAAACCAAGTGAGGACACTATCCGTCCGGCGTCAATAAACGGTTCGAAAAGATTCTCAAACGGTTCGTAAAAGACAGTTGACCTAGAAACAAATATAGCGTGACCTAATTCGTCGCCTAGAGGAGACCAAACTTACTTTTCCGTTTGGAGTCTTTCACCGACACTGTAACTGAGCAGGCTGCAGCCTCGCCAAAGTATCCGTCAAGGGACAAGGGACATACTTTGGCCTGCTGCGCAGCATGTGCCTGGAGTATACTTTCTTTCGATCGTAGCTATGTGCAATGGGTGCATCATCATCATCATCATCATCATCATCATCATCATCATTATCATCGATATAAGCTCTTTCATTCAAAATCACAACGCTCACTTGTTACACGCACACTGATACATGTCATACGCAACAAATACACATTTATCACCCAAGCGTGTGGTATGGTGTAAATGCAGGGAGATCGTTAATAGACGACGAAAAAGAAATTAGTTCTTTATTTGGAAATATTAGATTGTAATGTTAAGATTGACTGCATGCAGTACCATTATTGAGTAAGGAAGGAAACCGGAGTACTCATAGTGAATCCTCAGTTACTGAGGTTTAATATCTAAGCTAGATATTCTGGTTACGCATACCAAAATCGGCCTTGGAAAGTTGAAGTGGAGATTAGCGCTTTATATCTGCGCTCTCAGAACCCCCGTTGCCAATGTTTCCACAATGGTACCAGGGGTGTTTTTTTTCTAAATGGCTATAATTCACTGAACTTTATCATTATGTAACACTGTCTTCTTCCATTGTTACAAAGAGTACAGGGACAGACAGCAAACGATGTGTACACACACACACACACACACACACACAACAACACAACCCCAAACACTCGCATATCTATATATATAAATTGCTTAGCCGGAAGTCCTTCTTCGCCTCTACTGTAAAGTTTGTCCGGTATGGACGCTGACCTGGGCAGGTGCTGGGCGCTGCTGATCGGCCTGTTGTGCGCTCAAAACCCGCCAAATCGTTATAGCCGACATTTCCTTACCGAGCGTTTAACCGTTTCTGAGATAAATAAATAAACAAAATGTCCACAAACTGCAATAGCCTCATTCCGCATGCTTCCGATTCAACCCGGCCATGTCAAGCACGTGCCGTTCTGTAATACCGCAAATTTAGTTATATTTCCATTCAAAACACTTTTGCACTCATGTCACCAATCTTACAAAATTTTGTGTTTAACTAATTAAATTTGATTAATTAAAAATCGAGTCGAGGTTTCAGCATGTTTTCCAATATAGACCAAAAAATGGATGATCTTTATACGAAGCCTTGGTGGCTGATTTAGTAAGACATTCGCCTACCGTGCAGGAGACCCAATTTTGAATCTCCCGCGGGCCATATTTTTTTTAATGTTTTTTTTAAAACTCTACAATATGGATGTTTTTCTTTTTAATTTAGGCTTTTTACTTTTAACTTATTTATTATTATTATTATTATTATTATTATTATTATTATTTTATTATTATTATTATTATTATTATTATTATTATTATTATTATTATTATTATTATTATTATTTATAAACTACTACTACTACTACTACTACTAATAATAATAATAATAATAATAATAATAATTATTATTATTATTATTATTATTATTATTATTATTATTATTATTATTATTATATCTTATATCAAATTTTCTTTTAAAACCTTGGTGTTTTTTATGATTTCTATTTGTATTATTCTATATTTAATATTATTATTATTATTATAATTATTATTATTATAATTATTATTATTATTATTATTATTATTATTACTACCAAGGATCGGGATGGGGTGGTACGTTTAGGTAAAAGGGGGCTACGGGTATGTTTAAAGGGGCATGGGTAGGCATAACGAGGATACGGGTATATATAAGGGGGTATGGTGATGGTCTATTCCGTTGATCGTCCCCTATACGCTTATGTGTCCGGGGACGTTAATCTATTCAACTAACTGGTCTATTCCTTTCATCCATACCTGCGGAACGATCGATGGGGAAGTATCAAGGAGGGTACAGGTAGGTTACAAGGGGGGTACGGAAGGTATCAAGGGGGTATGGGGAGGTATCAAGTGGGTTCGGGGAGGTATTAAGGGGGTATGGTGAGCCATCATGGGGAGGGGGACGGGGAGATATCAGGGGGGTGGGGGGTATGGGAACCTGTGTACCCTGGCTTGCCAGGGTACAAAAGCACTAGTATATTAATATATATATTAAAGTAGAAATTCGAGATCGTTTTCGGCGCTTCTTTGGCTTTGCACCGCTGAGAACTTTTAAAAACTATAGAAGTCTTATTATCTTTTTTTTTTTGGGGGGGTGGGGTGGGAGAGAGGGGGAACTTTAGATTCTAAACCGAAGCAGAATTTACCTAAGATAATAGCCTGGCCTTAGCTCATGTTAAAAATAAAGTGAATGTGCAAGTAAAATATCAGATCAAAATTAAAAAAATATATTAAAAAGAAAGTAAATTGTATTACATTATTTACCAGAATTTACCCGAGTGGCCACTGAGCGCGGCCGACGAGGTATGAATTTCGAGAACTTATTTTTACACGTTTAAGTGTCTTTTTATCATGGCGGTTCTTGAACTGGTTGACAGTTTCAGCTTCAACAATTGATTGTTTCAGTGCATTCCATGGGTTCACAACTCTTTGTAAAAAAAAGTTCTTTCTGAGATCCAGTTTGAACAGTTTGCTGCTGTGACCTCTATGGCAGAATGATGACTGGCATGAAGTAAAAAAAATTTGTCACTTCCACCTTACGGAATTCTAAATTTTGTAAATAGTATTCGAAAGTTAGAATTGTTGAGTTATTTTTTTGAAGAAGTTGGTTATAAAATTTATAAATTAGAATTTATTTTCTCTTGTTACTGAGAAAACCCTACACGTAGATTGGATTGCTTCGGCTTGCGGATCTGAAGGTCCCGGGTTCGAGCCCTGGCCGGGCCATTGTGTTGTGTCCCTGGGAAAGACACTTTACTCCTGTTTTCCTACTCCTTCGGATGAGAGTATAAACCGAGGTCTAGTCTGTGTGTCGCATACATTCCATCATAACGGACTTTAAAGATCCTGACGCTCATGTCCTAGTTGGGTGAGTGCCGGTAACAAGAACACACCCAGCATGCACTTGGTCCTTCTCCCCCATCCCTGGCTGCCCAAGATTGTGCTCAGTTGTCCGGGCGTCAGACCATGCGCCCAAAGGCTGCGGGTGGGCGTCTCGGGCGGTTTGAGTTAGATCCTGTATCGGCCAGCGCCTTGATCCTTAGGCTAAGGCGCCTTACAAATGACGAACATTATTCATTATTATTCTCAAATTCCTCTTTTTGGCCTTCTGCATTCCCTTTGGTTCTGCTTGGTTGTAAACAGGTCTGGAAATGTGAACGGGGGGATCGGCGGCTGCTGCAGAGGAGTTTGCGCGGTCGGCCATCTCATTACCAAGGAGGTCACAGTGGAAGAGTGGAAAAGTATCCAGGTGAGGGCTACCTGGCCCCCTTTACAAATAATTTGATGGGCGAGAAAGAGAATCTCCTGTTGGAGTTCATCTCAGTTCCTAGAGCCACCGTGAGACGGGGCTTGAAGTGCAGACTTGGAGTCTGAGAGAACGGCCAGAGCAAAAGGAGAGAGAGATCGTTAATGAATGAAAGTGCCATTAGAATATCGTATAGTTCAGCTGTGAAGATGCTGACGCTGGAACTTAGTTTAAAGAGTTTGGAAATTTTCAAGTTTGGAATAACAAAAGCAGAGCCCACGTTATTGTCTGGCTTAACAGAGCCGTCAGTGTAGATAGGTAGGTGGGTAATGGAAATGGAGTGGATTTTTTCTTTGGCTACAGTGGCCAGATACAGTGAGGGTTTTTTGTTGTTGTTGAGCCATGGGTTCCAATAGCAAGATCAAAGATGGGAGCCTCCAACTCTCAGGAGGGGAAAAAAGTTACTAGAGGTCAGGGTTACATCTGAAGGTCTGTGTTTACAGTCCTCCCAAAGAGATTGGGTTATAGGTAGACAGAGCAAGTGTTTTGTTATGGATCAAAGGCAGAAGAGAGACACGCTATATGGAAGATTGAGAAGCACAGGAACTAGCGCTCCCTGACCTGACAAAGGACCGAGAAATAGCAGGGCTCGAAGCCAGTGGCAAGCTGTGTTGATAGTAAACCGGTTTGGCGGCTACTAGTGCCACGACATTCTCTGCAAAGTCACTGCCACTGACTTGCATGAAATGCCTGTCAACAATGTAGTCCTCCTCACCACCAAAAGCTTGGGGAGAACAAATGTCGTGTCGCCTTGTCCAGCATAAATCAATGGCCACTCCAAAGGATTCTGCACAGCAGGAGCCACACAAGGCTAGTCTAACCAATAAATGTAAGGCAGACAACCTCTCTCCCAAGCTTGAACCAGTCGCCTCCCAATCCGCCAAACAGTCAAGTAATAAAATACTCCTAGACTACACAGAATGACATTATCTAATTGTCCGTCGTGCCTTCCACGCATCCGGGGTGTGTGTTATGATTTTTTGTAAGACACAAATCCTGTTGGGTTGGGTAGATTTTAAATGAGAACATATATCCCTATCTTTATTATTAATATTACTTCACAGTAAAACAAGATTAGAAAACACTGAAGGAGCTAGTCTCAGCTACGCTGTTTGGTTGGCAGTCTGTGCTTTCCACAGCCCAGATTTTATGTAGGCCTCTATTAACACAGATAGCCACAACTACAAAAAACATCGTATATCGGGCACTTACTGAAACACGTGTTATATTGATACATGTAGTACCGAACTACATGTATCCTCAAAAATCCTCAAAATGAGTTTACTCCGCCACGTCAGCCAACATATTACGCAGGTTTGACGTAACGTACTTGGACTCTCCCCTCCTTCTTCAGGGCAGGATCGGGTCACATTGCGTAACCTATCCTATCCTATCCCGTAACACAAAGGTCGTTGGGGCACCACAGATGATCGTTTAACCAGCGTACTCCATCTTTCTCTGTTCTCAGCAACCCTCATAACTTCGTTCAGTGTCAAACCAGTCCATTCTCGAATGTTGTCCTTCCACCCCTTTTCTGACTCCCTCTTCTTCTGCCTCATTGCACCGTGCCTTGCAGGATGGTATTTGCAAGGCCTGATGCTCTGGTGACGTGGCCATACCATCGGAGTTTTCGTTTCTTCACCACTGTGATCATGTCAACATGTTGTCCAATGATTTGTGTGATGGTCTGTCGGACTTCGTTGTTGGTGATGTGCTGGGTATAGGAAATGCCCAGAAGTTTTCTGTAGCACCTCATCTCCAGGCTTTATATTCTTCGTTGTAAATCTGCTGTGAGGGTTCATGTTTCGCAAGCGTATAGGAAGATGGAGATGACAAGGGAGCGCAGCAGCATTACCTAGGAATGTTGACTGATGGTCCTGTCTTTCCACTGTGCTGCCTTTACTCTCTTCAAGTGAAGCCGGTGTAACAGGCCGGAATATACCCCTGCCTAATTTATACCCTGGGTATAATGTAGCCTAGGCGGGTTTAACCCCCTGGGTATAGATCAGCCTAGGCCAGGTCATACCCCTCGCGCCCGGAATATACCCCCACCGTTCCCACCGTGGGAACTTAAAACAGCCTATTTTGATATTCATTATTGTACAGAAAATAAATCTAATAATGCAGCCATACTGGCCACAAAGGCTCGAATACACCTGGAAAGCAAATATTATCAACATTTAAAAATTTATACAGACGGTTCTGTGCTAGAATCATCCGATGCAGGAGCGGCATATGTTATACCAGAATTAAAATGTAAAAGAATCTTTTTATTTAGGTAAGGGGATTTCGATTTTCACTGCAGAATTAATAGCAGTTTTAATGGCGCTAAGCAAAATTGAAAGTCTGTCTACAAATATTTTGCAAATTGTTGTGTGTGTAGACTCAATGGCCGTCCTGGAGGCATTGCAATCAAACAAGTCTAAGTAAAGAAAAGAAATTGTTATTGAAATAATGCATAAAATCAACAATTTAATTGTTAACGGAACAGATGTAAGTTTCTGTTGGATACCGTCACATAGTGGGTTTCTCTATAATGACTGGGCAGATAGTGGGGCAAAACAGGGTGCCTCAAATTTGAACTCCAAGGTTATTGCATTGAAGAAATCCCCTATAGAAATACAACATCATATTGAACAATTTTTACTTCGAAAAATTATATTTGACACACATTTTGAAGAGCAGAGTAAAGTCTCAGGACAATGGCAAATCGAATATGGCTCAATGCAATAAGACCAAAACATTGTAAAAATGTTTTG
>CM072514.1:41362078-41769706 GCA_036898135.1 Oncomelania hupensis | reverse complement strand
ACTATTGTATTATTATTCTTAGAATTATTTTAAGACTTTGGTCAAACAGCGTTTCAGAGACAATGTTTGCAAACATGGCATCGGGATATATATATATATTTATATAAGCTTATATACTTGTGTGGCAATATATATGTAAACTTTATGGCATATATGTATACCTTATGGAGATAAATATAATTATGTTACCGGCAATCTGTGTATTCAGTCAATACGTGTATAATATTGTCTAGAAAAATCAGTCAGTTCGTGTTTTGACTGTGACCACTAGGCACTACATGTAATGACTAATATTTTCAGTCAATACGTGTATTGTCTTGAAAAATGCTCTGGTCAATACGCGAATTGACTGACCTGTCATTCGGCATTTTGATTGCAACTGGTTGTAAACATTAACAAATGAATGAACACACAATGATTTGTTGTTCTTGTACTTCAAATACGCACACTCACAGGGACACATCCACACAATTAAACCATGTTAAGTAGAAGTTAGTAAATACTAAAAAATAAGCTTAAAATTTCAACACTTCAATTTTAATCTCTTTCTCTTTCTTTGTCCTTCTCTGTCTGTCTGTCTCTCTCTGTATTTCTCTCTCTCCTTCATGGAAAGTAAATATTTTTTTAAGCTTAAAATGTACACACTTAAATTTAAAACTCTTTCTCTTTGCCCCTCTCTGACTATCTCTCTCTCTCTGTCTCTATATCTTTCTCATGCCAAGTAATTATTTTTAAAAGTTTCAAAGGTACACATTTTAATTAAAGACTTTATTTTTCCATCTGTCTCTTTCTGTCTCTGTCTTTTTGTTTCTTTTCTTTTCTTTTCTTTTAATGTCAATTACATCTAATTCTTTAATGCAATCGGGGAGGCCATACCATTATTGACAAGAGAGAGAAAGAGAAAGAGAGAGAAAGAGAGAGAGAGAGAGAGAGAGAGAGAGAGAGAGAGAGAGAGAGAGAGAAAGAGAGAGAGAGAGAGAGAGAGAGAGAGAGAGAGAGAGAGAGAGAGAGAGAGAGAGAGAGAGAGAGAGAGAGAGAGAAAGAGAGAGAGTTTCGTGTCATTGTTACGATTGAGACGCGCACGATAGTTCCGAACGTTTTATTTTGCAACACATGTAATGATAGCGTGTATTTATCTTTGTTATGATTCTGCGTTGTTGTTAGAAAAAGCTTTAAATAATGTTGATAATTTTAGTTGGTCGATATTGTTGTTTAATCGTTAATAATTTTATAGAATTACTTGTTTATTATCGATCGAAAGTTCCAAATCTATCTGGTAATAGCTAGGTAATTCTTCTAAACTGAGGAATATTCTATGTCGTAAGACAGTTCCGGCGGTTAGTTTTATTTTGATTGGGTGTTATTGCGTCACTCTGGAATGTTTTAAGCTTTACTGGATTGCAGAGAGGCTATATAAGTAATGCATTGTCTACTTGAAAAAGTTATTTTTGGAATGATTTTCGGAAACCGATCTTGTATGCAGTTGTTGGTGTTTGCTGAATAAAGTTCAAAAACTTTATACGATGACTCTTGCATTGTTGCTGCGTCGATAAACGAATTTGAGTTACACATATCAAGATTCAAGCATTGGAGCTGAATCGATTATTAATAAATCCGTGTAACAGTCGTAATATTTCGCCTTGGTCAACAGGCAACTGGAATCTTTCGTCGCTAGAATTTCGGCCGGCTTGTTAAAAAAAGTTTTTGTTCGTTTTCATTCGTATCCATCATTTGTGGCGAGGATCTGGCAAAGCAAGCCTAGAATGAATGATCGACCGTGATCCTGACGCTCATGTCCTAGACGGGTGAGTGCCGGTAACAAGAACACACCCAGCATGTACCTAGGTCCTTCTCCCTCATCCCTGGCTGCCCAGGATTGTGCTCAGTTGTCTGGAGCGTTATTACGGTGCGCCCAAAGGCTGCAAGTTGGCGCCTTGGGCGGCTTGAGTTAGATCCTGTATCGGCCAGCGCCATGAGCAGCTCTTGAGCTGAAAAAGAGCTATATAAGAACGATTAAATAATTGTAAACGGCTCTGGCAGACTGAATGGTCTAATCAAATCACTAACAAATTATTTCAAATTCTTCCAGATTTGTCTGCTTCTTTGCCTAACTTTGCGTCCACCCGCAAAGAAGAAACTGTTTTGGCTCGCCTTCATATTGGGCATACTTATGTCACCCATAATTAGTTTCATTTTAAAAGGAGAAGGTCTACCTTGGTGCTTTGCAAGTGACAAATCCTTTTCCGTCCGCCATTTTATGTCTGAATGTGCTGATTTGGTTGATGACACATAAAAATATTTTGGTTCGATACCTTTTAATGAGATCATGATGTTTTAAATTTGCAATGGTCAAAACCGGTTTATATTTTTATGTGATGTCGGTTTATTTAATCGCATATAGGTCATATCATCTTGTTTGTAAACTTGGTTAAATGTCATCAGTAATGCTAGTTTTATGTCCATCTTTTATTATTTTTAATGTTAGCATTCTAGTCTGATTTTGAATAGTTTGTTTGGTCCTTATTCGGCTCTTAACAGTCCACTGGACCCTATAACCATTGAATATCCATCTATCTTTATACCACATGTTTGACTGATAGATGTGTGATTGCTGTATGTGCGAGAGTGGGTGAAACATGTCAGCCTGATTACATATTGTGGGGAAAAGGGTGTATATAACAACCAGTTTTATTACTAACATGTGCTCACTCAACAACAACAACAAAAATTATAGATTTTTCCAACTCTGTGCGAGATGAGTTCTAAATAGTCCAAAAATTACCTTTAAAAAATATCAGTCCGTCTGTCTGTATGTTTCAAGTAACCAGGGACCAGTAACAGACGAACGAACCATCTACTCTCTACAGACAGTGGTGTGTTGTGTTGTGCTTTATTGTGGTGTTGTATGTGTCTGTAACCTCACAGGCTGAGGACTTGAAGGTGAGTGAGTGCCCAGTATCTCAATTCTTTAGTGGCTATACACTCTGAGCATGCGTACATGAATGAATGATGAAGAATGAGGGGGAAAGGTATATATTTTGATAAATAGTATTTTTAAAATGATTGTCTTGATGGAGATTTAAAATGGAATGTTGGTGAAGTTGTTGCCAAAATCAGGTCAAGGGCGATGATGTATTATAGTATGCCAGAGGGGTGATGAATGTGAGAGAGGGGTGATGAAAATGAGTTCAAGGGTGATGATGTATTATATATTATGATATGGAAGAGAGGTGATGAATATGAGAGAGAGATGATGAATCAGGATTGTTGATTAAAAATTGAATTATAATTTGTATAAATAATCATATCCATAAGAAGGGATATAAATTATAGAAGAATTATGAATTGTTGTAATGCATAAATAAACAGGTCAAGATGGCGGACGACGGAAGGATGTATTGTTGAGGTAGCTTAGTAAGACGGTTTATTTGTTGACCAGATTGAGCCTACTGTTGCTATTACTGCTGTTGCTGTTACTACTGTTGCTGTTGCTACTTCTGTTTGTACTGCTACTACTTCTACTACTACTTCTTCTGCTTGTACTGTTGCCGTCCGATAATTGGCTGCTGTTGCCCCATCCTGGCGTCGTGGGTGCCATGCTGAGCCGTTTGCGCACCCATCGCCGCGTTGGCGCTACGAGACCCCTACGACCGGTAGACGACCGCCTGGGTTTTCCACACGCAGGACGACACACCTTCACAGTCATACATACATACATTAAACGCAAATAAAACATACTACATATCCAGTGAATTTTCAAGCAGTTTTGGTGATTTTCTGGGAATAGTGGTGAAGAGAGGAACTCATGAAGTATCCAGTTCAGACAATTTAACTAAATACGTTTCTTCAAGTCTTGGTGACTGTCCACTTAAACCATCAGTTGTATTATTTCAGCTTTATTCTCATATTGTTATATCTTGGTTGTGTGGGCATCTTGTGTACAGTGTCCTGGGTCTCGGATTAAACAAGGGAGGTAATTGTTTGTTAATGGTTGGGGTTGTAAGTCCGGATAAGGGTTGGAGTTGGTTTAGATTTCCCATACTCCTGTATGTTTGTGTGCTGAATAAAAGAGTGTAGATGTTCATCTGGCATTTGTGTTAGTTTTTTAGTTTGAGTTTGCATCCCTCCACTCGCTGGTTGAGCTGAAGTTACTGATCCCATTCGGGTGACGTGACAGCTATTTCTGAAGTAGGCTTACTTCTACAGATTATCACTGCTAGAGTTAGTGGTCTATCATCCAGTACCAGTTTTGTTTCAAGCATCCATAGAAATCCACAGCTGATAGATTCTCATAAAATCAGTGTGATTATACTTATAGATTTGAATAAAATTCCAAAACTGGATTGGAGACCAATAGTAGCTATAGGTCATCCACATCCCACAGCAGTTACATTTTCCTAACAGTTTGTTTCAAAGGTTAGTCAGGACTCCGAATTTGAGAGCTTTTCTAGGTTTCAAACATTACCAGGCCATTGACAGAGATGAGGCCAATAATAGTACTCATGGCATCATATATATATATATATATATATATATATATATATATATATATATATATATATATATATATATATATATATATATATATATATATATATATATATATATATATATATATATATGTACTCTTATAAACCCTTGCTTCTGGGTACAACCATATGTTTTTACACCGGGGATCTAGGTACCTCGTCCGGATCTGGGTACATGCCCATGTTCTCAAATCCAATGTGGGGTTTATTTGTAGGAATATCTTTTCATTTCAACGCAGAAAGGCAAATTAACTCGTGTTCCCAAAAACCATGTGATGATGGTACGAGTTATTCCCATTCCCTCGCTGTAACTTTTTTTGCGAACATTGGGACTTTTCCGTATCCTATCCGTAGGCCTCCACTAACCTCCAACCGAACCTTATTTTGGCATATGTTCATTGATCTCCGGCAATGTACGTCATAATCTAAGACAATGTACGTCAAAATGTTAATATTCGTAAAAGTTATAACTGTCAACAATATTTAAATTAAATAAAATTGATGAACATTTAGAAACCAATTTGAATATGGTTTTCGTTTGGAGGCTACTCATGCTCTATGACGTGACAGCTAAGTGTTGGCGACATGCCGAAATTTCGAACTTCGTCTTCTGTAAGTGGTTTTATTTGTTTTATTTAGAATTTTCTTTTGTGTTCTGTTGTAGTGTTAATCTTTGTAATAATATTTTTAAGAAATAATGTAGCATAATCGAGCTCCAAGACAAGACTCGAGAGCCTTCTTGTTGAAAAACCTGCATGCCATATAATGATATATAGGCCTATCCGTAGGCTCTGAAGTCTTTTCTTTCGTCTTTGTAAACTCGTGGGCCTCCTACATACGTACGTAGTATAGTTTATAATTGATGCCTACGAAAGACGAGACTTCCCAGCTTGTGGTATATCATAGTTGTAAGTTGAAGATTTTCAGTTTTCCGCTCATAAAAACATAAATAAATAAAACAACCGACAACACAGCAAAGCCAAAGACTGAAAGAGCACATGCTGCCTTCGGTAAGATCTAGATTCATTATGCTGAAGAAAGCCCAGTCCAGTACCAAGAAGAAAAAAGACTAGAGCCGGAGACAGATTAAAATTGAAAAATCTTGATTCGTTTGAACAGTCTGACAAGGGATGTCATAGTTAGTACCACAAATGTGACAAATGCAGTTAAAAATGGTCTAGATCTACTTCACTGATTTGGGTGGAGATTTCCTTACCCCACCTTCCTCCCTTTTGTAGGCAAAATCAATCAAACAACTGATGCCTGAAAGCCTGCCGGCGTGAAAATATGAATTTATACATTTATTAGTTGCTCATAAATTTTATGCATGTCTGTTTAGAGGACAAAAGGCTAATAGCCAATGAAACCTATGATGCCATCACTACTATACCATAGCTTCTTAGTTCTTGTCACTCTGATACATTCAACATTGATGTGGGTTATTTTCAGTAAGGATTATTATCGACAACGTTTCGTTCAACATCAAATGCTTTTATTTAGTAAGTAAGCTGCATCTTTGAGCAGACACAAGTAAAAAGAATAGATTTGATTTCGAGTTTCATGTAGTACTAGTAGTATTCTACTTGCTATAACTAGTTTTAGCAGAAAAAAAAAAAAGTGGTGCGTCACAAGGGACGCAACGTTTTTTTTTTACTGCCGTTATTATCGACAACGTTTCGTTCAACATCAAATGCTTTTATTTAGTAAGTAAGCTGCATCTTTGAGCAGACACAAGTAAAAAGAATAGATTTGATTTCGAGTTTCATGTAGTACTAGTAGTATTCTACTTGCTAGAACTAGTTTTTTAGCAGTATGTAGCATACAAAGTGTAACTTTAAAAAAAGATTTGTAATAAACAAATCGACAACTGAACAGTTTCTTTAACAATAACAGCTGAAGTGAAATTAATCAAATGGATCCATATTATTTTAAGTTGTTCAAGTTAATAATAATGTTATGTTGTTATCAATGGTTGATTTGGCAAAATTTTGTCAAGTTTAAACATACTGGGCCAGCTTGCTAGTAAGGTGTAACAGCAACAGCTACAAAAAGCCTAGAAGAAGCAAACCAAAGTGTAGAAAATAATTTAGGCCTACAAATATATTTTATCACTTTTGCATCAGGTTTTTTTTATAATTTATAGGCCTACATCATATATATTTGTTGGGAGATTTGGGAGAGATTTATGAGTAGTACTTATTTGTTGTTTCTTTTCATTTTTCAGCCCCAAATTCATTTAAGTAGAGGGCAACAAATCAGTGTTTCCCAAAACGCACATGTGTGCGTCAGAGACGCACAAAAACTGAAAAAGGACGCATGAAAAAAAAAGTGGTGCGTCACAAAGGACGCAACGGTTTTTTTTACTGCCGTTATGTATCCTGGCACCTCTGAGCTATCGTGCGCCCAAGCCGAGTAAGCGCGGTGATCTCCCCTACCTACTGACCGCGCTGACATGCATGCGCAGCCTTTTTGTTTTGCTTCCGAAAAGCTGAAACATCTTGCTCGACACATGGCTACGGAAAACGATAACCCGCAGAAATGCGGAAGACGATGCAATCGTTGAATGTTGAATCATCATTTTCACTAGGCAATGATGATCTTGTCTGTAATACGCAGTTGAACAGATTTTTTTGTCTCTTTTTTATTTCTTCTGGTCATCGACAAGGACTCTCTGAAAAAAAAAGCTGTGGGAAACACTGCAAATGGTTATTGCTGCTTTGAGAAAGACAAAAGGTAAGAATAAACACGGCTTATTGAATTAAGTAGCCACGCAAGAATTTTCCGCTTCAACGCACTGCATTCATTGCGTTTTAGTGTAGTGATTGTAGTTATTGCAGTGATCAAAAATACACGGAAGGCAAATAAAACTATTGTACTTTTAGAAATTTAATATTTTAAACAAATCTGTGCATTGTGGTTGAAGAAATTGCGTTTTGAAAATGGGTGAATTCCACTGTGCACAGCGTGTGTCCACACATCGCTCATAGTATGTAGACCTACCTACGAGTAGCCTAGTAATAAATACAGCACAAAAACAAATTAACTGTTGTTGTTGTTGTTGTATCAAATTTTATTCATCAGATTAACATAAATTGTGTACTTATAACTTAATATAGAAATTTTATAAATAAATAAATAAATAAATATAAAATTATTTATAAGATAAATTAACTGTGTTGCGAAGACATGCCCAAACGTCTAAAGTCTCCAGTTTTATTATTAGTTCAAGAGTTTTCATCATTAATTTTGTTATATAAAGTTGTTTTGTATTCATAATTATAAGTACCTAGAGCTAAGTCTGGCGTATTAGGTGTTCCGTATATTACTTTCAGACAAAAGTGTGCCGAATAAATAACTAAATGAAAATAAAAATATTACCTCCCCACCACTATGATGTCACTCGATATACATTAGTTTTGACTAAGGCTCAACGCATCTGTATACTCTCATTTCATACAAAGTTTAAAGGAAATGTAACTCGATTTGCATAAATTTGGTTTTAAATGGGAGGCATAAGTAAACTCTAAGTATTTACCAAACGTAAACCAAATCCCTCTAGTAGTTTGGTAGAAAATAGGATCAGAAAGAAAAAAAATTATGACGTCACCATGATGACGTCACATAACACGATGAAATCACTCAAAATATTATAGAAGTTGTTTCGTTATTTAATTTAAAATATTTTAAAATTTTCTGTTAAATATGACGTCACGATGATTACGTCACTTGATTTGCATAAGTTTGATTTTACCTTGGAGGCACAAGTACATTGTAAGTTAAGGACATAGCAAACTTGAACCAAATCCTTCCAGTAGTTTGGCAGAAATTATGATTACAAACAATAACAACAAATTATGACGTCACCATGATGACATCACCCGGAATGCATTTTTTGTTCTTTCTGGTGGGGTTCACTATTTCATAACTAAATATCAAGTTTCAAAGTAATTCCTCCATTAGTTTCAGAGAATCCTATCCTATCCTGTCCCATAACCCGAAGGTCGTAGGGGCACCACAGATGATCGCTTAACCAGCATACTCCATCTTTCTCTGTCCTCAGCAGCCCTCATGGCTTCGCTCAGTGTCAAACCAGTCCATTCTCGAATGTTGTCCTCCCACCTCTTTCGGTCTCCCCCTTCTTCTACCTCCTTGCACTGTGCCTTGCAGAATGGTCTTTGCAAGGCCTGATGATCTGGTGACGTGGCTATACCATCGGAGTTTCCCGTTTCTTCACCACTGTGAGCAGGTCATCGTGTTGTCCAATGGCTTGTGTGATGGTCTGTCGGACTTCAATGTTGGTGATGTGTTGGGTATAGGAAATGCACAGAAGTCTTCTGTAGCACCTCATCTCCATGCTTTGTATTCTTCGTTGGAGATCTGCTGTGAGGGTCCATGCTTCGCAAGCATATAGGAAGATGGAGATGACCAGAGAGCGCAGCAGTCTTACTTTGGAATGTAGACTGATGGTTCTGTCTTTCCAAATGGGCTTCAACCTTGTCAGGGCAGCAGTTGTTTGTGCGATCCTGGAGAGGACTTCCTGTCGAGACCCATTGTCTGACACAATGGCTCCTAAATATTTGAAGCTGTGCACTGTGTTGAGGGATTGGCCTTGTACTTTGATGTCCGTGTTGATGCCATTGGTGTTTTTGGTCATCATTTTGGTCTTCTCTGCACTTATTTCCATTCCATAAGCTCTGGAGGTGGTGTCAAGCCTCTGTACAAGCTGTTCAAGTTCTTGTTTCTCTCCAGCCAATCCATCAATATCATCCGCAAAACGAAGATTGGAGATTGCTCTGCCCCCTATGCTGACTGTGCCTTCGTGATCTGCAAGAGCATCTGACATGATGCGCTCTAGGAAGATGTTGAAGAGTGTTGGAGAGAGTAGGCATCCTTGACGCACACCGATTGTTGTTCTGAACCAGTTCCCGATGACGCTGTTATGGAGGACTGCACTGGTAGCCTTGTCATACAGGCTTTTGATGACTTCTATAATTTTAGGGCTGATGTTGTAAACTTTCATGGTTGCCCATAGAGCTGCAGAGAAAGGTGCGCAAATATCCCCTCGGGACTCCGGAACGCTTTACAGCTCTGGAACTACTCCTACTACTACTACTACTACTACTACTACTACTACTACTACTACTACTACTACTACTACTGCTACTACTACTACTACTACTACTACTAGTAGTAGTAATAATAATAATAATAATAATAATAATAATAATAATAATAATAATAATAATATACTGCTACTACTACTACTACTACTACTACTACTAGTAGTAGTAATAATAATAATAATAATAATAATAATAATAATAATAATAATAATAATAATAATAATAATAATAATAATAATAATACGCGCTTTTTCCCCACATCACCAAAATCATTTTAACAATTACGTCGTTTCCGAACATTCTTAAGTTCGTTTGATATAACCAGTAAGCCGATGAGCTCCCTTAGAGTACGTCTACAGTCGCACACAAATAATCGCAATGGAGTGTGATCCACTACCAGTTACAAGGCGAACTTGTGAATTAGCCAGAGGAGATTATATTGTGCCAGTAAAATCAAGTGGCGCCTAATGATTCTTAAAGTGGCGCTTGTGCTAGACATGCGCCGTGACGTTATCTGGGACCCCAATGACTTTCTTGACGTTCTTTTAATTTAAAGTGATTATACGCTTATCGGAGAGCTTTAAGTTCGATAATGTGTCAATGTTTAACAAAATAATGTTAGAGTCACTTTAAACTTACGTTCACGTACCCATATAATGGCCATGGTTGAACTGATGCTATTAAAGGTACCCATACTAAAAAGCGAATAGAATGTACTCCGACAGCTATAATGTGTACCCATATATTACAAAAGTAAAGATAGGATTTTCTTTCTGTTAATTGTTCAGCTGCTCTCTCCTAAATATGAAGTGTCTGGTCTGACCGGTTTGCTTTATGTTGCGGAACAACGGGCTTTTATTTAACCGTACTCATCTCATATTGTACAGTTTTGTATTGGTTTTATACGGGTGTGAAATATTGCCCACAAAAAAAATATATATTTATATTTTTTTTAAAGATGTATTTACTGATATTTATACATTGATACTTTCAGAGCTTATTATTGCTGCGCGTCTGATGTTGTTTTTTTTCTTCAAACTTTTATAACATATAGTATACTCCTAATAGAAGAGTGTACAATTTCGCAATTTTTTCTTTCCAATGAGCATATAAAAACAAGATGGCAAAACATTCAAATGTATTTCCAGACACTCACACACAAAGCACAAAAATCATCAACATCGGATCAGGTCATTTTTAGATGCAGCGCAAAACGGGTTTAGACAATGGTGAAGCACAATGTTTGGTTATGAAGTTTGGTCAAAATCCGTTCAGTGGTTCTTGAGATATGGCTTCCAACGGACCGACAGACAGACTGACCGACAAACTGGCATTTCGCTCGTTCTGATTCCCGACTGTTTCAAGGTATGTCCAGATAATTCTATAAGTTAAAATGTCAAATTTATGATTTCTCAGCACAATGTAAAGCAGCAGTCATTTGCAGATGACACTCAGTTGAAAACCTCTGCAAAGCTGTGTAACCTGAGCATTGCAACTAAAAGCATTCTAAACTGTACTGCAGATGTTCATGATTGGATGCTGGTCAACAAACTTCAACTTAATCAAGACAAAACAGACATTCTTATTGCATCAAAATATAATGCCAAAAAGATTGTGAAGAATACAATAGCATTTTCAGAGTGTGTCAGGAACTTGGGGTTGTTGTTCGATTCTTCCTTGTCAATGAAATAACAAGTTTCTAAAGTATGTCAACTAGCTAACTATGAGCTACGTAGAATTTCAGGCATTCGCAGGTACCTCACCACTGATGCAACTAAGACTCTTGTAGTCTCTTTCGTGCTCTCGCGACTGGACTATGGAAATAGTCTACTTGTGGGAGCCCCAAATTCCCTTACAAAGAAACTTCAAAAAGTTCAAAATTCAGCAGCACGCTTGATTTTAAGATCACAAAGACGCCAACATATTACCCCCCTTCTCAAAGAACTCCATTGGCTCAAAGTGTCTGCAAGGATACAATATAAGGTTGCATGCATGTGCTACAATGCACTATCAAACAACACCCCTCGGTAACTGTCAGACCTCCTCCATATCTACACACCTTCAAGATCTCTCCGCTCTGGTAATGACACCATGAAACTAAAACCTCAAGCATTTAAAAACAAATCATGTGGTGAGAGATCATTTTCTTTTCAAGGACCATTGATATAAAAGTGTGATCCACGGTTTCTTCTTTAGGCGATGCTTGCCTATGATCTCAGTGGCAGCATCTGTCACAGCTAATTTCCTCAAATTTTAATACTGATTGGTGACAAAATAAACAAACAACGTCTGATTTTCAACTATACACAAACGGCTATGTGGGTTAGGGTTAGGGCAAGGACTACTATACAGTACTCCTCGTTTAAGGTGCCCCCCCACGGGAACAAATTTTTGTTTGATCTTATCCGAGGGGCACCCTAAACAGTCCTCTGATAAGATCAACTACCAGTAAAAAACTTGATCTTGTACGAGGTGCTAAATTTCTTTGTCGTGTGACAGTGTGTGTGTGTGTGTGTGCGTGTACATGTGTGCACGTTGGTATCCATGTATTGTATGCATTACTATATATGTATTTTTGGTGCGTGTGTATGATGCATAAGCACACACTCAAACACTCAAACGAACGGATGCAAGCATGCATACACATACACTCTCACACACACACACACAAACACATTGACGCGCACGCACGCAAATGAGAATAAAAAATAAAAAGTATGCACCAAGACAGTTACTGGGTGTATTTGCAGAAAACCTTACACAAGTTTAACGAATTGTTCATTTTGTCTACGCCACGGCACATGCTTGAAAACTCTTCCTGGACAAGACTCCTTGTTTGTGTATGAGGTCTGTTGGATCGGCTTGGGAGTGTTGGACGCTTTCTGCCGGGTGGTCACTAGGGCTTCCTATGATTGTTTTATTTCGCACTATAGGCATTTTATATGTATGTGTTTTGTTGATGATTTGTAATGATGGTTGTATTCTATTTTGTTTTTGTAACCGGGGTGTTCGCGTAGTTGAGGTCAACCCTCAGCCGTCCCCCGCGTGGGATGTCTTTATTGTAAAGTGACTGGCCGGTGGAGGGCATTCAATTTTCCCACTAGGGTTGTTTCGGCAGATCTTTTATGCGGATCGGGGGTTGTCCGGTCCTGATTTGGCTCGGAAGAGTCCGCTGGACCTAAAGCAACAATAAATCAATCAAAAACTATCGCTAGTGAATGAAGTCAATTCAGGGTAAGGTCCACTGTGGCAATACGTCCCGCTAGGAGGGGACACGGCAGATCACAGTTACACCTGTCTACACCGCCCATGGGTCGCACTCTGTCAAAGTGGTGCCCGTGTGTATTGCAGAGTGTCGCATAACGCGGATGCTGGCTGGACGTGACAGGTGTTCTGTGATGGAATTCCATTTCAAAACAGGAAGTGACCTCATAAATGACGTCATCTGTGACATCAATTTCTCTTAAGCAGTAGTCTCCTCCATTTGGGAACCAAAACGGGGTTGACGTTATCCGAGGTTTTCCCTTATGCGAGGTGAAGCTAAGCGAGGAATTCTAAATGGTACAAAGAAGATGTTTGGCCGGGACTAACAACCTGATTGATCTTATCCGCCTTGTGACCTTAAACGGTAGTGACGTTAAAAGAGGAGTACTGTACTACTATGGGTTAGGGTTATTATTAACAATAATTATTTGTGTTTAATTTTTTTTGCAAGCAAACAGAATATGTGTTTGTGTATTATGTCTTTTTATGAGGAGAGGATGTGCTTTATGATGCCTTTAGTCAAGTACAAAGTAATAGACAATGGCTCCCGACAGGAAGTCCTCTCCAGGATCGCACAAACAATTGCTGCCCTGGGAGGTTGAAGCCAATTTGGAAAGACAGGACCATCAGTTTACATTCCAAGATAAGACTGCTACGCTCTCTTGTCATCTCATCCATCTTCCTATACGCTTGCGAAACATGGACCCTCACAGGAGATCTACAACGAAGAATACAAAGCATGGAGATGAGGTGCTACAGAAGACTTCTGGGCATCTCCTACACCCAGCACATCACCAACGACGAAGTCCGACAGACCATCACACAAGCCATTGGACAACACGATGACCTGCTCACAGTGGTGAAAAAACGGAAACTCCGATGGCATGGTCACGTTACCAGATCATCAGGTCTTGCAAAGACTATCCTGCAAGGTACAGTGCAAGGAGGTAGAAGAAGAGGGAGACCAAAAAAGAGGTGGGAGGACAACATTCAAGAATGGACTGGTTTGACACTGAGCGAAGCCATCAGGGTTGCTGAGGACAGGAAAAGATGAAGTACGCTGGTTAAACGATCATCTGAAGTGCTCCTACGACCTCCGAGTTACGGGATAGGATAGGATAGGATAGGAAAGTAATACTTCACTGCTGCAAGTAGATCACAGTTTGTTAGATCACATTAAATTAAAACTGATTCTTTCTATTGACATTTTGTTTGCAAGCGCATAGAAGATGTGTAGGTTTATGAATAAACTATGCGTTGTTTCTTTAGGCTTGTCATGTTTTATCTTTGACATTGCAAGTACACGAAGTTTTTGGTTTATCTTTATATTATTAACTAAATTTAAAAAAATTCAATATTGCCTATCTTGTGTTGTTTTTTTTTTAAACTTTCTTATGCCTGTCTGAAGTTTCACTTCTTGCCTATTTCAGCTTTTGTTAGTGCTCATTCTGCCTAAATCAGTTTGCAGGCAAACGAACACACATTTCTCAAAACTGGCTTCAACATACATTGGCAACTTCATTCTGTGAAGATATATGCAAAAAAATCCCAAAAGAATCTTCAATTTAAAAAATAACATGTTTTTATCGTTTATCTCAAAACTATGAAAATTGAGTTAGGCAATTATCTTATGAGCATGACGATAATATTAAATTATGAACAAGTCAATACTTTGGTCTTGTCCCCTATACACATCGTGTCCGGGGAGCGAACTTGTTTTTTCCAACCTAGTTCCAGTCATTCGCCGAAAAAGGCAATTACCGAAGTCGAACGAAACTCTCCGAGTCGAGAGAGGCTATACGATGTTTTACGAACGAATGCTGGCAGGACTACGTGAAACCACAGGCTGGGAAGTCTCGTCTTTCTTAGGCCTCAATTACATACTATACTACGTACGTATGTAGGAGACCCACGAGTTTACAAAGACAAAAGAAAAGACTTCAGAGCCTGTGGTGAAACATCCGTGCATAAAAATAGCCGCTTCTAGATCTAATTATGTTTCGATCTGCACAGCTTCAAGCTGTAAGTCAAGTCTAGATTCGCATTTTGAAGCAGTTAGTATTATTATTATTTTATGATGATTAATATACTGACACAATTAATAATAAAGAGTAAAAGTAATATATAACACATAATGCACACATACAACGATTTCACATCTTATCAACAATAAAACCATGACAAAACTTCAAAGCGCTATGGAAACGTTGATGTCCCTTCAGCACAACAAGGCAAAGGAAGTTTATAATGGTCTCAAAAAACAGTGACATTTTTATTGCAAGCACCAAAGCAATTATTTATTTAACTAATATTATTCTTTTTAACTGATACAGTAAATTTGTTATATGTATTTCAATTATATGTATTTTAATAAGAAACGCGTATTATAAAAATGTTGCGTGGCAGGCGGAAATTTCAATAAATCATCTGAAAACTTGGGTAAATCTATAAGAAAAAATTACAGTAACACCATTTGAATATTTTGGGTTAAACCCAACTTCAGCAAAAACAAACAAAACGTCACTGACCATATTTACACCATTGAGCACGCACAGCAGCACACTATTCTTTTTTTTTTTAAAGTAGGCATAATAATAATAATAATAATAATAATAATAATAATAATAATAATAATAATAATAATAATAATAATAATAATAATAACAAACAAACAAAACAAATAAATAAATCAAAGATTTAACTAAATAACTATACTACTACTACTACTACTACTACTACTACTACTACTACTACTAGCGAAGTTGTGGTCTTGATTTTGTGGTCCTGATTCGCCTCTTTGCAGTCCGATGGACCCTGTAAGCAGCTATTAATTTTACTCTGATCTCGAGTTGTCTTGATTTTGTGGTCCTGATTCGGCTCTTTGCAGTCCGCTGGACCCTGTTAGCAATGAATAACTAACTAACTATTAATTTAACTCTGATCTCGAGTTATTAAAAAAAATTCGCTTAGCCTACTCGTCCTTCTCCGGAAATTTAAAGATTCGAATATTATAAAGTATAGGCATAAATATTATTAATTAGAATAGATATAGTTTATACATTTATTTACGTATAAAACAAAAAATACAGGTCTAATAATTATATTAAGCTAGTGAGCTTCTGACTTATAATATATAATGTAGATTAAGCCTATGCATACTGTATAACAGTGTCTACTTGGTTCTAGGCAGGAAATGGGAAATGCTATTATTAGCCTACTGCTGAGAACTAACAAAATGCAAATCAAGGAACGCAACTATTAAATATGGTCGATAATAATTATGCTCATATTAACAAAGTATACCGTTCCGAAATGCTAAATCTGTGTAAATCGAACAGAATTAAAAGCAAAAACGATCATTTTCATGTCAACTAGTCGTAGTCATGCTAGCATCATTTCGTAACACATCGGAGAGCTTCGTTCGACTTCGGTGATTGCCTTTTTGGGCGAATGACTGGAACTAGATTGGAAAAAACAAGTTTGCGTCCGGGGACGTTAATGTAGTTTACGATTACGATTACGATTACTTTGGTAAATACAGTTACAACTGACCTTCTTGGAAGTATGGTTTTGTCAGGTGAAACGCTGAGGTTGCCTTATGGATGATTAGTTTGAACCTGCCTTCTCAAATATTGTAGGATCTGTACAGCGTAGTCCTATAGTAGCAACCCACATATTGGACGTTGAAAAGTAGGTACTGAAGTGTACGTTGTTGGAGGGTACATTGGCCGTACAGGCACCAATGTCTTTCTGAATAGGTCCTCTCTGTATTAACTAGAATAGTACTACAGGCAACACTCCACTCTGCTCGCATCCCGGTTTAAGGCCGCTGTGATTCGCTGTTAAGGTTTGGCGCAAAGCGACCGCCATCCTCACACTTTTTACTGCTTTTTTGGTAACGAAAGTCCATTGTTAAAACGTAGTCTGTAGTTTAGGATATATGCTAAGTACCTTATTTTGTAGATATTTTAATAATAATAATAATAATAATAATAATAATAATAATAATAATAATAATAATAATAATAATAATAATAATACAGCTATGTACGATGAAACCGTACACAAAGGAATCAAAGAAAGACGCACAAAATTAACATGGAAACATGTGAAAACTTTTCGAATGTACCTACTTGGATTTCTCTGTGAGCTTTAAATTTCAGTTGATTATGCGAGTGCCTGGGAATATGTATAAAAGAGAGAGAGAGAGAGAGGGAGAGAGAGAGAGAGAGAGAGAGAGAGGGAGAGAGAGAGAGAGAGAGAGAGAATGGGGACGGGTAGCTCAGTTGGTAAGAGCGTCTTGCTAGTAGGCTAACCGAAAGGTCGCTGGTTCGAATCCCGGATTGGTCAACGTGTGATCATATTATTTTCCCCTTTACCAACAACTGGCCCGCTGGTGTCAGTATAAATCGGTCCAGTAGTCACCTATATGCGAAAGTGTCGTGTGACTATAATCTACAAACAAAGAAACAGAGAGAGAGAGAGAGAGAGAGAGAGAGAGAGAGAGAGAGAGAGATTGATAGGGAGAAGAATAGGAGAGAGACATACACACACAGAGACGCATAGACAGACAGACAGAGAGAAAGAGACAGACAGGAAGACAGAGATAGAAGTTTGCTTTGAAGGTTAAACCTAAACACGTCATTTTATTTTCCTATTTTAAGTATAGACCTATTGTGAACGTGAACTCCCTTTAAAGTCTGCAGAATCTTCACACAGATAAACGCGGAAGACAACAGCAAGAAGACAAAACTATCTAAAAAAGGAGAGAGGGTAGGTCCATGTAGTATTATATTAATGTGCGAGGACAATACCTTGTAAACACGAGCCTTAAGCTTTAAGGCCCCGCCACACATACCGGTTTGAAGACCGATTCTAGATCGGGTTTCGGATCCGTTTGCGATCGGGCCGGACTCCAAAACCGATAGCACTGCCACACGTTTCCGATCAGGTCGACCCGAAACTTCCACACAATGTGCATTGTTTATATTCACTTTCACTAGTGTCAGTGTACACGATCCCCAACCCCATCCAACAATTTACCATCCCCATCCAACAGCTCATCTAGTCTGAAACCACAGCAGAAATAATGTCTCTACATGCTACAAAAACTATTTAAAAATAAAAACGTAATGGAAAACCAAATCAAAACCATACAAAACATCGCGGGTTGCATCACAGGCTCTGAAGTCTTTTATTTCGTCTTTGTAAACTCGTGGGCCTCCTACATAGGTACGTAGTATAGTATATATAGTATGTAATTGAGGCCTACGAAAGACGAGACTTCCCAGCCTGTCACCTGTCACCTGTCATCAGCTTCGTTTGTAACGCCAAGTTGACAATGAACACGGGACGCATTCTGATTGGTTGGTAGCATACAATCGGGGCCGATTTTGCACAGCAGAATAGAACAAGCTCTAATCGCACGATACCGAGCGGATTGCAAATCGGACCGGAGGCAAGCAGTAGTTCTGACGTCATCGGGATCGGATCGCAAACAAAATCGTTGCACAATCGGCATGTGTGGCGGGGCCTTTACTGTGTCCACGATCTGTGACGATAGAAGGTCACTGGACCAGAACGTTGCGATTACTCAGCCACCGCGGGAAAGATGTTGTGTCTTTATATTAGTACACTGATGTTAAACTGATCGCTATGCTAGTGAAAGAATGTTGTGTATTAAAAGACCCCATTGCATCGCTTTGTTTGCTTTTGGCAAAAACGGGTTTACCTTATATTCCGCATTGCTAGTACATTAAATCAACCGCTAAAGTTTCGGGTTTCAGTATAAATAGTATCCCCACTTTCTGGAAATGTAGTACTTTAAATTCCCACTGTCGCTGTCTTTCTCCTTTGTTCTTTCTCATTCCTGCTCTGTTCTATCAATCTGCTATACTATCTTCTTCTTCGCTAGACCAGTCACCTACCTTTTTTCTTGAAAACTCTTGCGGGACAAAACTCCTTATTTGTGTGTGAGGTCTGTCGGATCAGCTTGGGAATATTGGACGCTTTCTGCCAGGTGGTCACTAAGGCTTCCTATGATGTTATTATTTAGCAATGTAAGCATTTTATATGTATGTATTTTGTTGATATTTTATAATGATGTTTGTATTCTATTTTGTTTTTGTAAACGGGGGTTCTGTCACGTTATGACTTAGAGGAAAAAGAAAAGTCCGTTCTGGCGCCTGTGGTGTACATAGTTAGAGTGTGGGATATGAGAGAGAAGGGGAGGGAGTGCTAGCTATTTCAGCCGGATAGAGAAATTAGACCGAGAAATCCGTGCATAGGGCATATAAACGGAGAGGGAGCTGCAGTATACGTTCACTAGAACATTCTACCAAGTTAGCAGGGGAAAATAAAAAGAAATGTTCGAGAGTCTGTGCAGGGAATAATAAGTTGGTGTCAACTGCCGAAGGGTGTGAGAGGGAGAACTAGTGCCTGCGTTTTTTGGATTAAGAATTTGAGGCCTGTTCTAAGTTGTGTGTCGTCCTCGATTGGAGACCCAGCGAAGCCATCGACACGTTGGGGTGGATGGATGTCCGAAGTGTGACCCTGAGACCGGCCTGTTGACCGCCGACCACTCTTCCTCCTCCGGGTTGTGTTGTTGTTTTGTGTTGTCCCCCCCCCCCCCCCCCCCCCGGATCATCACGAGTGGAGGTAGGCAGTCCGTTTGTATTGCTCTAGTTGGCTATGCATTCTCTGGGTGTTTGAATGATATATATAGGTGTGGAAGACAGGAGTGAATGTAAGTAGGTATTATCATGAATTTTATTGCATTGTTTGCCTTGTGTTTATGATTTTCTTGTTGCATTTTCCGGACTTATATTATATTTGAAATGAACGAAGAATTATTATGAATAAGAAGTGCTGTAATGGAATGTAAAACATGTTGAGCCAGTGTGAGACAGTAATGAGAGTGTTAAAGAATTTTATTGCATAAAGAAATAATCTTTATTCTTGTGTACGAAAGGTTGTGGTATGGAATTCTAGAAAATAGTTTTGTCAGGTGTTTTGAAGTGGTGTAGTCGAAAGCATGGCGGTAAGGGAGATAACTGCGGAGCGCCCAGGACAGTAAGTGAGGGTATGGGTTAATTCCCTTTACGATAGTCTTTACTCCTTTTGGGTTCAATATGTATTACAGTGCATTTGTCTGGCGGTGGGTGTGAGACCAGGCCCTTACTTTGTGTGGTGGCGTGATGTGAGCACTGTGGTTGTGGCTGCTGTCGCTGACCTATCTGGGGTGGAGTCCAGCTCTGCCAGGGTAGCGCGGTGGGCAGTTACCTTACCTCGCTGGTGGTGGATCCTTCACCACCCCCACTATACTCCGCCTCACTCCTCTCCTCCCGAAAGGAGGGTTTGTATTTAACCAGGACTTCATTATATTATATTATCTTCAAGCATATTATTATTCTTCTTCAGTGCCGGAAAAGTTATATATTGTGTGCACAAACTTTATGGACCATTAACTAATAGAACATTCTCTGATAGACAGTGATTTAGTTGTGAAGTGACAGTGAAAAGGACTTTGATGAAAGACTCTTGATTTGAGCAAATAGTCAGCTATATACAGACCCAAGACATTACTTGTGTTCGATTCTTATTATTTCATAACTGAATCATCTGCTGAAGTGCATAATCTTTTCCATTTGGGAAAACCGTGTTACAATAATTGAAATATTCATTGTTTTGCTTTGAATTTTGCCTTTTTCAAAATATTGTATTGAATTTCGTTGTTTCATTGATTTCATTTTGCAATTCTGTTCACATTTCATCGTTATATGATTTCATATTTTGTTTTCACATCATCCTTGTCCATCTATGTTTTGATTGCTGCGGGTATGAGTATAGTGGGAAGGGAAGGGGGGGATAATTGATTGTGTGTGATTGAATAAAAGAATTTTTTGTCTCGTTCACCTCTGAGTTGTGTTAGTTATTGGTTGGGTGGGTTATTCTCTAGTGTTAGCACTAACAAATGTACACCACACCTAGACCCAGTCCGGGTGTGTCGTGACATTAAGTGGTGGCAGCGGTGGGATTGAGATAGGGCAGTAGGGGGTAAATAAATGTGATAGGGTTCATGTTAGGGTGTGTTTCAGTGTTGTAGATTAGTTAGGTTCAGAGGTGCTGTGTTTTGTTTGTGTGTTGGTGTGTACGAGTGAATGCTAGTGGGCGGTTGGCGGGAGTAGGGGAGTGTAGCTCTAGGGCCTACAACCCAGGGAGTGCATACGCATAAACGGAGGGTAGGGACGGGCTGTGTGCCTTCCGCTGTTAAGGATCCGGGCAGCGGGGACCCTCCGTCTCTTGTCATTGTCCGTCTAGTGTTTATTCGTTGTCTCGTCGTCTGTGTGTGTTTGCCCCCGTTTTTTTGGTTTTTGAGTTGTTGCAGGGGGAGGCTCTGCTCGGTGGTCGGCGGCTGGTCTCTAGCTCTGGGCACTTACATCGCTGGTAGGATGCCGCCGAAGAGGCACGCAGTGGCAGGGCGGGTGGCTGACGCAGCCGCGGGGAGAGACCTCCAGTGGGAGGAGAGTGACATCCAGCCCCTGGGAGCTGGCGTACTAGACACACCGGTCACACCAGGCACAGTGAGTACTCCTTCTCGTACCCTTGGAACGGCTGGACTGACACCTGGTAGGAAGGGCAAAACTAGGGGGGAAACTAGTCCTTATGAGAGATACACAGCTCTAGGCACTAACCTTGGCTTTAGGGATGCCGCGTTAGCTCACTTCGTGATGGAGGAGGTCAGGAAAGAAGAAGAGAAGTTAGAGCGAGAGATAGAACGGCTCACAGCCGAAAGGGCACGTAGGGAGGAGCTACAGGCCGCGGAAAGGGCACGTAGGGAAGAACTAGAAGCCGAGCGAGAGATGCGTAAGGCAGAGTTGCAGGCCGCTGAACGAGCCCGGAAGGAAGAGATAGAAGCTGCTGAGAACAGGCTTAGGTTACAGCTAGAGGCTAGCAACCGTCAGGTTGAGGAAGATAGGCAAAGGCGCGAGGTAAATAGGGGGTATTCGATGAAGATGCGTCCGCTGGACGACAAAGAAGACATAGAATCCTATTTACAGCTTTTTGAGCGCGTGGCTGGGACCCAGGGGTGGCCCAAACAAGTGTGGGGTGATAGGTTAGCGCCGTTGTTACAGGGGGAGGCCCGCGAGACCTATCTCAGGCTGACGATCGACCAGGCAAAAGATTTTGACACTGTGAGGGACGCTTTATTGAAGCGGTTCAGAAAGAACGCCGATTACTATAGGCGACAGTTCAGAGAATCCAAAAAAGAAGGGGCTGAATCATTTCCCCAGTTTTTCGTTAGGTTGACAACTCTAGTCAAGAGGTGGTTTTGTCTGGCTAACAAGGACATAGACGACGTAGGAGAAGTGTTAGACACCTTTTTGTCAGAACAGCTATATGCCGTCATGAGTCCCGAGTTAGAAATGTTCGTGCGAGAAAGGCAGCCCAAAGACGGGACAGAAGCGGCCAGCATGGCACAGTTGCATATAGATGCTAAACGGGCCGTGACCCGAACCCCAGTGGGGGGGTCCTCTCGACCATTTCAGAGGAGGGACAGGGTGCCAACAGGGACGACTGTACCAACTACTCCCAAGACAGAGTCGGGTAGCCAACCTAAGAAGACTGATGACGAACGGGTGTGTTTCCACTGTAAACAGAAGGGCCATATAGCCCGGTTTTGCAAAAAGAAGACTGGCCTTAACCAAGTGACGGTTGCACCCGAAACCCCGACAGTAACGACCGCACCAGTGACTATAGGGATGCGGACAATTTGTCCATACAACCCTTGGAGTCGCGGACTGGCGCAGGGGCAAGAAGTGCGTATCATGAGAGACACAGGCGCAGAAATGGGGGCTATCGCCGCTAAGTGGGTGGGGGCAGAAGAGATGACGGGTCGCATGGTGGAGGTCCAACCGGTGGACCATGCTAAGGCTGACAAGTACCCCACCGCTTGGGTCGACATAGAGTCGCCGTTTGTGCGAGGTAGAGTCGAGTTAATCGTGGTACAACAGATGGGCCCCGACGTGATTCTCGGGAATTGGGTAACGTTCGCTAGTGGACACAGGAGCGCCGTGACAGTAGACGGAAGCGAGTGCGCGATGGCCGCAGCGGTCCAAACTCGCGCTCAGGTCCAACGGGAAAGACTGACCGAAGACCCACTGACCGTAGTCCGACCGACTCAACTCGATGTAACTCCCGGACAGCTAGTAGAGTGGCAAGGACAGGACGAATCACTAGCCAAAACTAGGAAATTAGCTGACGAAGGGAAGGCAGTGCAGTCGGGGAAAAGTTTGGTCGAGTTTCAGCGGAAGAAAGGGGTCTTATACAGGGTGTACAGCAAAGGGGGGAGTAGGATGTCACAGTTGGTGGTCCCCAAGAACCTGAGGGGAGCGGTATTGCGGTTAGCGCACGACCCTCCCATGGGAGGGCATCTGGGTGGCAAGAGAACGCGGGAGCGTATATGGGGAACTTTTTATTGGCCTGGGATGTGCGCCGAGGTACGGCGATACTGTGAGTCGTGCGCACAGTGCCAAAAAGTAGTGCCCAGGGGAAGATTGTCCAAGGTCCCTATGCAGCAGCTGCCGTTAGTAGAGGAACCATTTCGGAGGGTAGCCATAGATTTGGTGGGACCGATCACACCCGCATCAGAAAGGGGGAACAGATTCATTTTGGTGATAGTGGATTACGCCACCAGATATCCCGAGGCCGTTCCACTAAAAGGGGTTGAGACCGAGAGGGTGGCAGAAGCACTGTGGGAAGTGTGGTCGAGGGTGGGCATCCCGAGGGAAATCTTGACCGACCAGGGGCCCCAGTTCATGTCTCACGTGATGAAAGAGGTGAATAGGTTACTGTCTGTCCATGGGAAATCCACGTCACCCTATCATCCGCAGTGCAATGGTCTCGTAGAGCGGTTCAACGGTACTCTGGTTTCTATGTTGAAGAAGCTAGCCGCTGAACAACCCCGTTGTTGGGACAGGTTCCTTCCAGCATTGCTTTTTGCATACCGCGAAGTACCGCAAGAATCGACAGGATTTGCTCCTTTCGAACTTTTGTATGGGAAGACTGTTAGGGGGCCCATGGCAGTACTGCGAGATTTGTGGACAAAGGAACAGATGGGGGAAGAGATCAGGGATGCGAGCCAGTATGTGGTAGACCTAAGGAATAGGATAGAAGAGACATGCAAACTGGCTCAGCAACATCTCAAGGGTGCGACAAAACGTCAGAAACAGCACTTTGACCGGAAGACCAGACCACGCACGTTCGCAGTAGGCGACAAAGTGTTGCTGTTACTGCCGACGAAACACAATAAGTTGCAAATGGCGTGGCAGGGTCCCTTTGAGGTGTTAGAACGGGTGGGCGAGTGTGACTACAGGATCCGCATAGGCATGAAAAGCAAGCTGTATCACGCAAATCTGCTAAAAAGGTTTCATGAGAGGGTGGCCGTCACTACAGTCGTGGTAGAAGAGGGGGATGAAGGGGAAGACGAGGAGGTACAAATAGCTGAGGGGGACGTTCCCACTGTTCCACTGGTACCTTCTGAAGGTCCGGAGGACGTACACTTCGATCCTTCATGTCCAGAGTTGCATCTGGAACTGAAGCACCTCGCGAGGCAGTTTAGCGACGTCTTGACGGATTTTCCCCTACGCACCACACTGGACACATGCGAGATCAAACTGACGGACGACGAACCCGTGAGAACCCGACAGTATCCGCTACCCCATTCCCAGCTAGAAATAGTAAAAGGGGAGGTGGAAACGATGTTGAAGATGGGGGTTATTGAGAGGGCCAGTTCCCCGTATAGTTCGCCCATTGTGCTGGTTCGGAAGAAAGAAGGAACCATACGGTTTTGCGTAGACTTCCGTAAGCTAAACCAGAAAGTCGTCTTTGACGCGGAACCGCTCCCAGATATAGAGTACTTATTCTCGCTGCTGTCGAAGGCAAAGTATCTCAGCAAACTGGATCTAGCTAAGGGGTATTGGCAGGTCCCCATGCGTCTAGAAGACAAGGAAAAGACCGCGTTCACGACCCCCGCGGGGCAATTTCAGTGGCAAGTGATGCCATTCGGTCTTAAGACGGCCGGCGCCGTGTTTTCCAGGATGATGCGCAAACTGCTAGAACCGTTGCGGTTACCCGAAGTTAGCAACTTCATGGATGACTTAATGATAGCCACCGAAACGAAAGAGCGTCATCTTCAGTGTCTCGCCAAGCTATTCTGTAGACTGAGAGAGGTACAGTTGGCAGCACGGCCAAAGAAGTGCTATTTGGGTTTTCAGCAACTCGAGTACTTGGGGCATACCGTGGGTAATGGACAGATACGTCCAGAGGGGGACAAAATGCAGCGCATTAGAGACGCTCCCCAACCCCAGACAAAGAAACAGGTCAGGTCCTTCCTCGGTTTAGTGAACTACTATCGACGGTTTGTGCCAAACCTTGCTGCCATTGCATCTCCCTTGACAGACCTGACGAAAGGGGGAAAAGCGGGAAGGGTGACATGGGATGACTCGTGTGAGGAAGCGTTCGTCACGCTTAAAGGACGATTGTGTGCGAGTCCCGTATGCTGCTTACCCGACTTCGATAGGCCGTTCATTCTGCAGACTGACGCGTCAGAGGGAGGGATCGGTGCCATTCTCTGTCAAGACCAAGGTCATGGGCAACAACCCATAGCATGCGCTAGCAAAAAGTTGTCTAAAGCCGAAAGAAACTACTCAACGATCGAGAAGGAATGTCTCGCAATCGTATGGGGTGTGCAAAGGTTTAGGCAATATCTGTACGGGAAAACGTTCACGGTTCAAACTGACCATAGGCCGTTACAATATTTGCAGCAGGCAAAAACAACCAACAGCAGGCTCATGAGATGGGCGCTGCAACTGCAGCCGTTTTCAATTCAGGTAGAAAACATTCCCGGTAAGGACAATGTACCTGCGGATTTCCTGAGTAGACTCGCTGCGTAGACAGGAGAGGGGAAGTTAGCAGTCTAAGTCCGTGATGAAGAGAATCAAACCCGGGTGTTTGATCTAGGAGGGGGGTGTGTCACGTTATGACTTAGAGGGAAAAGAAAAGTCCGTTCTGGCGCCTGTGGTGTACATAGTTAGAGTGTGGGATATGAGAGAGAAGGGGAGGGAGTGCTAGCTATTTCAGCCGGATAGAGAAATTAGACCGAGAAATCCGTGCATAGGGCATATAAACGGAGAGGGAGCTGCAGTATACGTTCACTAGAACATTCTACCAAGTTAGCAGGGGAAAATAAAAAGAAATGTTCGAGAGTCTGTGCAGGGAATAATAAGTTGGTGTCAACTGCCGAAGGGTGTGAGAGGGAGAACTAGTGCCTGCGTTTTTTGGATTAAGAATTTGAGGCCTGTTCTAAGTTGTGTGTCGTCCTCGATTGGAGACCCAGCGAAGCCATCGACACGTTGGGGTGGATAGATGTCCGAAGTGTGACCCTGAGACCGGCCTGTTGACCGCCGACCACTCTTCCTCCTCCGGGTTGTGTTGTTGTTTTGTGTTGTCCCCCCCCCCCGGATCATCACGAGTGGAGGTAGGCAGTCCGTTTTTATTGCTCTAGTTGGCTATGCATTCTCTGGGTGTTTGAATGATGTATATAGGTGTGGAAGACAGGAGTGAATGTAAGTAGGTATTATCATGAATTTTATTGCATTGTTTGCCTTGTGTTTATGATTTTCTTGTTGCATTTTCCGGACTTATATTATATTTGAAATGAACGAAGAATTATTATGAATAAGAAGTGCTGTAATGGAATGTAAAACATGTTGAGCCAGTGTGAGACAGTAATGAGAGTGTTAAAGAATTTTATTGCATAAAGAAATAATCTTTATTCTTGTGTACGAAAGGTTGTGGTATGGAATTCTAGAAAATAGTTTTGTCAGGTGTTTTGAAGTGGTGTAGTCGAAAGCATGGCGGTAAGGGAGATAACTGCGGAGCGCCCAGGACAGTAAGTGAGGGTATGGGTTAACTCCCTTTACGATAGTCTTTACTCCTTTTGGGTTCAATATGTATTACAGTGCATTTGTCTGGCGGTGGGTGTGAGACCAGGCCCTTACTTTGTGTGGTGGCGTGATGTGAGCACTGTGGTTGTGGCTGCTGTCGCTGACCTATCTGGGGTGGAGTCCAGCTCTGCCAGGGTAGCGCGGTGGGCAGTTACCTTACCTCGCTGGTGGTGGATCCTTCACCACCCCCACTATACTCCGCCTCACTCCTCTCCTCCCGAGAGGAGGGTTTGTATTTAACCAGGACTTCATTATATTATATTATCTTCAAGCATATTATTATTCTTCTTCAGTGCCGGAAAAGTTATATATTGTGTGCACAAACTTTATGGACCATTAACTAATAGAACATTCTCTGATAGACAGTGATTTAGTTGTGAAGTGACAGTGAAAAGGACTTTGATGAAAGACTCTTGATTTGAGCAAATAGTCAGCTATATACAGACCCAAGACATTACTTGTGTTCGATTCTTATTATTTCATAACTGAATCATCTGCTGAAGTGCATAATCTTTTCCATTTGGGAAAACCGTGTTACAATAATTGAAATATTCATTGTTTTGCTTTGAATTTTGCCTTTTTCAAAATATTGTATTGAATTTCGTTGTTTCATTGATTTCATTTTGCAATTCTGTTCACATTTCATCGTTATATGATTTCATATTTTGTTTTCACATCATCCTTGTCCATCTATGTTTTGATTGCTGCGGGTATGAGTATAGTGGGAAGGGAAGGGGGGGATAATTGATTGTGTGTGATTGAATAAAAGAATTTTTTGTCTCGTTCACCTCTGAGTTGTGTTAGTTATTGGTTGGGTGGGTTATTCTCTAGTGTTAGCACTAACAAATGTACACCACACCTAGACCCAGTCCGGGTGCGTCGTGACAGGTTCAATAAATTAGAGTAATGCCTCAGCGTCCCCTGCGTGGGATGTCTTTATTGTAAAGTGACTGGCTGGTGGAGTGCCTTCAGTTTTACCACTAGGGTTGTTTCAGCAGATCTGTTATGCGGATCAGGGGTTGTCTGGTCCTGATTTGGCTCGGAAGAGTCCGCTGGACCTAAAGCAACAATCATGTAATGTAATATCTTTGGTGTCTGATATAGGGTAAAGTCTGTTTTATCAACCATAAATGAAAAAAAAAATTACGAGCACATTTTTTACGACTTCTCTCTCTTACCGGCTCAAGTAGCTGCTATTTTTAGCTCCAGAATGTTGGCTGGCTAACCAGGTCAACCAACGGCTATTACTATTAATAGGCAAAAGAAAACTAAGGAATTTAATCATTTAATATAATTATATAGAGAGGTCTTTTTTTTGTTGCCAGCTTTTTTTTTCAGTGGGGCAGCATTCACTGTGAATGTTTAAAGGATCTGTGGAAGGGAGCCTGGTCAAAATAAGTCCCTTTAAATAATAATTGCAACTAAGATAATGATGATGATGATGATGATTGTGACGGACGGACCAGTTTACCCTGCTTGCTTTGATATTTGGCTTGTTTAGTCAATGTAATCTTAGAATGTTAATGTTAGAATGCAGCAGACGATGGAAGTAATCAAGCGTAGCAATAGTGTACTGCCGATTACACACAGTGGCAGTTGACTCTAGCGCAGGCAATGACATCATCGTAGCTACGTTAGGCGAGTCGATTATCCGCCAATGGGATCACAGCTTAGAATGGATTGAACCAGGTCGGGCTGATTCGAATAGAGAGATAAAACGGGAGTCGTGTTTGAACCAAGGAGCAGTACACAGCTACACAGTTAGCAGTACTATCTCTCCAGAAAAGACTTGGACGCAGTACTTGGGAAAATCCGAATTCACTCAAGTAGCCACTGCCTGACATTGTCAAGAAGGTAAAGGAAAATGCTTCTGTTTCATCGTGATGTATTATATTATTGTTGAATTATGTTTGTGGAATTTGCTATGCATAGATTTGAATTGTTAGGCCGACTTTGCCTGAACACATGGAGAAGCTGACCACGAGGCAAAAAGACGACAGGCCGACGCCATCTTGAATTATGCACGGAACCACTGTTGTTTAACTTATATGTATGCTTGCAGACCAGTGGCTGTACAAGTGAATGTGTATAAAATGAATTCTTTCTTTATGTGTATAAGGAGCCATGATTTATATTTATATATGTATAGGATATTAGAGTGGAGATTCCAGTGGACCACGGACTTAGCAGAATGTTCGTCGCTTATATATGTAGACGTGAAGCGAATCACCGAGGGCTATTACGACCTTCAGTGAGACGCTCTGCACACACCTATCATTCAAGGTTGTGCAGAATTTCGTCTCATATGTTACAGACGATCAGGCGGTCTGTAGTGTGCCCAACACAGCATCAGACGAAACCACGTCGACGCATAAGTTGGCTGCCGAGGTATCCCCAGCATTGCACGAGGAAAGCCCACCAGTCTAACCACAGGGAAGAAACAAGAAGAAGACAACACAGTTGTCAGGAAACAGACCACAGCACAGCACGTCGGACTCTAAGTTAAGTCAATAGCAGTGTGTGCACAAAAACTGAGAGCCACAGGACCACAGTAGTCCACTCCTCATGAACTTTAGTATCCAGTGCCCTAGGAGGAAACATTAGCTGCATAGACTATCAGCGACCGAATCATTCACAGTGACTTTTAACGTTTAAGGTAGATTAGTACACCGAAGATCTTGTATAGAGTAGAAGAAATAAATGTGTGATGTTTATTGTTATCAAGTGGCTGGACTACATATGATTCATAGCCGTGTGAAAGCTAGTGTGACAGTAATCTTTTACCATTTTTCTGTCTATCTCTGTACTCCAGCCTTAACACAGACCGAGCTAAATAAATAAATGTATTAAAGTAATTCACAGGGTGACGCACTAGCGGTTCCCATCGAATAAAGCGTGAGGGTTACAGCATTCCATTGTGCAGAGCCCAGCAACCAATAAACCCCACGTGACAATGATGATGATGATGATGATGATGATGATGATTGTCGCGATACAAGCGCCTATGTTACATGCGACTGTGGTACTCTGCCTTTCGTCTAGACAATGCGTCATAGACAGTACGTCATTGACAGTGACGAAAATATTGTTTTCAGAATGAAGTATTGTTCGACATTTTTTAAAATGTGGTTTCATTTTTAGAAATAGTTGTCATGACTAATATTGTAGCTCTGTAACCATAGACAATCTGTATACCATCCATTCGATTGGCTGAATGTGAAATCGATACGTTAGGAAAAATCATTGAAGCAACCATCTTTGAGGGCAAGCAACATTTGTTCACGTATTTTTGGACTATAGAGGTCATAGATTTGGTTCAAAAAGCTCGTCTCACCCAAACAGCACGTGTCGTAAACACAACAAAAGAATCCTGAGCTGGTAAGTTAAGATTCGATGTGTAAAGCTGAGAAATGGGTAGTCTTGTACTTGTATTCATTGCGCCATGCGAATCATTCATCGTCCTTCATCAAGGTGATTCGTTATAAATTTTTCAGTGTATGCAATTTATATGGTAATAGTTATTTTAACATGTTTTTTGCTCAATTCATATAAATTCTTCAGTACGTGAAATTTATATGGTGATAATTATTTGAACATGTTTTGCTCAGTTCATAAAGAACGTTGTTGCATTCTTGGTCTTTGGAACAGTGTGTATGAGCAGCGAGGAAGGAACATTATTGTGTTTTGGGAATAAGATACAATAACCCGTCAATATGCAGGGTTCTTGTTCAAACAACGTCAACGGCGTTCCTCGATGGTCATTCAACGGGATGCGGATTGTGTACTTAGACCCTGTTATTTGTTTGTGCGCAGGGAAAGTTTTTTTTTCTTGTATTTTCTGACTATTTTGGACTCCTGACATGATCACTCTAATCTACCTCCATCTTCTACGTACATTCTTCTAATGACATGGGATCCACCATATCCTTGACGTCCATGTGAAGTCAGCTGGACGAATTATCTTCCTCCTGGCCAATCGTGAAGACGGAGACCTGATTAGAAAACTATGAGCAACACTTCAAGATCTACTTTTATAACTAAAGAAGTCAAGAATTCAAACAACTCCATGCCAGCTAAGTGACGATTCAAATAGCAGTACTTTTATAACAACCTTGTCATCTACCATCAACCAGTGGTATTCTTTTTTAGTTGTAAAAAAGTAAACAGGACGAATGAATAGCCAATAATTTCATTTATTCTTTATTTTCTATTTCTCAACATTATTTTCTTGTCTGTTATCGAATCTTGGACATAGTAAGAAGAGAAAATTGATTCTATTTATATAAATTTCTTTTAGTCTGTTCATTCAACCTTTAACATCATAATATATATTAATATAAATATATATAATGCGACTGATGATGATGATGATGATGATGATGATGATGATGATGATGATGATGATGATGATGATGATAATAAAATTAATAATAATAATAATAATAATAATAATAACAACAACAACAACAACAACAATAGTAATAATAATAATAATAATAGTGGATGCCTCACCCGACTTCAGTTAGATTCTGTATCAGCCAGCGCCTGAGCAGCCCTAGAACTGGAAAGGCGAGGGAGAGAGAGAGCGACAGACAGAGATAGACAGACAGACAAACAATAAGTAAACGACACTGAAGTTTTGACTATTATTTAAAACAAAATAAAACAGAAGACATTTAATTTTAATACATCATATCATGGCTTTTTTTTTCATGAGTTAAAAAGCCAAAAAGACAATATCCAAGAAATAGTATTACATTCGTTAGGTTTAACCAAAGGCTTCCACGTCGTGCGCCTGTAGATAATGACCGCAAACAAGCGCCTCTGCCATCTCTACTGCTTGGTCTGCAGTTGAGAATTCAGAAATGTGCAAGCTGCTGTAACAATGTCAAGCATAACGCTTCAGCGGGAGTCGGCAGAGTGTCACATCCTTCAAGTTCCGGGTTTCCTAGTTTATCCGAGCGCATTTGCGCAGCGCCAGGTCATGTCGGGCCGCGCTTTTTCACGAAGTTCTTAAGGCGTCATAACCCTAACCCTAACCCAAACCCTAACCCCTAAACTCTTAACTTCAACCCAACTTTAAACCCTAAACCTTACGAAGACTATGATAGCACCTGTGCGCATGCGACGAAATTTGTAACGCGTCGACCAATCAGAATGCCACCATATCGCGTCCCTAGCCCAGCAAGATACTAGGAACTGTGAGGATGTCACAAGAGACGTGCATGCTGGCAATATTTTCTGGAGCATATTATGTACGCGTGGAGGCTGTCTAGCGCCAAAAAACCAGATAATACAAATATCATGAGATAATTATAAATATCATGGGATAATTACAACTATCAAGGAATAATTACAATTATCATTGAATATTATAAATATCGTCCGGGTGATCATGTTTTAAGTTTTCAGTTTTTAACTCTAGCAGTCGCACGGCAACGAATGTTTGTCCGTGCAGGAAAATAGTAGGTCTATTATTGTAGTTGTTCACGAATTTCTGCGACTTTCAGGCCGCTTTCACTAATAGTAACTAGTTAGCTTGCCTTTTTGTCTGGTATGGGGTGCACACCATTATACTGTTTTGCACTTAAAGATATAAAAGATAGTTTTCTTCTTTTGTTTAGTTTTCTTCTTTTGTTTATTCCGTGGTACTTACCTACCTTCCGCAAACTCCTTGCTGCAACTGCGGTGTTTTTCTCGAACTGCACTATAACATTTCAATCAATGTCTTCAATTCGTTCCTAATGAATCTCTCGCTATTATTTTGTTATTATTTCATTACCTTTTCCATTTGTTTCTATATTTATTCTGTTGTTGTGTTGATGGCAATTAATACAGTTGCACCTCATTGAGATACATATTATGTATCTCAATGATGTAACTATTCCGCCTTAGCTGACACAGATCATTGTAACTCGTCCAGGTATGCACTTACTTAAGCTTCGCCTTTTGTGTATTTGTTATGTATTTGTCAGATCAGAAATTAACTGAAAAAAAACATTGTTTAAACCAATTAAGGCGGCTTACTAGTGCCAAAACGTGCATCTACAAGTATCAGTGATAATAGTAATTAACACGTGTTCTGTGTAATTTACATTATGACGGCCTACTAGCGCCAAAATCTAATAATTACAAACATCATGTGATAATTATAAATGTCAACGACATATTTACAACGAACACGTAAACATTTTAATTATCAAGTGAAAATTAAAATTTTCGGTTTTGGCCCATTTCTAGACGGATTGCTAGAGCCAAAACTGAAAATTAAATATGATCACGCGAAGATATTTTTAATTTTTCAATAATAATTGTAATTATGCCTTGATAATTGTAATTTTCCTATGATATTGGTAACTATCTCATGATAGTTGTAATTATCAGGTTTTGGCGCTGTCACGTGGGGTTTATGGGTTACTGGGCTCTGCACAATGGAATGCTGTAACCCTCACGCTTTATTCGATGGGAACTGCTAGTTAGTCACCCGCTGAATTACTTTAATAAATTTATTTGTTTAGCTCGGTCTGTGTTAAGGCTGGGGTTCAGAGATAGATAGAAAAATGGTAAAAGATCACTGTCACACTAGCTTTCACACGGCTATGAATCATATGTAGTCCAGCCACTTGATAACAGTTAAAAATCACACATTTATTTCTTCTACTCTATACAATATCTTCGATGTACTAATATACCTTAAGATGTAATAAGTCAATGCAAATAATTCGATCGCTGATAGTCTATGCAGCTGTTATGTCTTCATCGGGCACTGGCTTCTAGATTTCATGAAGATTGGACTAATGTGGTCCGTTTTACTACAGTTCTGAAGAGTGGACTACTGTGGTCCTTTTCCTATCAGTTTGGGTGCACCTCTTGCGGGTCACTTAACTGCTGTGTGGTGTGTTTGAAGTCCTTCGTTGAGGTAGCTTCTGGTACACGCTGTGTCGTCGTGTAGTTTGGTCCCTTGCCACGCTGTGGGGTCTTGCAGGGGTTTTCCAGGGGTGCTCTCTCCGACTTGTGCGGTAGAGGCGAAACAGCCAACTTGTCGTTTCTGTGGAGTTGGGCGCACGGGATAGCTCGCCTGCTCGTCTGTAATATAAGAGAAGAAATTCTGCTCAACCCTGAATAATCGGTTTGTGCAGAGTGTCGCACTGAAAGCCAAAGTAGCCCTCAGTGATAGCTCCACATCTCTATACATAAGCGACGAACATTCTGCTACGTCCGTGATCCACTGGAATCTCAACTCTAAGTTTTTATACATACATAAATATAAATCGTGGCTAACTACACACATACAGAATTATTAATAATATAAACATTCACTGGTACAGCCACTGGTCTGCAAACATACATATAGGTTCAACAACAGTGGTTCCGTCAGGTATACAACATGGCGGCGCAACCGGTCGTGTTTCGCCACGTGGTCACGCAAATTCGGATTAATAATTCACATCTATGAATAGCAAATTCTACAAACATAATTTCAACAATAATATAAATATATCACGATGAAACAGAAGCATGTTCATTTACCTGTTTGACAAAGTCAGGCCTCGTGGCTACTTGATAGAATTCTAAGATTCTAAAGTCCTGTTTCCGGGTCCATGAGTGAAGATAGTTGCTCCGGTCTAGCTGTGTAGACTTCGGTGTCTTTCGTAGCACTGACTTAAGCTATGCTAGGTTTTGACCCAGTCAGAACCGGCTCTAACCGCTCTGCCTGCGTCTCATTGGTTACGGCTTTCAGATTCAAGGCACACAGTGCTGACGTCACTAACTGCCTGCGTCAAGCTCGCAGTGTGTACCTCCTATACTCTCATCGTATGCTGTGTAATACACTAACTTTCTAAAGTTATAATGACTAAACAAGACTACATAGTAAATTAAGCAGGGTAAAACTAGTGATCTCGTCACAGGCGCTAGGAAGGCGTGGTAAATACTGATAATTATTAAGTTACACTGTAGATTACCGGTATCTCTGTAAATTACACAGAACACGTGTTAATTTGTAGATTTTTCGGTAGACATCAGCTCCCTGTGAGGTGTTCTTTTTTTATTTTTATTATTTTTTTTTTATCTCTCTTCGTTTATCACACAGATCCAAAAGTTCAGGTGTGATCCACGGCTTCTTCTTTGGTCTGTGCTTGCCAAGGATCTCAGTGGCGGCATCTGTTACAGCTGAGTTGAAGGTGGTGGTCATGGTGTTGACATCTTCTTCACCAGTTCCCAAAATGTTGGAAAAATGAGCAATGACATCCGAAAAGGCATGCGCACAGCAAAGGAGAACTGGATAGAAGATCAATGCCAGGAAATAGAGACCAGTCTGAACAAGAACAACAGCAAGAAGGCCTACCAGACTGTGAAGCGGCTGACAAGTGTTACACAGCCCAAAGTCTCCATGATCCAAAGCAAGTCTGGCATATGCCTTAAAGAAGAACAAGAAGTCTTGGACAGATGGACAGAGTACTGTAAGCCTCCCTCTGCGCCGAGTAGTAGGTGTTTAACTCTAGATCGGCCGTGTCAACTTTACCTGGTGTTAAACTTGTCAGGATTTAGGCCAAGGCGGTCAACACGCTCGATCTAAGTCGGCTAAGAGATAACTTACAAAGTTTGAAAAGAGGAAAGAGATAGAAAATACGAAAACTGACGAACAAACACTCAGAAATCAGACGAGAATATTAGCAACACCATCATTCGTCCACTATGTTTTTCCTTTTCCTTTAGAAATGATTATTACCAAGTTCTTTTTCTTTTTACAACATGGGTTTACAATTTATACAAAATCATCATGCCAAATCGGCGTTTGCAATTTCGGCGAACAATTTAGGGTCGATGCAGAAGACAGAGAGAAAATTACAACAAAGACAGAAATCCCTATGATCAAGTTCCTATTGCGCGTGCAGTGACTTATCTCTGTCAGACCTGAGCAGCAACTTATTCAATATAAGCTGTTGAACAAATCTTACAAACCTAAACGTATTGCGGTGAAACCATACAATACGCATCTAGCCCTATTCTGAATACAAGAAGGTGAAACCATTCCTTGCATCCAGATTGTTTCAAGACCCCTAGCGGGTATAGACAGGACAACGCATATTTATCAGCGTGTCTCCTAACATGAGCTAGGTTACTGACCAGCAGAAATTCTGCTTCGTCCTTCGATCATTCAATATATCGTCTGTGTGTCATATATATATAGAAAGAATGTAGTTTTGAGCCCTTCTTTTATAAGTTCTTCCAGCCAGCAATCGAACAGTTTGACCATAGTTACGGCTACGATTGCTCACCGAACTACACCTGTCCTTAGGATCCTGCATGGAATCATCAAATCAGCTACAATCATTTAGGAATTGTTTGAAAACAGCAATTTCTGCTAGGAAACCTCTGATTCATCGCCTGAGAAACCCTGCCGGAATTCAACAGTCGCCAAGCGATTGCATAGACTCACCTAGGTTCTGGGCCTAATGCATGGCAGCAGACTTCACACGAAGTTATCAACTAGTTCGCAAGTTACCAACTTGAGCGGGTAGTTCGTAATGCATGAGCCAGTAGGCCGCACCGAAGTTACCAACTACGGTAGTCCACATCGGAAGTGGACTAGGAGCTCGAAGTTAGTAATTACCGAAAGCAAACATGGCGGCCATCTATTGGATTCTAAATCATAATGAACGTGTTCCAAGAGTTTTTCGTGACAGGCTCCATCCGCTAGAAATGTGGAACGATCAGCAGGTTGTAAAGCGCCTTCGCTTGCCTAGGCACGCCATTTTTACCTTGGCAGGAGATCTGGGGGATGAACTGGAATATCCAGTCGACAGGACAGGCGCCCTAACACCTGTTCTGCAGATCTGTCTGGTACTTCGGTACTTTGCAACAGGGTTGCTGCAGACAGATGCAGGCGATTTGATTGGAGTACGTCAATCAACAGTTTCACGCACAGTGACAAGAGTCACCAATGCTTTGTTTGCTCGACGTCATCATTACATCAGGTTTCCTGATCAAGCGGAGGCTGATCGCCAGAAGCGTCTGTTTTTCGCCTACCGTGCTTTTCCAGGTAAAATTGATGTGGCGACATGTTTACTGTATTATATGGGTGTAGTCATGTGCCTGACTGCTGTTACTGAGCACACTTCTCTCTCTCTCTCTCTCTCTCTCTCTCTCTCTCTCTCTCTCTCTCTCTCTCTCTCTCTCTCTCTCTCTCTCTCTCTCTCTTTCTTGTACATAGATCTGTAATTTTCACAATGCTATACTGTCAGTTACTGACCACACTTCTCTCTTTCTCTCTCTCTCTCTCTCTCTCTCTCTCTCTCTCTCTCTCTAATTTTCACAATGCTGTGCTATATAATTGTAATAATGTACAGTAGCACACAAAATAGTCATCATGCATACTTTGTGTTGATCACATGTGCTCATTTCAAATGTATGCAAACAGTTCTAAACATTGTGATAATTGTTTTTATTCAGATGTAATTGGATGTGTCGACGGGACACATGTCCGAATTGATGCCCCCAAACGTGAAAACTCAGGCGACTACATCAACAGGAAGAACTTCTATTCCATCAATGTGCAGGTAAGCACCACTGAATACCAGCTTTTTTCCTTTCCATCACCCTGTTAATTGTATTATACCTATTGGAGCTTTGTTATAATTCAAAAATTGAATAAGTATAACAGTGAAACCCCTTTAACCACCCTTGGGATCAGATAAAAAGGTTGAGGTAAAACAGTCTACAACAGAAAATACTGCCTATCATTTATCAATGAGGTTGGACGTTCGGTGAACCATTGCACATTTTGTTACAGATTATCACCAATTACCAATTGGAAATTATCAATGTCATCGCCAGGTGGGTCATAACAAGCATATTTTATTGGTTTGTTCGAAAAATGTAAAAATATCAATTTTATTAGTATTACTGTATTCAGTACCAGTACTAACTAAAATTACTACTGTATGCTGTTACATGTAATATTTGTAATTTCATTTGTTTGGGTAGCACTAATGAATTTGAGTTGAGCTTTTGTGCACCTTTTTCGATATGTTGTTGCAATTGTATGTTATTTAATTTTGTTAAAAAAAAAAAAGGGGGGGGGGGGGGGGAGAGGTTGTTGGTTTGTGTTTTTTTTAATGGGAGAAAAAAGTGAAGAGCGAGTGTGGGTGACAGGGTAAGAACAATTCATGTCACATTTTCTATAAATATTTATTGTTTGTTGTTGTATGGAATTTTTTGTTTATTTCTAAGGTTGCCCTCTCATACTTCATAATGCTGGCTTTTAATTAAATGTGGATTCATGTGTGCACATATTTATAATAATTCTGTATAGAACAGTTTTCCTATAACTTAAAAAGCTTTCTGACTGCAATTTGATTCCAACCCATCAGCTGTAACAATGCATCAAAATTACAACTTCTAAATGTCTAAGAGAGTTACTATGTGCTGGTAATTTAAAATTGTAAGGGTTGGTCAATTGCAACATTGTATGTCTATGTGTGCAGTTGCTATTATTAAATTTTGTATCCTCTTTTGTCAACTGTAGATGGCCAGGTTCTACACATGATGCAAGGATACTGCGTCGCAGCAGACTGTTCGAGCAGTTTGAGAGCCCCCAACCGCCGGTGCAAGGCATTATCCTTGGCGATTCTGCCTACATGTTGCGCCTTTGGCTTATGACGCCACTTCCCCCTACAGCTGTCGGAGTCGCTGAACGCAACTACAACTTTGCACATTGCTCTACTCGCTCAGCGGTGGAGCGATGCATTGGTGCGCTCAAGCAGAGGTGTGGTGTGGTTTTCTTTTCCATCTAGACTTTTGAAGTACACCAGTATGTGTGTTCATGTATGTCTGTTTGTGTGCATGCAAGTTTGTGTGTTGAATACTTCCAGGCATTTGAAGGGCTGTGGTTTCTGTGTGTGTATTGTGTGCAGTTATGCACACTACGCAAGAACAATTGTTGTGTATGCATGCGAGTATGTAACTTGTAAGCGAGTAAACATTTATAGGTTTATGCACATTTTTCCCTGTTTATGTAGTTTTTTTATTTTAGTTCTGTGCTTTTGTATATTATTTGCAGGGTGGAGAATTCTCCGCGAATCCGCGGATTTCCGCGGAAGGCATTTGCATTTCCGAGAAAAAAATATTGAGTTCCGAGTGTGAGAAGCTGAGGGCTACCCTTTACTGGGCATAGCGGCCAAAAGCGGCAAAAGGTCTAAACAGGCAAAACGTTCAAAAGCGTCCGTATCAACCATGTGGTTATATTCTCGCGTTGTTTGAAAGATTGCGAGACTTCCGGCAATTGACTTCCGGTTTATTCTTTCACAACATTCGACTGCATTTCCACAAGTTTTCTCTGTGATGGTTCGTTTTTTCGATTTTTGTTTTCAAATTTTCTTGTGTGTGTTTCTAAAATGGATGGTTTGGATTCTTCGACTGATGAAGGGGAGTTTACAGGCTTCCAGTTATCAGACATTAAAGTGAGATAAATGGACTTAAAGTCGGAGGAAGAGATCGGTACTGACATTAGACAATTAGTGTCAGTAGTGTGCATGCATACGATCTTTCAGACTGGCATGAAAGTAAAGAAGAGGAGGGGGCTTGTTTGGACTTTTTAAAACTTTTTTTTTTAATACACATGGAGTAATCAAAAACAAGACATGACAAGAGAAGTATAAAAAGGTAGAAAGATTTATTTCTGTTCATTTTGCATTTTATTTCATTTAAATCTATACCCAAGTCACTAATACCTAAGATGTGGTGTTTTTACTAACGTACCCCTAAATATCTCTAAAATTATAAAAATTCTTGCCTGTTTACAGCTAAAAAAATAGACAAACGTGTGCCCAGTAAAATTTGAAATGTGGAGTTTGTGTGTAACAGTGGTGGACCTCAAACTTTGTTAGGCCTACAAATCAAGATTCTTAACTTTTTTGAAAGACATGTGCATAATACATTCTTTTGTTGTTGTTGTTGTTTCTATTCATGTTTACTTTGTGCTTTTTGCTTTCAGGAGAGGCCCTAAATTACTTTCAAAATAGCATAAATTCATTTTCTTCCAGGGGGCGAATACCGGGGCTTGGCCCCTGGGCCCCGGCCGGATTTCAGAGATTTCTTGATTCAGTTGTTCTCCACCCTGTATTTGTTTTTCTTCTGTGTGTGTGAGTGTGCGTGCGCATACATGTTTTCTATCTGTGGTTGTGTTTGAACCCTCTGAATTCTCCCTTTACCCACCAACCCAGCGCTTTGAACTTTTTATGTAAAGTTTGTCATTGTGCAATGATAAAAGGCAATTATTGTTGTTTTTTAGGTGGCGATGCCTCCTACGGGGTCTACTGCTACAACCTGAGCGAGCAGGCAGAGTGGTGACAGCATGTTGTGTCCTGCACAACATCGGCACGCAGAAACAACATGGCAGAGCAGCCGGAAGTGGACAGTGACGAAGAAGATGTGGTAGAAGGTGCACAAGTTTACACGTACTTTAATAAAGTATGCATATTGTACCCATAACTTGGCCCAACTGTTTGACAGTTGCATTTTCTGCAAACAATTTATATAGGCAAATCTCAACCGGGTAGTCAAAAGCTATATATATGTAAGGAGAATAAACGAGGCATTACAAAAAGTAAATAAATGTAAATGTGTATGCACATTTTATACAGAGCAGTGTAAGGGTTAAGTACCCATATTTGACATAATAACTATTTACATAGACGCACACTGTGAACATTATTATTAGGAAAACGGTCGACTAGCTGAATTTAGCGTTCCCACTTGCTACCTATGCAAAAACATCCTAGCAAGTGCAAACTGTGAAAGGAGTTTATATATTTTTGTTACTTTAAATGCTGCGATATTGTGCTATTGTTCTCCATGCTTCTTGCATTATTTGTAATACACTAATAATAAAATGTTCTGTTTGTAGAAGCTGATCCTCTGCCAGCTGATCCTCTGCCAGCTGAAGTGGTTCCGCAAAATGCCAATGAAAGGGCACGAACTGCCGCTGGCCTAAGAACCAGAGCTAGGATCATCAGAAACAACTTTGACCACTGAGTATACCAAGCAGCTAAATGTTATTGTATAATAATTTCTGGATCAGATATGTCTTTGATGCATACATGTACATCCCTACATAACTACAAAATACAACAACCAAAGCTGTATATCGTCGGTGTCCATTCAAAACCTCGTATGTCCCAAAATACAGTTTTGAGAAAAATGAAAAAAAAATGTTTTAAAAAATCAGGTGTCACCAAAACAAATGGTTTTAGTATAATTTGCATTCAGTATTGAACAGGAAATTTGGCAGTAATAGTGACAAGATTTAGAGCGCATGCTTGTTTGAGAAATAGACAAAAATGTTCACATACGAGGTTTTTACTATTTTGTATGAGCTGGAAGTTGCAAATTATGAGGTTTTGACTGTTTTGCTTGAGCTTGAAGTTGCAAGTTATAAGGATTAGTTACAATAGCAAACAACAAAGGAAACATTAATACAAAATAAAAGACCGAAAAATGCAGTTGAAAACATTGTCAATGTTGTTTATTCAATAATGCAGACACAACCCTTGTCTTTACAAAATTGAAATAGGCTTATAGGCCATTGATAGATTAACACTGTAACACCCAGCAATCAATGAACGCGTTGTTGCATTCATCACTGACATAATAATGTCCTTCTGACCAGTACAAGCCCTGTACTTAAAGTAGCACGAAGTCCTTTCTCGGAAATTTCCTGTGAAATGAATTATAAGATGTAAGCTAAGTAACACATGACACTTATGTGAAGTTTTTATTACCATAACATAACAGTCTACTCTAAATGAACTTTTATTACCATAACATAATAGTCTAAATTAACTTTCATTAACGTAATAGTCTTAATTAACTGTTATTACCATAACAGTTTAAATGGACTTTTATTACCATAATAAATGAACGTTTACTACCATAAGTCTAAATGAACATTTATTACCATAACATAAGCCTAAATGAACCACCATCGACACATGGAATGTTCGGACCATGTACGAATCAGGAAAGACGGCACAGGTAGCAGCTGAGATGAGGAATAATGACCTGACCGTGTTAGGCATCAGCGAGACACGATGGACCCAAGCTGGACAAAGGCGACTGATGACAGGAGAACTATTGCTGTACTCCGGGCACGAAGAAAACGATGCACCCCACACGCAGGGAGTAGGCTTTATGTTGTCCAATCAGGCACAGAGGGCACTTATAGAATGGGAGACCCATGGCCCCAGGATCATCACAGCATCCTTCCGTACCAAGATGAGGAAGATCAAGATGAACCTTGTCCAGTGCTATGCTTCACCGAACGACAGTGAAGAGGATGTTAAAGACCATTTCTACAGCAGACTACAGAAGATCCTTGAGACCTACCCAGACAAGGACATCACCATCCTCATGGGAGATGTCAATGCCAAGATTGGGTCTGACAACACCGGATAGGAACCAGTTATGTGCACCCACGCCTTAGGAATAATGAATGAGAATGGAGAGAGATTTGCGGATCTGTGTGCACTCAACAACCCAGTCATCGGAGGCAGCATCTTTCCTCACAAGCGGATCCACAAGAGTACATTGGTATCCCCAGACAATGCGACAGAGAATCAGATCGACCACATCTGCATTAGCAAGAAATTCCGAAGATCCCTGCAAGACGTTAGAGTGAGAAGAGGAGCAGACGTGGCGTCCGACCATCACTTGGTGGTGGCGAAACTGAAGCTGAAGTTGAAGAGGGCATTCGTCAGGCGGAAGACTGAAGTACAACATCAGCCTTCTTAAAGACCCAAAGACAAAAGAACAGTTTAGTCTGGCGCTAAGGAACAGGTTCGAAGTGCTTCAGGAATTATTTGAAGAAGAAGAAGACAGTGTACTCAACAGGTGGCAGAAAGTGAAAGAGACACTAAGATCGTCATGCCAAGAAGTTGCGGGGCCAAAGAAACATCAACAGAAAGAGTGGATCACAGCAGAGATCTTGGTCAAGATAGAAGAAAGAAAGAAGAGGAAGGTAACAGTCAACAACAGCAGAACCAGAGCAGCTAAGGCCAAGGCCCAAGAAGACTACACAGGAGCCCATAAAGAAGTGAAAAGAAGCATAAAAAAGATAAGAAGGCCTACGTGGATGGACTGGCGGCTGAAGCGGAACAGGCAGCGTACAGCGGCAATATGAAACAGTTGTACGACACCACTAAGCGACTCTCCGGAAAGTTCAGCAAACTAGAAAGACCTGTTAAGGACAAGCAGGGAAACACCATGAACAGTATAGACCAGCAGTTGAACAGATGGGCTGAACACTTTGATGAACTTCTGAATAGACCAGCACCAACGAATTCCCCAATCATTGAACCAGCCAATGTGGATCTTCCAATCAACTGTGAGAAACCGACCAATGAAGAGATCAAGAAGGCCATCACCCTGATGAAGAACGGAAAGGCCGCTGGACCAGACGACATCCCAGCAGAGGCTCTAAAAGCGGACTTGGAAGCATCAGTGGAGATGCTGTACCCACTCTTTGAGAGGACCTGGGAGGAAGAAGATGTTCCGGCAGACTGGAAGGAAGGTTACCTGATCAAGCTTCCCAAGAAAGGTGACCTCAGCAACTGTAACAACTACAGGGGCATCACACTTCTATCTGTGCCTGGGAAGGTCTTCAACCGGGTCCTTTTGGAAAGGATGAAGGATACTGTCGACCCACAGTTACGAGACGAGCAGGCAGGCTTCCGACAGAATAGATCCTGCACGGACCAGACAGCAACGCTCCGCATCATCGTGGAGCAGTCCCTTAAATGGAACTCGCCATTGTATATCAACTTCGTCGATTATGAGAAGGCGTTTGACAGCGTTGATCGAGATACCCTCTGGAAGCTCCTTCGACACTACAGCATCCCGACCAAGATGGTCAATCTGATCAGGAACTCATATGACGGCATGTCCTGCAGAGTTATCCATGGCTGACAGCTCACAGACAACTTCCAGGTGAAAACCGGAGTCCGACAAGGGTGCTTGTTGTTACCTTTCCTCTTCCTCATCGCCATAGATTGGGTTATGAAGATGTCCACCAGAGAAAGTAGGAACGGAATCCAATGGACTGTGGAACCAGCTCGAGGACCTGGACTTCGCTGACGACCTTGCTCTTCTTTCCCATAACCAACAGCAGATGCTAGAGAAGACAAATGCAGTGACGGCCACATCGTCGGAGGTCGGCCTCAACATCCACAAGGACAAGAGCAAGAACCTGAAGATCAACTCCATCAGTACCAAACCAGTCATCGTGAATGGAAGTCCCTTGGAAGAAGTGCAGTCCTTCACCTACCTGGGTAGCATCATTAATCAGCAGGGCGGCACAGATGCGGATGTGAAGGCTAGGATCGGAAAAGCAAGAGCTGTCTTCATTCAGCTCAAGAACATCTGGACCTCCAGAGAGCTGTCTTTGGCCACCAAGATACGGGTATTCAACTCCAAAGTGAAGTCAGTCTTACTGTATGGAGCAGAGACATGGAGGACAACCAAGATCACCATCAAAAAAGTCCAGTCCTTCATCAACAGTTGCCTCAGAAGGATTCCCCAGATCCGCTGGCCCGACACCATCAGCAACGCCAACCTTTGGAAAGGACCCGCCAAGTCCCTGCTGAAGATGAAATCAGGAAAAGGAGATGGGGCTGGATAGGGCATACCCTACGCAAACCAGCGACGAACGTCACCCGGCAAGCGCTGAAGTGGAACCCCCAGGGAAAGCAAAAGAGAGGACGTCCAAGGAACACCTGGCGACGCGACCTCGAGGCCGACACCACCAAGATGGGCAACACCTGGAGTCAGTTAGAAAGAATGGCATAGGACAGAGGACTCTGGAGAGCTGTTGTTGGCGGCCCATACCCTGGCAGGGGTGACGGGCATTAAACTAAAAACTAAAAACACACAATATTATTCTGTATTCTTTTGTAAATTATTTAGAATTATACCACATTATGCCTTTGACTGCACTCATTCAGTGTCAGATTTAGTCACAGAACGTGCCTGTTCGTTTATTCCTGAAGAGTAATATGGAGAAGATCTGGACGATATCCTGACTGAATAAAAGGACAACATGTATCATCAGTACTCACCAAAATGTTGAAAAAATGACCAGAAGCAGCTGACATTTCCATGATAACAATAACAAAAACCGCGTAAGTGACGTCAACTCAACTTCTTAGCGCGTCATTTATTTGAATGAAACCTCGTAAGTTGAGTTACAAGGTTTTAGAAATGTATTCCAAATGATAAAAACCTCGTAAGTGAGATACGAGATTTTGATACAAATCGTTTGACCTGTTGGGACATACGAGGTTTTGATATTTTGTATTACTGATGCTTTCTAACTGAGCTATGAATTCCGAGCTTGTGATAAACAAAGCGCAAAAATTCAAGGGACATAACCATGAAAAGATTGCAAAAACTACTTTTTCGGAGTTACGAGGTTTTGAATGGACACCGACGATATGTGTTTTGCTGCATCGATTCTACTTGTGTGGTGATAAATCAACATTTCCGAAGTATGCGTAGTGCTCGTTTGATTAACATGTCTGATGTTTGGTTATCATGGATATGACTGTGTACAATATGTGTCATTGGTTGCTGTGTTTAAAGACAAGTGTGTGCATGTCTCAGTATGAATTAGACTTTTTTTGAGCCGTGTGACAACCAAAAAAGTGTCCTTGGAAGGATGTTTTAATGTACATCTACACTATATTTGACTGGTTATGAATCCACAAGTTGATTTGTAACCTAGTGATTTGTAAACAGAAAGCCTTATCATCCTTTCTAATTCCGACAATTCTATTCATTTCGTCTTTAGAGAAAGCAAAAGCCAATTTATAATCTGTTATATATTAAATCAAGTATTTCGAATTATACAGTTTAATTAATCGTAGTAGTTTAGATAACAATATGCAATTTCTATTCAATGCAATTTCTCAAGTTGAAGATTCATACACTTTTGTAGACAAGGAATACTTGACGTCATTTCATTTCGTGTACGTCATTTGTAACTTGCATCACAAATCTTCTCTAGTTTGATTCTAGGTGCTCCGCTACATGGCGGCCATTTACATCTAAATTACTGTTCCATTGGTGGCTGGTTACAATAGCAGTAACTTACTAGCAGGTATTTAGTAACAATTCGTTAAAAAGAAGGAAAAGAATAACAATTTAAATTAACAATCATGCTTATCTAATTATTATTATTGTCATAGACCAGTTGACTTCGTTACGAATTACAAGTCATTCAGATCTATGCCTATCCAGCAACGCATGTCATTTCCATTCAAATCCTACAGTTTAGAATTTGCTTGGAACATAGCTACAAAACCTATTCAATTAACAATCATGCTGCAACGTTTAGTTTCACATATTAAATTATTAATTCATGCTGCAATACCACATATTATCTTATCAATGAAATAATTCTTTCATTCCGTTTTGTCCTTTGTATTATTTATATCAGCAGTAAGCCTCAGCTTACAGTACTGCTCTGACCTTTACAACCATACACCAAATGGAGACCCATCAGTTCTAGCATGTCCCGAGAACAGAGAAGAAGAAGAAGAAGAAATCCTCCCAATTCTCCGGGAAGAAGTTGAGGCAGCAGTGCAATCGCTGAAGAAAGGGAAGTCAGCGGGAGTGGACAACATACCCGCGGAACTGCTACAAGCAGGAGGAGAAGCGATGATTGATGCCCTCACCATTATCTGTAACAAGATCTGGCAGAGTGGGGTGTGGCCTACACCATGGACCCAGTCGCTTGTCATCACTCTTCCCAAAAAAGGTAACCTTCAGGAGTGTGAAAATTACCGCACCATCAGCCTCATCAGCCATCCCAGCAAGGTCCTCCTGAAAATAATACTCAACAGGTTGAAACCCCAAGCTGAACAAATCATAGCTGAAGAACAAGCAGGATTCAGGGTAGGGCGAAGTACCACTGAACAGATTTTCAACCTCAGAATAATCTGTGAGAAATACCTTCAGCACCAACAACATCTATATCATGCGTTCATAGACTTCAAGAAGGCGTTTGACCGAGTCTGGCATGCAGCTCTATGGGCAACAATGGAAGTGTACAACATAAGCCCTAAAATTATTGAAGTCATCAAAAGCCTGTATGACAGCGTCATCGGGAACTGGTTCAGAACAACAATCGGTGTGCGTCAAGGATGTACATCCACTCGAAATAGCAGTGGGGAAGAGGGAGTGGGGGTGGGGATAAGAGTAAATAATATTTACATGTCATTGGTGGTGGTGGAGGAGGAGGAGGAGGAGGAAGGAGAGGGAAATTAAAACGAGCCAATTGTCTTTCCGTCTCTCTGTTGGACACCATATTTATTTAATCGTTCTTATATTGCGCTTTTCCAGCTCAAGAGCTGCTCAAGGCGCTGGCCGATACAGGATCTAACTCAAGCCGCCCGAGACGCCCACCCGCAGCCTTTGGGCGCATGGTCTGACGCCCGGACAACTGAGCACAATCCTGGGCAGCCAGGGATGGGGGAGAAGGACCTAGGTGCATGCTGGGTGTGTTCTTGTCACCGGCACTCACCCGTCTAGGACATGAGCATCAGGATCTTTAAAGTCCGTTATGATGGAATGTATGCGACACAGACTAGACCTCGGTTTATACTCTCATCCGAAGGAGTAGGAAAACAGGAGTAAAGTGTCTTTCCCAGGGACACAACACAATGGCCCGGCCAGGGCTCGAACCCGGGACCTTCCGATCCGCAAGCCGAAGCACTACCATAAGACCACAGTGCCTCCTTATCTCCATATCTCAAGACCCAGTGAACAGAATGTGACCAAATGCCATAGGAACATTACCTAGGTTAGTGGCATACTCCCGAGCCATCATATCTGCTCTACAGCAAAGTTTAAGATCACTACAAGCCTTTTGTTTCTAAACATGTTTTGCTCAATATTTCGTTGTTGTTTGTAGATTATAGTCACACGACACTTTCGCATATAGGTGACTACTGGACCGATTTATACTGACACCAGCGGGCCAGTTGTTGGTAAATGGGAAAATAATATGATCACACGTTGACCAATCCGGGATTCGAACCAGCGACCTTTCGGTTACTAGCAGGACGTTCTTACCAACTGAGCTACCCGGCCCCCTCAATATTTCACAAACTGGTTGAGTTATGGTATACAATGTACTTCAATTTAAAACCGTACTATTAGTTTTTCTTGTTATTTCTTTTAATACTTTGGATTTAATGAATATTTATTGATTGATTTATTATTTTACACCTTTTTGTTATAAACCATGTCATTTATTGTTAAAATATTCATATTCCATCATAAATTTGTAAATATTATTTTTTTTTTACTGTTCGTATAATTTAATTGCACTTAACTTTATTATTAGATGTCTTACAATTATTAAAAATATAAATTTTGCGGTTTCAACGATGCGTGTGCATTTTATTATTTTACTGTATTATCTGTGCTATTATTTATCTGCATGTTTATACTGTAATGTATGTAAAGACTTAAAAAAAATAGTTTTATTATATGCTATATTTATCTTTATGTTTATACTGTAATGTCTTCTTTACAAAAATGTGTCCTTTTTTCTTGTTAATGTGCGCGCGCATTTGTATGTGAATGCGGTGTGGGCCTTTAGGCAAACTGTCAGTTTGAATTTGCACAAAATACATTCTTCTTATTATTATTATTATTATTATTATTATTATTATTATTATTATTATTATTATTATTATTACATTTATTATTATTATTATTATCAATAATGGAACAGGACGCAGTCAATATAAAAATTTCAAAAATAAAAATTCGATTTTCTTTCCGTCTTCTAGTAATAGCGATCTCCCTGCCTTTACACCACCTATTTGAGTGATGGATGTGTATTTGGTGTGTGTGAGGGTGGATGAGACAGGTGAGCGTGTATGTTGGTATAGATCGCCGCGCTTTGAGCCTGATTGATTTGGGGAAAGGCGCGTATATAGCATTCTGTATTATTATTATTATTATTCTGTATTATTATTATTATTATTATTATTATTATTATTATTATTATTATTATTATCATCATGGGCCATCCTTCAGTAGGAACAAGGTTGTCGGTCATTTGCTCAGTCCATTGCTTCGAATGTCACTTTTTTGTTCATACACACTTTTTGCCTAATCTCAAGATTAATTTTACTTTGCATATACATTATCTGTTTGTTTATAATTTAATGTCTTTCAAAAATGTATTCCTTTTTTGTAAAATGCGTGTGAGTGTGAATGCGTGTGAGAGCTTAGAGCAAACTGTCAGTTTTCATAAATTATTATTATTATTATTATTATTATTATTATTATTATTATTATTATTATTATTATTATTATTATTATTATTACACATTATCGGAAAGAGCTGTATAGTAATATTGACTGATTACACAGATTGTGTTAGAAACTTTTTTGTTTCTTTAAAATTTAAGCGAATAATACTAAAGCAATGTACATATATGTTTATGTGTGTATTTTCTCATCCGCCCTAAATAACGGAAGTGGAACAAAAGTACATAAATATAATAAATATTCGAATAAATGGATAGTAGGTGTTGCAATGTGTTATTATTGGATGTGTTAACACGTTTATCAACTTTTTTTTTATATTCTCTCTCTCTCTCTCTCTCTCTCTCTCTCTCTCTCTCTCTCTCTCTCTCTCTCTCTCTCTCTCTCTCTCTCCCTTCTTCATGTTGTCCCTTTTATTAATACTCTCTCTTTTCCTCTAACTGTTGTGATTACCTAGCTCGCATTCATCATATTAACTGGAAACTGCACACAACCAACACGATATGACCGTTTACACCATAAGCTGCTAGCAGAAGGCAGGCTCAGCTGGATGAAGAAAGCGGCCTTCTCAACCTGGTCAATCCAGACAGCAGAATGGCTTAAGTACACAGCTGCCCTACAAAGGATCGGCCCCTGAAGAATGTACACACCAGTTCTGATGATGCCCATTCTAAAAACATAATCACAGCGTATTTTTAACAAAATTATTAGTATTATGTAAATTCTGCAAAAGTAAATTTATACCAAGCAGCATGTGGAAGATTTGATATTCACTGTTTATAGGGTCCAGCGGACTGCTGAGAGCCGAATCAGGACCAAGAAGTAATTGTAATGAAGCACTCTATATAAAAAGGAAATATTAGACATATACTCATAATTAAAGTATATCCAAGACATGACATCTTTTTATTTTACTGACTGAGACCGTGTGGCACGACCACAGTTGCTGTGCAAACATGTTCGCTCCATGGTCTGCAAATACACAGTGAAATTTAAAAAAGTAAGAAAGACTTATAGTCTGATTTAGTTTAAGAATCCACCATCCATAAACCAAATAAAATAATTACATGTGAAAAAGAAAATCACACTGAAACCTACAGGTTCTCCCTCACTTCAACCAAATCACCACACAAACCAACCCCCTTTTTACTATCAAACTGAAATTCTGAAGAAGTTAGCCTAAAAACACACACATTAGAAAAATAGTAAGTTATGAATCACTATCAAATGTCCACTTCCATACCGACCACACACATTTAATTAATACTTTATTGCCAAATCTGCATAAAGACCAGAAGCCCAATACGTGGTTCAAACAATAGGCCTACAATCGCAAATACAGCACTGGGTAGCAACCATCAGAACATCTGGGAACACCAAAGTGACACAGAACAATACAGCCTTCATACTTCATAACAACACACTGTATTCGTGGATTTCGGCTGTGGCCAACAGCCTGGAGAGGATTGGGCACCGCCAGGTCTTTTTTGCCCAAGACACACTACATGATGACACTATCCACTAATTCCATACCGGATCGGTCGTCGCCCGGCACAAGGGCCGCGCCTTCCGTTGGCCACCAGGACGGAGGTGTTAAGTATGCTACTGATGGACAATTTAGCAAGATCCGCACGAGAAACAAAATCGTCATAGGAACCTGGAATGTCAGGACCCTAACTGCGGTAGGAAAATTAGAAAAACTGGCCCACGAGTTGGACCACTATCGATGGAACGTTCTAGGCATCAGCGAACTGCACTGGAAAGGCCTAGGTGAAACAACGACCGACAAAGGCCACAAGCTCTATTTCAGCGGTAGAGATGACAGGCATGAACACGGCGTTGGATTCTTGGTCCACAAGAACATTCTAGCCACTGTCATGGGTTGCCGCTCAGTCTCCAGTAGACTCATTACCATCCGTCTGAGAGCAGCCCCTTTCAACATCACCATCATCCAGGCCTATGCCCCAACATCAGACTATGACGACAGCGAAGTGGAGGATTTTTATGAAAATCTACAGGCGGTCCTTGACCAAGTGCTGAAGAAGGACATAGTCATAGTGCAAGGCGACTGGAATGCCAAGGTTGGCCAAGATGCGCACCACAACTGGGGAGACACATGTGGACCCCACTGCAACAACGAGACAAATGACAGGGGTCTGAGACTCTTGGAGTTTGCCAGATACAACAATCTGGTACTGGCAAACACGCTTGGTCTCCACAAAAACTCCAGACGATGGACATGGCACAGTCCCGGCGGGGAGCATCACAACAAAACAGACTACATCATGGTCAAGAAACGCTTCAGATCAAGCATCAACATTGGAAGGACACGCACTTTTCCAGGAGCAGACATCGGAAGTGACCACGATCTCGTGATGATGTCTTTCCGGCTCCACTTGAAGAGAGTAAATACAGCAAAGTGCACTAGACTGAAGTTCAACCTGGACAAACTGCAAGACCCGGAGGTGGCAGAACTATTTCAGGCCACAATTGGAGAAAAATTTGCACCTCTGCTCATTTTGGGGGCTGGTGAAGTAGATGTCAACACCATGACCACCACCTTCAACTCAGCTGTGACAGATGCCGCCACTGAGATCCTTGGCAAGCACCGACCAAAGAAGAAGCCGTGGATCACACCTGAACTTTTGGATCTGTGTGATAAACGAAGAGAGATGAAAAAGAAAAAGAACACCTCACAGGGAGCTGATGCCTACCGAAAAATCAACAATGACATCCGAAAAGGCATGAGCACAGCAAAGGAGAACTGGATAGAAGATCAATGCCAGGAAATAGAGAACAGTCTGAACAAGAACAACAGCAAGAAGGCCTACCAGACTGTGAAGCGGCTGACAAGTGTCAAACAGCCCAAAGTCTCCACGATCCAAAGCAAGTCTGGCATATGCCTTACAGAAGAACAAGAAGTATTGGACAGATGGACAGAGTACTGCTCTAGCCTTTACAACCACAAACCAAATGGAGACCCATCAGTTCTAGCATGTCCCGAGAACAGAGAAGAAGAAGAAATCCTCCCAATTCTCCGGGAAGAAGTTGAGGCAGCAGTGCAATCGCTAAAAAAAGGGAAGTCAGCGGGAGTGGACAACATATCCGCGGAACTGCTACAAGCAGGAGGAGAAGTGATGATTGATGCCCTCACCATTATCTGTAACAAGATCTGGCAGAGTGGGGAGTGGCCTATACCATGGACCCAGTCGCTTGTCATCACTCTTCCCAAAAAAGGTAACCTTCAGGAGTGTGAAAACTACCGCACCATCAGCCTCATCAGCCATCCCAGCAAGGTCCTCCTGAAAATAATACTCAACAGGTTGAAACCCCAAGCTGAACAAATCATAGCTGAAGAACAAGCAGGATTCAGGGCAGGGCGAAGTACCACTGAACAGATTTTCAACCTCAGAATAATCTGTGAGAAATACCTACAGCACCAACAATTCTATATCATGTGTTCATAGACTTCAAGAAGGCGTTTGACCGAGTCTGGCATGCAGCTTTATGGGCAACAATGAAAGTGTACAACATCAGCCCTAAAATTATTGAAGTCATCAAAAGCCTGTATGACAAGGCTACCAGTGCAGTCCTCCACAACAGCGCCATCTGGTTCAGAACAACAATCGGTGTGCGTCAAGGATGCCTACTCTCTCCAACACTCTTCAACATCTTCGTAGAGCGCATCATGTCAGATGCTCTTGCAGATCATGAAGGCACAGTCAGCATAGGGGGTAGAGCAATCTCCAATCTTCGTTTTGCGGATGACATTGATGGATTGGCTGGAGATGAACAAGAACTTGAACAGCTGGTACAGAGGCTTGACACCACCTCCAGAGCTTATGGAATGGAAATAAGTGCAGAGAACACCAAAATGATGACCAACAACACCAATGGCATCAACACGGACATCAAAGTCCAAGGCCAATCCCTCAACACAGTGCATAGCTTCAAATATTTAGGAGCCATTGTATCAGACAATGGGTCCCGACAGGAAGTCCTCTCCAGGATCGCACAAACAACTACTGCCCTGACAAGGTTGAAGCCCATTTGGAAAGACAGGACCATCAGTCTACATTCCAAAGTAAGACTGCTGCGCTCCCTTGTCATCTCCATCTTCCTATATGCTTGCGAAGCATGGACCCTCACAGCAGATCTCCAACGAAGAATTCAAAGCATGGAGATGAGGTGCTACAGAAGACTTCTGGGCATTTCCTATACACAACACATCACCAATGACGAAGTCCGACAGACCATCACACAAGCCATTGGATAACACGATGACCTGCTTACAGTGGTGAAGAAACGGAAACTCCGATGGTATGGCCATGTCACCAGATTATCAGGCCTTGCAAAGACTATTCTGCAAGGCACAGTGCAAGGAGGTAGAAGAAGAGGGAGACCGAGAAAGAGATGGGAGGACAACATTCGAGAATGGACTGGTTTGACACTGAGCGAAGCCATCAGGGCTGATGAGGACAGAGAAAGATGGAGTATGCTGGTTAAACGATCATCTGTGGTGCCCCTACTACCTCCGGGTTACGGGACAGGATAGGATAGGATAGGGTAGCAACCATCAGAACATCTGGGAACACCAAAGTGACACAGACCAATACAACCTTCATACTTCATAACACATACAGAAATATAACATGAAAAACACAAACACCCTGCCCCCATCATCCTTTTACTGGAAGGGAGGGTGCAGGCAAGCTATAAATAGCCCGCAGCAAGCAAAATGTGGAGGCACTAAACAGTGCTGCTCACATAGGCATTGTGCTGGTGTGCGGCAAGTGTGCACCTTGAGTTCGAGCTAAAAATAGATCTGATGTTTTGCAGAGTCACCGTTCTATACTGTGCTTCGTTCCTCTTGGTAGGGTCGGTTGTATACCCGAGGCAGTGTGCACAGGTACGTGCTTACATTATAGCCGTCGAATCAGGGCTCCACCCGGTAAGGTCAGAGTTGCATGTTGTAAACTTGACCTTGCAGGGTCAGAGTGCTGGGTTTTTTTTAATACGTGGATCGTCATTCTTTTTGAGGATCTAGTTCAACTTTAACTTTGGAACTTTGTCCTTTTATTAGCAAAATCACATATAATTAAAGCATGAAACAAGGCTCATAGCCCAGGGGGCATTTTAGCCAAAAAAGGGGAAAAGGGGGGATGGGGAATTACATTAAAAAACAATGAACGGCACAAAAAAAGCTGCTCCATAGGCATCACAAGATAAACCTCTGAAATGTCAAACACTCGTTTAAAGTTTTATGTTGAGTCAACATGGAAAGAAAAATGTACAGCATTGCATGGTTCACAAAATAAGACAAAAGGGAATGCACAATATATAAATAGTGACATAACTCAAACTGCAATAAAGCGGCTTAAATTTAGCAACCTGCTCTTTGATTCAATATTCGTCCAAACAAGAAAATAGAAGTTTGACATAAAATTAAAAGAGAACTGTGCGTCACTACTGGAAAAGTGAAAAAATAATCCCTATAAAACGGCTCAAATCAGACAATCTGCGTTTAGATTTAGAGTTCAATAACTGATTTAACTTATAGGCATTCGGGTGATTCCTGAAGTATTGAGGTATTAAAGAAAGTCTGTTAACAACCAACACAGAATTTGTACATCTAAACAGATAATGCAGTGCCTGCTTTCTACCGTCCAGAGGCGGGATCGGACAACATTCGAAGAATGGACTGGCTTGACACTGAGCGAAGCCATGAAGGTTGCTGTGGACAGAGAAAGATGGAGTACGCTGGTTAAACGATCATCTGTGGTGCCCCAATGACCTTCCTGTTACGAGATGGGATAGGATAGGATTTCCTGCGCGCTTCCTACCTTGTCGACGACCTACTTCGTACATTTTGTAATTAATTTATATACTCTATGCTGTCATAGTGGTATAATGTTCTAGCTATTAGATCTACGGTTAACTCCGAGTGCACATACACTCTCAAGAGCTGCCATAATGACGTATAACAAATGGGTTCATTTATTGTAAAATAGGGTAACTCACGGCAAAGTACTTCCTTCAGCAAGAAATTTTATAGCTATTGAAGTAGCTAGCAGTTCGAAATAGCCTTAGGCCATAGAGACACGTCAAAGCTGAATAATATCACAAACCTTTGCATATGGCAATACAATATACACAGAGTCACACCAGATTTTTTTTCCAAACTGTCCTTCTTACCCCAGGTATGGAGCAAAATGCTTTTCTCCATGGGGTAAAACGCCTGCTATAGGCGTTTTGTTAACAGTTGTTCCGTTAGGGTTAGGGCTGTGTTAGGGTAAGGTTAAGGGTTAGAGTTGTGGTTTGTGTTAGGGTTAGCTTAAAAAATTGACATTTTTAAATGTCAAAACAACGTTGTGGCGTTTCATGAAAGTCATAACAACGCCGTTTTTACATGTGTTTGTGTGTGTGGGAAAGGATGCAATGAAATGGTTTAAAAATCACTGGGAATGGCTACATGGCTTATATAAGAATGTATTTTTATTGCAGCTGTGAATGATTATTTGTGATATATGCCAGTACAATGGTTGTTTAGATTCTGTGATATTTTTGTGTATTATTGTTTATACATTACTGTGATTTACTATAAATGTGTTTGTGTAATTCAGACGTGTTTTATTTTAAGCCTTTCTTTAACTGTAACTTGTGTTGGCATCACGATGTAATTTCTCAGTGAGATAATAAAGTTATCGTATTCGGAGAGAGAGAGAGAGAGAGAGAGAGAGAGAGAGAGAGAGAGAGAGAGAGAGAGAGAGAGAGAGAGAGAGAGAGAGAGAGAGAGAGAGAGAGAGAGAGAGAGAGAGACTTGACTTTTGACATTGTTTTTATTAGGCCTTCCGTCCCAAACAGTTTGGGGAGGGGGTTTACAATGGGAATAAATAAACTCAAATCAACAAACACACATACACACGCGCACACACACAAACACACACACACACACACACACATCTACACTCATACACATTTCATATCAGTTCAATTGCAGAATAAATAAAATTCACAACGACTTTCTCACTTCACGTTTACTTAATTTTTCATCTTTTTTCTTATCTTTTCTTTTCATAACTTTTCTTTTTCATTTTGTTTTTAACTTTTATAAATATTTTGTAATGTTTTTGCTTCCTGTTTCTTTCCTTCCTTTCTTATATTTTCTTTCCATTTCATTTCTTCTCATTGTCCCCTCCAATTTTCTGTTGTTCTCATCTTTAACATTTCCCTTCTTTCACTTTTTAGCTCTTATTTCATTTATAACATATATTTATGAACACACATACGAATGCTAGAGGCACACTTAGCAATCCTAAAACGTCTCATCCCTTTGGTAGCACTTAGAGATAGCACACACACACACACACGCACACACACACACATTTAAATTTAAAAAAATAAATAGAGGTCACGTCAGTGAAGATTTTCTTAGTTTTAAGCTGTAGAAAGTGTACATGGTAAGTTTCCTTTAAAATTCAGCAGAAGGATTTTGAAGAACAAAAACAGTTTTAACATTAATAGCAGTGATTTATTTCTGTCTAATACGTTGGACAGTCGAACAGGAAATGAACTTCGTCCTCGATGCAGCCTGGACAAAATGGACAATTACGGTTGACTACATTTTCAAGTCTGATACCTTTTGTTTATTCTCAATTCATTTATGCCTAGACGTAATCTGTTCAAAGAATCACGAAAGCGTTTAATTGTGATGTCGTCTAGGTACAATTCGAATCTGTATTCTGTTTTAAATATTCTGTAGATAAAGTACCTATCATTTGAGACCAGGTTCATCTTCCAATCTTCATTAAAATTCTCGATCATTAATCTATCTTTTAGAGAACCCAAGAGTGTATGTTCATTTCGTGTCCCACCTTCTATCCAGACGTCAAGGAAGCCATGTTGTACTAGACATGTCTTAATTTTACAAAGCCAATCTCTAGCCCATTTATATGAAGCGCCATTTGTAAATTAAATGGTTATTGTCATTATATCTATAGAACATACATTTTACCTGTATAAAAGATATGGTATAATTATAAAATGAATTATATACCTATAAAATACATTCTATAGCAATACAACACTTTTTATAGCTATAAAGCAACATTTTTATAGCTACAGACTACATTTTACGATATACAAGAAATCATACACGAATCGTCATGCCGTTTGTAAATATTAAACACAAAAAAACTATTTTATTTATAAACAAAACATTTTATAAGTAACCAATTCATTTTATCTATAAACAAAACATTTTATAAGTAACCAATTCATTTTACCTATAAACAAGTCATTGTATCTATAAACAAGTCATTTTATAGCAAAAACGATCTATAAAACTTCCTTTTATCTGAAAACACTTCATTTTATAGCAACAACGAGCACTTATATCTATAGAATACATTTTATAACACGTACAATGAATTGTACCTGTAGAATGCATTCGCGACAATTATTTTCCAGTCGGCGCCTTACAATAATTTTATACTAACTTTCTCATTGTATAACTGCTTCTCTCCCTTCGATTATTTTTTATTTTGTAACGTTCTAAGCGACCCAAAGTTGCTATGCGGTGCGCAAAGATGGCTGACGTTTTGTTGTTTTTTTCGGTTTTTTTTTTTTTAAATTAAAATTTACGTCCCCGGACTCATTAAGCATATAGGGGACGATTGGTTAATAGGTACATTCAAACAATTCAACGAAAAAAGGCCCCACCCCCACCCCGCATTTTCATGTGGAAGTGACGTTGCATAAGCTAAATTTAGATAGCTACGGCGCGTGTAGGGAATTCCCGCTAGGCCTATATCGACTTCCCGCGATGTCAACAATCTCCAAGGTAACAGTTACGATGAAAGCTGGTTTGCCTTCGTGCTTATCAATAGTTTTTCAAGACGACCAAAAAACAATTGAAACAGTCGAGACTGACAATGATGTCGCTGATGTTTTATCAGCATTTCACTAGTATGGTCCTCGCCAATTTATATAGTACACTAGTATGGTCCTTGCCATTTTTGTAGTAGACTTTAATGGTCTTTACCATTTTGAGTCGCTTATAAGTTTACAAGTAGTATACACGAGGATGGAGTTGTTTCCTGGGATCAGCAATTCGAAAGTCAGTATAAAATTAATGTCATGCGCCGAATGTAAAATAATGCTCCGAATGCATTCTACAGGTAAAATGCATTGTATATATTATAACATTTATTTTATAGATATAAAAGCTCTTTGTTGTTATAAAATGAATTGTTTACCTATAAAATGAATTGTTTATGTATAAAATGTAGTGTTTAGAGATAAAATGAAGTGTTTAGAGATAAAATAGTTTTTCGGAATAATATTTACAAACGGCGTGATGATCGCGTATGATTTCTCTTGTATATTGTAAAATGTAGTCTGTAGTTATAAAAATGTTGTTTTTAGCTATAAAAAGTTTTGTATTGCTATTGAATGTATTTTATAGACTTAGAATTCATTGTATAAGTATACAATATCTTTTATACAGGTAAAATGTATGTTCTATAGATATAATGACAATAATGATTTAATTTACAAATGGCGCCTCATAACATTTATCTCTGATCAAAGAATTTCTTAGCATTATTTCTACTTGTTTGGAGATTTTGACCGATGACATTTTAGACAATTTTAACCAGTAACGTACACATGACATAGCGGACTCTATATAAAGAGGGTACCGACCCGTTTCCCCGTATACCATGTGGTTCGGAGTTTTACTAGACACACTAAGAAGTCTCTTGCAAGCAAATAAATGCGCTGACTCAATTACATCTAAGTTAGATAAGCCCCATACTTCAGAAGCATACAATAACATCGCTTTTACCTGAGCATCAAAAAACTGAAAAAAACACTTTTGTATTCAGGTTACCGAGTGCCCACATAGTTTTCAAAATGTCTTGCCTTTTGCTTTACTGGCAAATTCATCACAAGCTGTCGATTCTGACAACTTTGTAGTAAGTGTGAAACCTAAATATTTATATTTTTTAACAATTTCAATAACTTTACCATCGTATTTCCAGCGTTCTCTTGCGGGGACATAACCACCTTTAAGGAATATCATAATTTTTGTTTGATCAAAGTTTACGGTAGACGCTTTGTCTAACTCATTTGATGCTTTTTCTAAATTATTTATTTGGGTTTGGAGACCACCTGGAGTAGATGCGATTAAGACAATATCATCCGCAAAAAAGCTAAGAATATATTTCCTCAAAGCCAGGCAAAATTTGTATACCATGTCTGCCATACTTTCTGACAAAATCTGCAACTTCTGATATCAAAAGAAAGAAGATCACCGGATTAAGCAAGCAACGTTGCTTGACTCCTTGTGGACCTATTCTCTCCTATCCTATCCTATCCCATAACTCGGAGGTCGTAGGGGCACCACAGATGATCGTTTAACCAGCGTACTCCATCCTTCCCTGTGCTCAGCAGCCCTGATTGTTTCGCTCAGTGTCAAACCAGCCCATTCTCGAATGTTATCCTCCCACCTCTTTTTCGGTCTCCCTCTCATTCTACCTTTTTTGCAAGACCTGATGATCTGGTGACATGGCCATACCATCGGAGTTTCTGTTTTTTCACCACTGTGAGCATGTCATCGTGTTGTCCAATGGCTTGTGTGATGGTCTGTCGGACTTTGTCGTTGGTGATGTGCTGGGTATAGGAAATGCCCAGAAGTCTTCTGTAGCACCTCATCTCCATGCTTTGTATTCTTCATTGGAAATCTGCTGTGAGGGTCCAGGTTTCGCAAGCATATAGGAAGATGGAGATGACAAGGGTGCGCAGCAGCCTTACCTTGGAATGTAGACTGATGGTCCTGTCTTTCCAACTTGGCTTCAACATCGCCAGGGCAGCAGTTGTTTGTGCGAACCTGGAGAGGACTTCCTGTCGGGACCCATTGTCTGATATAATGGCTCCTAAATATTTGAAGCTATGCACTGTGTTGAGGGATTGGCCTTGGACTTTGATGTCCGTGTGGATGCCATTGGTGTTGTTGGTCATCATTTTGGTCTTCTCTGCACTTATTTCCATTACATATGCTCTGGAGGTGGTGTCAAGCCTCTGTACCAGCTGTTCAAGTTCTTGTTCCTCTCCAGCCCATCCATTAATGTCATCCGCAAAACGAAGGTTGGAGATTGCTCTTCCCCCTATGCTGACTGTGCCTTCGTGGTCTGCAAGGGCATCTGACATGATGCGCTCTAGGAAGATGTTGAAGAGTGTTGGAGAGAGTAGGCATCCCTGACGCACACCAATTGTTGTTCTGAACCAGTTTCCGATGGCGCTGTTGTGGAGGACTGCACTTTTAGCCTTGTCATACAGGCTTTTGATGGCTTCAATAATTTTAGGGCTGATGTTGTACACTCTCATGGTTGCCCACAGAGCTGCATGCCAGACTCGGTCAAACGCCTTTTTGAAGTCTACGAACACATGATATAGATGTTGTTGGTGCTGTAGGTATTTATCGCAGATTATTCTGAGGTTAAAAATCTGTTCAGTGGTACTTCGCCCTGCCCTGAATCCTGCTTGCTCTTCAGCTATGATTTGTTCAGCTTGGGGTTTCAACCTGTTGAGTATTATTTTCAGGAGGACCTTGCTGAAATGGCTGATGAGGCTGATGGTGCGGTAATTTTCACACTCCTGAAGGTTACCTTTTTTGGGAAGAGTGATGACAAGCGACTGGGTCCATGGTGTAGGCCACTCCCCACTCTGCCAGATCTTGTTACAGATAATGGTGAGTGCGTCAATCATCGCTTCTCCGCCTGCATGAAGCAGTTCCGCAAGTATGTTGTCTACTCCCGCTGACTTCCCCTTCTTCAGCGATTGCACTGCTGCCTCAACGTCTTCTCGGAGAATTGGGAGGATTTCTTCTTCTTCTCTGTTCTATGGACATGCTAGAACTGATGGGTCTCCATTTGGTTTGTGGTTGTAAATGTCAGAGCAGCACTCTGTCCATCTATCCAAGACTTCTTGTTCTTCTGTAAGGCATATGCCAGACTTGCTTTGGATCGTGGAGACCTTGGGCTGTTTAACACTTGTCAGTCGCTTCACAGTCTGGTAGGCCTTCTTGCTGTTGTTCTTGTTCAGACTGTTCTCTATTTCCTGGCATTGATCTTCTATCCAGTTCTCCTTTGCTGTGCGCATGCCTTTTCGGATTTCATTGTTAATTTTTCGGTAGGCATCATCTCCCTGTGAGGTGTTCTTTTTCTTTTTCATCTCTCTTCGTTTATCACACAGGTCCAAAAGTTCAGGTGTGATCCACAACTTCTTCTTTGACCGGTGCTTTCCAAAGATCTCCGTGGCGGCATCTGTCCCAGCTAAGTTGAAGGTGGTTGTCATGGTGTTGACATATACCTCACCAGCTCCCAAAATGAGCAGTGGTGCAAATTTCACTCCAATTGTGGCCTGAAATATTTCTGCCACCTCCGTGTCTTGCAGTTTGTTCAGGTCGAACTTCAGTCTAGTGCACTTTGCTGTCTGCTCCTGGAAAAGTGCGTGTCCTGCCAATGTTGATGCTTGATCTGAAGCGTTTCTTGATCATGGTGTAGTCGATCTGGTTGTGATGCTCCCCGCCGGGACTGTGCCATGTCCATCGTCTGGATTTCTTGTGGCGACCAAGCGTGTTTGCCAGTATCAGATTGTTGTATCTGGCAAACTCCAACAGTCTCAGACCCCTGTCATTTGTCTCGTTGTTGCAGTGGGGTCCACATGTGTCTTCCCAGTTGTGGAGCGCATCTTGGCCAACCTTGGCATTCCAGTCGCCTTCCACTATGACTATGTCCTTTTTCGGCACTTGGTCAAGGACAGCCTGTAGATTTTCATAAAAATCCTCCACTTCGCTGTCGTCATAGTTTGATGTTGGGGCATAGGCCTGGATGATGGTGATGTTGAAAGGGGCTGCTCTCAGACGGATGGTAATGAGTCTTCTGGAGACTGGGCGGCAACCCATAACAGTGGATAGAATGTTCTTGTGGACCAAGAATCCAACTCCGTGTTCGTGCCTGTCATCTCTACCGCTGAAATAAAGCTTGTGGCCTTTGTCGGTCGTTGTTTAACCTATGCCTTTCCAGCGCAGTTCGCTGATCCCTAAAACGTTCCATCGATAGTGGTCCATCTCGTGGGCCAGTTCTTCTAATTTTCCCTCCCTTGTGGACAATCAAAGAAATCCGTTAATTTGCCACCACATCGAACACAAGCTGTTACGAAGTTGTACATAGATTTGAGGATTGTCATGAGTTTTGTTGATGTTTTTGCTTTTTCCAGAGTTTGCCACAATTTGTCTCTATCAACTGTGTCAAAGGCTTTCCGGTAATCGACAAAAGCAGCATACACTTTACCTCCCCTTCTGCTATCAAGCTTATTTCGAATTATTGAAGTCAAAATGAAAATATGATCTACTGTGGAGTAATTTCTACGGAAACCTGCTTGTTCAAAGCTAATCTTACTCTTTCTCTGCCCAATTATATAATCTCTTATTTAATATTGCAGTAAACAGCTTTCCAACAACACTCAACAATGAAATACCTCTATAATTATCCGGGTTGTTTTGATCACCTTTCTTTAATGGTACTATGATGGATTTACACCAACTTAAAGGGAAGTAGCCTGTATCGTATAATTTATCAAACAAGTTTGTCAAAAACGGCGTCACCTGATCTTCAGCGTACTTTAGAAACTCACCACATACGTTGTCTAGGCCCGCAGCCTTTCCATGTTTTATTTTATTAATAGCATCGCGTACCTCCTAATCTGTAATAGGATTATCAAGCTCAGGAATAATAACTTTTTCTTCTACAAACGTGGATGAGGGTGCTGCACAGGACTGTCTAACTGCAATGCCCTCCCCAAAAACCGTTTCAAAGTGATTTTTCTATGTATTCAAGTCCATATCTGGTTGAACTCGTTTAGTAACTCTTGCTTTCCTTATTTAGTCCCAACACTTAACACTCTTTTATTTTGTTATTTAAAAGATTCTCTTGGACTGACTTGCGATATACTTGTTTCTTCTCTCTAATTATGCTTTTGTAATTTGACCTGGTCGACTTATATGCAACTTTATTTGTTACCAACCCAGATTTCCGAAAGGCTTCTAGTTACTCCTTTGATTCCCGCTCTTTCTGTAGACACTCTTTATCGTACCATCTGTTCGTGACTCGAACAGTAGAACCGTGCCAGAACCTTCGCCTCATACACTCGCCCGCCATTAACATATTTTCTGTAAAAGTTGAGAGAGAGAGACTTAAGACTTCAGACTTCAGAACTTTATTTTAAAAGGTTAAGATTTTAGGCATAAGCCTATTCTTACAATCAGACCTTTTGTAGTAGTAGTAGTAGTAGTAGTAGTAGTAGTAGTAGTAGTAGTAGTAGTAGTAGTAGTAGTAGTAGTGTAGGGACTAGATCATGGTGATCATTAAGCCTCACGGCTTATTTAATGTCCCATCTTTAGCACATATATTTCAGGTCTGATATAAGCCGGCCCAAGACGCTCAACTATCAAAATCATATTTTATAGATTTTAAAATTTCTTGTTCATCAATAAGATTTTTGAAACTGTTTAAAGCTTTTGCCTGTTTAATATTTTGTGGAAGTTTGTTCCATAGAGGTGCAACTCTATTACTAAACGTATGTTTTCGAAAATTAGTACGGCTATGCTTAATAAATAATTTGTTAACAGAGTTTCTTGTTATATCAAATTTGTTTAGTTCAAAAAATTAGTTAGTATCTAATTCATCAATGTTATTTAAAATTTTATAAGCTTGTATTAGGTCTCCTCTCACTCTTCTGGCTTTTAGGCTTGGCAGACATAATGATTCCAGTCTGTCTCTGTAAGAAATATCTTTCAGTCCTGGAACCATTTTAGTTGCTCGTCTTTGTACACGCTCAATAGCAGCTGACTGTCTCTTTAATAAAGGGTACCAAATAATATTGCCATATTCTAGAAGAGGTCTAACCAAGGACTTGTAAAGTTGTACAAATGATGATCTATCTAGATACAAAAAAACATCGCCGTATAATTCCGAGAGTTTTATTTGCCTTATTAATTACTTCACTAATGTGACAGTCAAAAGTTAACATGGAGTCAAATGTTATTCCTAAATCTTTTTCGCTATCACATTTAGTAACTAATACCTGTACATTGTTCACAGGATTTGTAATAGGATAATATCAAAATTTACTATACCATTAAAAATACAAACAAAAAAACCCACGTGTATTACAACAAATACAAAAAAACCCACAAAAGCACAATCATCATTATTGCTACAACTATAACACCACTACTACTATAATAAACGGCTAGAAACATGAAAAGCAAACCTCATTAGGAGACAATAACAATGAAACAATCTTAAGAGGTTCAATTAGTTAAAAAGCAAATTGCACAACAACAAAAGTTTTACATATTTAGGAAACAAATTAATCAATATGAAGCAATACATTTGGTTTTACATGCACATTTATGATAAACATTATAACATGAATTTTACATTTACAATTATGTCACAGTTTATATAAAAAAATTAGAAAACAAAATAACAATTAATATATACGTTATGAAAATTAAGGCTGTGACATAATTACCAACTTAGCATTAATAATATTGGTTTTATTTTATCTGATTGAATAAATGGTAGCGTAATTTTGTTTTGAAACCGCCAACTCTTGTCTGTTGTTGGATTTGTGTTGGGAGTAGGTTCCAAATTGAAGGTCCAGAAAAGGAAAAGCTGGATTTAAATTGATCAGTGTGTGGTAAGGGCAATAAATACCTTTAAGATCTGATGGATCGACTGTTTGGGGCTGCAGAGAGAAGGACCTAGTGCAGAGAGAGAGAGAGAGAGAGAGAGAGAAAGAGAGAGAGACAGACAGAAAGACAGAGAGACAGAGAGACAGAGAGAAAGAGACAGAGAGAAAGAGAGAGAGATTCTCTATCTTCTTACACTCAATATCTGATCCAGAAAATGGGGCAAAAGGGCTACCCCTTATGTATCGTCCCCTATAGGCTTATGTGTCAGGGGACGTTAATCTATTTTAACTAACTAACTCCAGACTGTCGCAATGAAAACTTGAATTGAGATATTGCAACTCTACCGTAAATAACATCGAGTTGAAACGCCCCTTAAACTAGCAAATACAGATAAGAGTGGTTTTATTTCATTAGTCAAACGAGAGCACTGAATTGATGGCGACTGTAGAATAACATAAAATACGACTGTAGAATAACACAAAATAACGATGAAAAGATTTAAATGAATATACAACCCTTACCTCCTGTTCTGGGCTCTCCAAACTTGGGGCAGACACTCTTTGTAACAAAATGACGCAAGCAAAACGTCTTCTGGCCCGCTGCATCACATAATTTCTGAGAAACAAGGGGTAGGCGGTTAAGTCCCCTATACGCTCCATGTGTCCGGGGACATTAATCTAACAAAGAAGAGAAGAAGTAGGAGGTTGACGTCGACTAGGCGAATTACTCTGAGTTACCCTACTGATTTTGTCTACTGTCGTTTACAACACTCGGACACGAACATTTAGATTCACATTTTGCACATACCAAACACATGTATTAGCAGATAGTAAATTGGACATTTTATAATATATAATGAGTCAAAATGAGGCCGACAACAGATTTCACTCAATAGTATATTACACTGAATGATGATAAGAAAAATCAGGAATAAGTTACTCTTGTTTTGCACATAAACTGATCTAGAGCTTGAACCCACTTAACAGCCAGTTGCACCCACTTAAAAGCACTGTCATGGCTGCCCAAAAATCGACCCTGCGCTGAAATTTGTTTCAGCTGTCTATAACAGTCTATTAGAGCTACAACTCTTTTTCTTTTGGTTAAGAAATAGCTATTTTCTTATAAGTTGCCATTGTCTCGCCCCTATCAAAATGGGACCGGAGTTAAGTCACAGCAACCTGAACACAATCATTACTGGATGCCATCTTCCTGGGATAAAGGTGAAAATAAAAAAGACCTATCTGCCCCTCCTCTGCTGCCAGATTGAAACTGTAGATTCTATAAATAGTTTTGGCTATGAATTCTCTGTCAAAAAAGTTAGGTTCCTTCCCATTGTTGTTGCCTGCCAGACAGTTTGTGGATATTTGTTTGGAATGAAGATGCTTTCCTCCGGACCTAATAATACAGGATGCTATCACGCCCTTCACCTCACTCAAGCATCTTCGTATGCTAATGGGAATAGACACTTGATTTTCAACAAGACCCAGTTGGTACACTGACGATCAGAGAACATAGCGAAATGACCATCTGTAATATATATGGAATAATTCCACAAACTTAAACCACTGGCAGAGAATTATGTCCAGGATGTTGTAGTTTGGCTCCGGTCCCACTTTCACAGGCGAGACAATCACAAACTAATGTGTGTGGGTGTGTGTGTGTGTGTGTGTGTGTGTGTGTGTGTGTGTGTGTGTGAGGCTGTAAAGTAGCGCGAATGGGGAAGGAAATTTACCTTTTCTCGCACCAAATGAGGTAATTTTGTCTTTACCCAGTTGTCTCCCGTTCCCCATTTGTTTCTAAGTACGCGGGAGTGCTGTTTTAGTGCATGGGAGTGCAGTTGTAGTGCAAAAGAGTGTTTTAAGTACAGAGGAGTGCACTATCCGGGACGGAGAAAATCCAGCCAATTTTCGGAAAAGTTTGAAGCAAAAATCGACCTATTTCGTCGCTCCTAGGAGACGAACTAGGTCAACTTTTGAGACGGAAAGAGCCAATTTTGACTTAGATTCTTACATTTCTAGAAGAAATTTGCGTTCTTTCCGTCAAAAAAGTGGTTTCCGACTCCTACATTCTAAAATTACCTCATTTGTGACCTATACAAGAATGTGTGTGTGTGTGTGTGTGTGTGTGTGTGTGTGTGTGTGTGTGTGTGTGTGTGTGTGTGTGTGTGTGTGTGTGTGTGTCTCCGATAATTACTTAAAATATATAGTCATACACATTTTTTGGTCCGATATTTGTAACATATGAATTTAGTGCTAAGGTGGGAAAACAATTACCTCAGACTGACCTTAAACTGCTCGTTTGGTGATTTTTACCTGAATAGTCCTTTTTACACGAATCTGCTAAACATGCCATGAATTATTTTTGTAAATAAGCCATTATATTTTTTTTACATACATCTAAATTTTATTGAGTGTATCTCCATAAATAATTCACTAAACATGTATACAACTAGATATTTCTTTATCCTTATTATCCACTTTCATCGTATGCTGATCGTCTGTAAATATAAAGATTCTGATTCTGTAGTACTACTTATATCTATCTATAACTCAACCAGCGCCACATGCATTACTGAACACTTGTCAACATTAACGTAAACATCCGATGATAACATAAACAGAGATCTAGTCTGTGCACGCACGCATTCCATCACATGGACTTTAAAGATTCTAACGCTCGTGTCCTAGACAGGTGAGTGCCGGCTACACGATACACCCAGCACGCACTAGGTCCCTTCTCCCCATCCTCGGTCGCCCAGGATTGTGCTCAGTCGTCAGACTATGCGCCCAAAGGTTGCAGGTAGGCGTCTCGGGTGGCCTGAGTTAGATTCTGTATCGACCAGCGCCTTGAGCAGCTCTTGAGCTGGAAAAGCGCTATATAAAAGTAATAAAATAAATAAATAAATAAATAAGTAAATAAATGTTTCACTTTTCAGTCCACGATTGTAACGTAACTGTGTGTCTCTTTATAAATGACTTGTCACATATTTTGCCATATATTTTTCAAAGGAACAATCATCTGTTAAACAAACACCACTGGTCAATATTTAAACAAATAATTATAATGATGATAAATAAATAAATTGTGCCGAAAAACAAAATAAAACAACACTGAAACACTCACGTAGTCGAGCAATGAATATATCGGCTAAACCGGGGAATTCCTGCTACTGCGCATGCGCCATATCCCACAAAGCACTGTGCCACTAGCATAAACGCGAAGTGCTATGAGAACAATGTGTACGTGGGGCCGGGTAGCTCAGTTGATAGAGCGGCTAACTAGTAACGGAAAGGTAAATTGTTCGAATCCCGGATTGGCCAAAGTGTTACCATATTATTTTTCCCTTACCATCAACTGTTTCGACGGTGTCAGAATACTGTGACCAGTAGTCGCCTATACGCTAGGGTGACTATAACCAACAATTAACAAATTTGTATTTGAAATGAATGACTGTCCCTTCCCCGATTTTTTAATTGATGTTAATGTGGTCCTGAGAGGAAGTGGCCTCGGAACAATTTTAGCCACAACTTAATTAACATTTAATAAAATATTTACGTTCCTTAAACGCTCGTGTATCTGGAAACGAACGAACTTGTAATGGCAAAGATCCGTGCCGATTCATGACTTGTATGTCCTCAGAAATTTCGTCCGTTAGGTTTATAATGTTGTTTCTCATTACTCTGAATTTGTCGTACAGTTCCACATCATCAAACGTTTCGAAGGGGTGAAATTGATCACAAAAAATGCGATTTCTGGCATATTGTCGTCTGCGATTTTGCCGATACACAATAACATCGGCAATTTTGTTTCATCGAAGGAAATAGGAATAAGAGATTTATCCCAACTGAAAGGTTGGTATAACTTTATACCCGAATAAGAAAAGAGAATACGCAATTACGTTTTCATGCATACGAAATAGTGGTCTGCAATTCTGGAATAGTTGCCTATTCCGGAATAAGTACTATATTCCTTTTTCATCATACGGCCCCAGGCAAGTGTCGTGTCAATTATTGTGTTACCATGCCGATGCTATACATAACAGTGTGGAGTCTACCCGTACGAAGCTGGGTGGACAGTTAAGCCTACTCCTCATCCATTGATTTACCCCTCAGGGTAAGCCAGTACAGCAATATAGAGCACTAAACAGCCTGAAACACATACACTGCCATCACAATCACTGGCAGGAAGCAGCGACCGTCCACTCTAAATCTACTACAAAGTCTCGACGTTCTCACCAGGGGTCGTATGCACGAAAAAGGGTAGAATATGCTTGGATATCGGCTTAACGGGAATAGCTATTCCAGAATATTTTTCAGCGCAAATTCGTATACATGACGCACTCCAGCGGAATAGATATTACAGAATAGCTATTCCTATGTGCTATATTTCGAACAGGGGAATTCCTGCTACTGGGCATGCGCCAAATTCCACAAAGCACCATGCCACAGCATAAAAGCAAAATGAATGACAGTCCATTGCCCGATTAAAAACTTTTTTTAATGTGGTCCTGAAATGAAGTGGCCTCATAACATTTTTAGCCATTTGTTAATTAACTTTTCATATAATATTTACGTCCTTTATGGGCTCACGTGTCTGGAAACATTCATGTATTTAATGTACGAACTTGTAGTGGCAAAGATCCGTGCCGATTCACGACTTGTATGTCCTCAGAAATGTTGTCCGTTTGGTCTATAAAGTCGTTCCTCATGAATCTGAATTTGTCGCACAGTTTCACATCTTCAAACTTTTCGAAGGGGTGAAATCGATCACGAAAAATGCGATTTATGGCGTAATGTCTGCGATTTTGCCGATACACAATAACATCGGCCATTTTGTTTCAGCGAAAAAAAATAGGAATAAGAGATTTATCCCGTCTGAAAGGTTTGTATAACTTTATACCCGAATAAGAAAAGAGAATATGCAATTACGTTTTCATGCATACGAAATAGTGGAGAGCATTTCTGGACTAGCTGCAAAATTCCGGAATAATTACTCTATTCCTTTTACTTGCATACTACCCCAAAGAGTTTCAGTGAAGAGAGAGCCAAGTGTCCGTCTCGCACAGCACATCCCTTATTCGCTCCAAGAAATCAGTAGCCGCCTTCGATTGAAAAGATAAATATTTAAACAATATTAAAACATTAGGAGATAAAAAATACGTTAACAATCATAAGAAACAATAAAGAACATCACATGAAAGTAAAAAAGCAGGTATAAAATACAAACACGCACGCACGCACACACAAACGCGCGCACACACACACAACATAAACCAAGGCACCAAAGTTAAGAATATAAAATAAAGCAAAGATAAAAACATTTTAAAGTACAAAGCACTATACAATGACACAAAATAATATAAATATATGTCAGTTTTAAAAAAACAACATACAGAAGATTTTTTAAAAATCGAACTATATATTTTTTAAATATCTAAATATAATTTCATTTTTATATAGTGCTTTTCCAGCTCAATTCAATTCAATTCAATTCAATAATTTTATTTAACGTCTATTCACAGTTTGTGATATTAGACCATACACGCAAGCATACACACAATCACACGCAAAATGCAAAAAGCACATCCAAGGATCAGACAAAATAATCACAAAAATTTGCTCACTGGAGACTGGCTAATAATTTGTGCTATGGTAATAATTGTTGGATACTGCAGCAGTTCAACAGTGGAATGTTCACTTGTTTTAATATTTTTGTTTAAATATTGTGAAGTTAACATGGGGCAAGTTTTTAACAGATGTTCAACGGAAATTGGTTGAGAACATGGACACATAGCATTAGCTAAAAATTTAGTATTCCATGAGTTGACTCTTAGCTTATTGATTATTCTACACAAGTTTCTAGAACATGAGTAATGATCTATTCCAGTACTTTGTTCCTTTGCTAAAGTATCCACAACTTCATTAAAATAAATGCCACAATGTGAAGGAACCCAACAAAAAGAAATTCCTACACCATTTGACATAATAGCATGAATATCGAAAATAATGTCTGATCTAGTTTTACAATACCAATTTTGAAGGGCTTTGAGAACAGCTTTAGAATCAACACATAAAACTATGTTATAAAAGGCAATAGAGGTGTTGCTAATAGTGTCCAAAGCCATTAAAATGGCACACAATTCTGCTGTGAAAATTGATACATTCTTACCAACATAATACGATTTATTTTTTTTTTAGATCAGGAATGGTAAAACCGGCACCAGCAAGTAAAGTTTCAGACACAGATCCGTCTGTATAAATTTTTAAATGATTACCATACGTTCTTTCCAAATGTTCTCGAACCTCAGCTGTTAAGACATTTACATTTTCACCTTTCTTAACCGAGGTGTAATCAATATCAAAATTAGCACTTAAATGTTCCCATTGTGGGATTTTCGGTACACTTGGTAAAACAGGAATATCAGAAATGTCAATGTTGCACTTGTCTAAAATGGCACTAACATAGTTTTTAATGGGTTGTAGATACGGTATAGATTTTGCTCGTTTTGGATAATCTACATTGCTGTCGACAAAAATCTTTTCCAGCTCATAAGCTTCTCAAGGCGCTGGTCGATACAGGATCTAACTCAAACCGTGCGAGGCGCACACCTGTATAAGAATGCATAAATGTGGAGTTTAATATGTACACGCCGACCGACGACCCGCTAAATAAATGAATGAACAAACGCCTCATTCAAGAACCTGCGGAAAACACATTTTTTCGCACAGCATTTTAATTAAACCAAAGAGGGGGTGTGCGTGAATGCGTGTGTGTATGTACGCTTGTGTGTGTGTGTGTGCGTGTTTGTGTGAGTGTGACCGTGCGCGTCCGTGTGTGTTTTAACTCCACCTGCTTCTTAGTACAATATGGACAATGTTTGTTAGGTCAAGTTTGTCATGTTGAACTGTGCTGTTGTTGCCCCACTCGATACATTTTTGCATATTATATATATTCCAAAGTTTCTATAGAGATATTTGCAACCAGATGACTAAGCACAATCCTGGGCAATCGGGGATGCGAAGAAGGGAACTAGTGTGTGCTGGGTGTTTTTGTGTACCGGTAACCAACTGTCTAGGACATGAGCAACAGGATCCTTAAAGTCCGGGTGATGTAGTGCATGTGTGCACGGACTAGATCTCGGTTTATAATCTCATCCTATATATAATAGGGTAGATGGTCTCATGCTTATACACAAGATAAATACACTTATAACTAAAATAAATACTGTTCGTTCACTCTTCCTAACCTATCCTATGCAATCCCGTAACTCGAAGGTCGTTGGGACACAACAGATGATCGTTTAATTAGCGTACTCTATCTTTCTCTGTCCTCAGCAACCCTGATGGCTTCGCTCAGTGTCAAGCCAGTCCATTCTCGAATGTTGTCCTCCCACCTCTTTTTCTGTCTCCCTCTTCTTCTACCTCCTTGCACCGTGCCTTGCAGGATAGTCTTTGCAAGGCCTGATGCTCTGGTGACGTGGCCATACCATCGGAGTTTCCGTTTCTTCATAACTGTAAGCATGTCATCGTGTTGTCCAATGGCTTATGTGATGGTCTGTCGGACTTCGTTGTTGGTGATGTGCTGGGTATAGGAAACTGAATTTTCTCATGTACGGCCTCTGCATTCTCAGTCTTGAGCCGCTCGATTTCCATCTCAAAATCAATAGACCATTCCATAATTCACTCCGGTTTTCAAGACATCGTAAACAATAAGATATATCGAGCGTTTGAGTGCCAGAAGTGGGCCAAAAGTGCATTCACGGCGAATCGTCGCCATGTCTGAACGAATTGTATGCAGCTATTCAGAGGTTAAGAAATATTCAAAGAACTTACGGGTCAAACAAGGTCCTTTATAAGTATTATTATCTGTGTTATTTCCAGTTTGCCAGCAACCACATTAAATAAAAGCTTACAAATGTTAACATGTGTCACGTGGGGTTTATGGGTTGCTGGGCTCTGCATAATGGAATGCTGTAACCCTCACGCTTTATTCTATGGGAACTGCTAGTTAGTCACCCGGTGAATTACTTTAATAAATTTATTTGTTTAGCTCGGTCTGTGTTAAGGCTTGGATACAGAGATAGATAGAAAAATGGTAAAAGATCACTGTCACACTAGCTTTTACACGGCTATGAATCATATGTAGTCCAGCCACTTGATAACAGTTAAATTCACACATTTATTTCTTCTACTCTATACAAGATCTTCGATGTACTAATCTACCTTAAAAAGTCATAAGTCAAAGCAAATGATTCGATCGCTGATAGTCTAGGCAGCTGTTATGTCTTCATAGGGCACTGGCTACTAGAGTTCATGTAGATTGGACTACTGTGGTCCGTTTTACTATAGTTTCTGAAGAGTGGACTACTGTGGTCCTTTTTCTATCAGTATCAGTGCACTTTTTCCTATGCACTTAGCTTGTGTGTAGCGGGTTTGAAGCCCTTCGTTGAGGTAGCTTCTGGTACCCGCTGGGTCGTCGTGTAGTTTGGTCCCTTGACATGCTGTGGTGTCTTGGAGGGTGTTTTCCAGGGTTGCTCTCTCAGTCCTGTGCTGTAAAGGCTAAACAGCCAACTCTTCTTTTCTGTGGAGTTGGGCGCACGGGATATCTCGCCTGTTCGTCTGTAACATAAGAGACGAACTTCTGCACAACCTTGAATAATAGGTCTGTGCAGAGCGTCTCACTGAAAGCCAAAGTAGCCCTCAGTAATAGCTCCACATAAGCATACGAACATTCTGCTACGTCCGTGGTCCACTGGAATCTTAACTCTAATTTCCTATACATACATAAATATAAATCGTGGCCAACTATACACATAAAGAATTAATAATATTATAAACATTCACTGGTACAGCCACTGGTCTGCAAACATACATATAGGTTAACCAACAGTGGTTCCGTCAGGTATACAACATGGCGGCGCAACCGGTCGTGTTTCGCCACGTGGTCATGCAACGTTGGACGAACAATTCAAATCTATGCATAGCAAATTCCACAAACATAATTTCAACAATAATATAAATATATCACGATGAAACAGAAGTAGGTTCATTTACCTGTTTGACAAAGTCAGGCTCGTGGCTACTTGATAGAATTCTAAGATTCTCAAGTCCTGCTTCCTGGTCTATTCAGGAGAGATCTTACTGCTAACTGTGTAGCTGTGTACTGCTCCTCGTTTCAACAACGACTGCCGTTCTCTCTCTCTCTATTCGAATCAGCCAGACCTGGTTGAGTCCATTATAACCTGTGTTCTCATTGGTTGGTAATCGACTCGCCTACCGTAGCTACGATGATATCATTGCCTGCCGATTCAACGCACACAGTGCTGACGTCACTACACTGTTTGCGTCAAGCTCGCAGTGTGTGTACCTCAGTTATACTATTGCTACGCCTGATTACTTCCATCGTCTGCTGCAGCCTAACATTAACATTCTAAGATTACAATGACTAACCAAGGCTAAATAGTAAAGTAAGCAAGGTAAAACTAGTCCGTTCGTCACAACATGTCTACCAACATAACACTCCTTCTGCATGTTGATGATTATCCAGGGAAAATAGCAATCCTATCCTATTATATCCTGTGACGAACGGACTAGTTTACCCTGCTTACTTTACTATTTAGCCTTGTTTAGTCAATGTAATCCTAGAATGTTAATGTTAGGCTGCAGCAGACGATGGAAGTAATCAGGCATAGCAATGATATACTGCCGGTTACACACAGTGGCAGCAGATGGTAGTAGCGAAGGCAATGACATCATCGTAGCTACGTTAGGCGAGTCGATTACCCGCCAATGGGAACACTGTAGAATGGAATCAACCAGGTCTGGCTGATTCAAATAGAGAGATAGAACGGCAGTCGAGTTGAAAACGAGGAGTAGTAACTAGCTACACAGTTAGCAGTAAAATCTCTCCTGAATAGACCAGGAAGCAGGACTTGAGAATCTTAGAATTCAATCAAGTTGCCACGGGCCTGATTTTGTCAAACAGGTAAATGAACATACTTCTGTTTCATCGTGATATATTTATATTATTGTTGAAATTATGTTTGTGGAATTTGCTATGCATAGAATTGAATTGTTAATCCGAATTTGCCTTACCACGTGGAAAAGCTGAACACGTGTTAAGCACGACCGGTTTGGACGTCATGTTGTATACCTGACGGAACTACTGTTGTTGAACCTATATGTATGTTTGCAGACCAGTGGCTGTACCAGTGAATGTTTATAATATTATTAATTCTTTATGTGTATAATTAGCCACGAGTCATATTTATGTGTGTATAGGAAATTAGAGTTGAGATTCCAGTGGACCACGGACGTAGCAGAATGTTCGTCGCTTATGTATAGAGATGAGGGCTACTTTGGCTTTCAGTGAGACGCTCTGCACAGACCTATTACTCAGGGTTGTGCAGAATTTTGTCTCTTAAGTTACAGACGAACAGGCGAGATATACCGTGCGCCCAACTCCACAGAAAAGAAGAGTTGGCTGTTTAGCCTCTACAGCACAGGACTGAGAGAGCAACCCTGGAAAACACCCTACAAGACAACACAGCGTGTCAAGGGACCAAACTACACGACGACCCAGCGTGTACCAGAAGCTACCTCAACGAAGGGCTTCAACCACACAACCTGAAGTTAAGTGCCCAGGAAATAGAGCACTAAAACTGATAGCAAAAGGACCACAGTAGTCCACTCTTCAGAAAACTGTATGTCACGGACCGGGTTTATAATATTTCGGTCCGACGACTGTTTGTAGTATCTTCCTGCGAGAAGATAAAACTGTAATATTTTTTTATAAATTGAAAACTGAATGCTGATTGGCTGAGCTAGTCATGTGACGACTGGCCAATCACATTCAAACTGGTGGCAGTCTTCTTTTGTACCACGGAGTGAGTGGTTGTGTATTGTACTTCTGGCAGCTGTTGGCTGCAGGTATATATATTGTTTATCATTGAAATATGTGTTATAAACGTAATAATATTGAACCATGATTATATTCTACTTATTGTGGAATAAGAATTAATAATAGATAATTTTGATATTAGTAGGAAGGATGGATTAGGGAGGTGATGCAGATGGTGGATCGTTGTATATTTTTGAGTAACGAATTGAAATTGGATTAGTATTTGATTTGAGGTTGAAACCTCAAATTGCAATGTATAGCATTATATTTATTTGTGTGAATGAAAGTAGTCAGCGTCAAGATGTAATAATTAGTGTTATAATTAGAGTTACAATTTTTGCGTATGTGTGAACTGTGTTCGACACATATGAGATTTGAATTATTATATTGCTGGTCTGGTCCCGTGACAGAGAGAGAAAAAAAGGTATATGTGGAAATACAGAGGAGTTTATGTATCAAGATATTTAGTGGGGAAAACTTGTGTGTTTTCAGAAGTTTCCGGCTGGGGCCTCGAGCGGAAGGAAAAGAAGAAGAAAGAAGAAGTAAAGGAGAAGGTGAAGAAGAAGAAAGAAGAAGTAAAGGAGAAGGTGAAGAAGAAGAAGAAGAAGAAGAAGAAGAAGAAGAAGAAGAAGAAGAAGAAGAAGAAGAAGAAGAAGAAGAAGAAGAAGAAGAAGAAGAAGAAGAAGAAGAAAGAAGAAGTAAATGAGAAGGTGAAGAAGAAGAAGAAGAAGAAGAAGAAGAAGAAGAAGAAGAAGAAGAAGAAGAAGAAGAAGAAGAAGAAGAAGAAGAAGAAGAAGAAGCGGAAGAAACTCCGAGAGAAGAGAAAGAAGCTCACGAAGAAAGAAGGAGAGGATATCACGAGAGAAGAGCCAAAGAAGAAGACGAGAAGGCGAAGAAGAGGGAGACGAAGAAGGAGAAGAAGAAGTGGCCAGAGAAGAGGCCAAAGAAGAAGACGAGGAAGAGAGACGAGCTGCAGCGGCAACCGCATCCACACCAGTAGCCGCCGCTACCACATCAGCAGTAGTAGCAACCGCTACCACATCGACACCTGTAGCAACCGCTACCACATCAGAAGTAGTAGCAACCGCTACCACCTCAGCAGCAGCAACAGCAGCAGCAGCAACAGCGGCAGCGACCACAGCAGCAGTAGTGGAGGATTATTGGGAAGGCGAAGAGGACGATAGATAGAGGAGAAAAACCAGGATAGATAGAGAGAAGGACAAGGATAAGGAGAAGGAGGATAGCATAAAGACAGAGACAGATATTAGAGACAGAGAAAGACATAGTGAATCCTAACCTCCATGAGACTATTGGAAAGATCTCTCTCTGTCGACGGTGACCAGGTCGATATTGGTGTTTATTGTGACTGGTGATATTTGGTTTATCCGACCGGGATTTTTGTTGGTGGTTTTTGGTGACTAGCGACTTTATTCCTGGATTAACTGTCTGAGACTTATGTGTGTGTTTTTTTTTCTGAGTGGTTATAATTTCACGGATTATTGCTACAAAGTACGTGAGTACAAAACTATATATATATTTTTCCATATTATTGATTGATGTTGTATGTACTTATGTGAACGTTGTTGATTCTTGTTTATTTTCTAGTAATAGAAAGGGGGAGTGACAACAAAAGAATTCTTGAGAGTTAGGGAGTGTGAGACGGGCGAACACGCAAATAAATCACGCACGCATGCACGCAATTCTTGATATAACCCCTTTCGTTACAGTGGTGACCCTGAAACCCGTAGTTAGTTAGTGGGAGTTTAGATTATTTATTTGTCATCTATCTTATTGGGAGTTTATATTGTGGGAGTTAATTGAATAAGTATAAGAATAAGTTGAGCAGTAGAAAGGTTTTGTATAAATTTTGGACGTTTAACTTTGGTGTGCTAAGAGTAAGTGTGGACTGTGTAACTGACTTGTTCCATTGTTGTTATCTCTTTTTGGGTAGTATGTTGGTGTTTATGTAGATTATACCCCGTCTCCGATTCTTTCCTTACGGGTCTGATTCTTTGTATAGTTCTGGGATCAGAAAGGGCTTAGATTCATTTTTCTTCCTGTTGTATTTATATTTCTAATTCTAGTTCAGCTATTCAGTATTGTTTTATTTTTCTTTCTATACTTCTTAGGATCCTGTCTTGTATAGTTATAGTTGTCACATCCCTATGTTAGTTGTTGTAGGTGTTTAGGATTTATTTTTGGCATTTTAACGGAACTTCCGGTTGTCACGTCCCAACTGCCTCAACAGTGGTTCGACTTGCGTGCACTTCCACACGAGAAAAAAACCCAACACCTAAATAAACTCTAAAAGACAAAACCAGAAGTAACAAGACAATTTCTTTATTTCACACACACATTCATACTCAAAATTAACTCCCTTTATCCCACTTCCCAACCTACCAACCCTCAATCCCACTAATATAACCCCAAACTAATACATAAACAATTCGCTCAAAATAATAATGATAACTAAATCAAAATGGAAAATGACTAACTACAAAATGTACAAAGGATTTATAATAATTATGTCTGGAACAGCTTACTGACAACGAAGTAAATATACAGTAAGCGACTGCTTTAAATCTTTATAAATATTCAAACTTTGTTCCACTTAAACTTCAAATAGATACAACAAGTCTTTTATATTATATAAAATGAATAAGAAAATTTATCTTTTAAGCAAAATAGAATTTATAAGAAATTAATCTAAATTATTAATTAAATAATATCTGGCGAAATAATTCCCCCAGACAAAACTATACAATCACAGGGTTACTTAATCTAGTAGGTAATATTACACAACAACGTTTATCAATCAATTCAAATTAAATATATCTCAATGTGCTGTAATTTATAATTTATCATATGTAAAACAATTATCGTTCCTCACAACAGATTATCATTGGTTATAGTTATTTGTTGTGTGTGGTGGAGTGTGTGTGCGTGTGCTTTATAAACGAAATAAAGTTCCCTGGGCGAATACCAGAACCTTCGCACCCGAGGTTGACACACGGAAAACGCGGCGTAATAGGCCGAGGCACACAAGCTTCACACCAGCAAGGTTTCAGCACACCATCAATGGTCTGCTCTAGGGTTTTGGTGTTGTATTTGTTGGTACATCTACAACAATACATACAAGAATACGCAACCATTAATAATTATATTACAATATACTGCACAAGCACCCCGCTATCGGAATGGTTGTCTCCCTTTCCACATCCTTACTCATCCTCCCTGTCATTACTTCTGTCATCACGTATATACATTCACAATCACCTCCTTTCTGTCATCTCTTCGCTACATAACAGCGAATTCTTTTATATCAATTTATAATTATTTAATTTATAATACATTTTAGAAAATTCTCTCTCTCTCTCTATATTGCTCGGTATTTATGCAGCAACCAATATGAAACAATAGAATTAAGAAAACATAATTAACTATTCATTCACACTGCATGCATAACCCAAACCCCCGAACGCTATGGCCAACTGAGAAATTGAGGCAAAAAACTTACGGATACCAGTGGATTCTCCGGCCTGTAGACAAAGACACACGAACGACGGGACAAACACACAGGCACAGATGGTTAGGCAAGGTGATTACACAGGCATAAGAAGTCCTAGACGGAGTCACAGGTCACCCGACGTTATACGTAGATAACTCAGATTTCACCGAGAATACACAGTAGGTATTCTAAACAGCTTAGAAAAGTTTTAGTTAAACAAACACTTCCAAAGTGTTCCCAAAACAATCCTCCTCTTCCGTTAATAGGCTCTTTTTCGTTGACGGTCTGATCTGTACGACCCACAGACAAAGTCACTAACTGGCACCTTGACCCAACTTGGATCCGTTGATTCTGGCTACAAAAACGATATGCAACTGTTGCTGCTCCTATCAAAATATACAGTGCAAGGGGTTTTATACGATCAGCTAAGAATCTTCCAGAATATACTTCTTTTAATCATAATTCATTCCCTGCACCGTTCGCGATTAGAGCACGCATTTCACACATAGAATATCGCATGGCAGCAATTAATCTTCTCAATAACAAAATAGCCAACTATGCTGTTTTTCTAACATAGTACGTTCTGCACGGGCGCAATACATTCGCTACTTTTATTAATTATAAACTAAATTAATTTATTCTGATTCTCTCCCCTTGACTACCGTAACTTTTAACCTCTATGTACAGGCTGATGATTAAACTATATACATAGGCGCGCGACTGCAAACTGCGTAGCGTGACACAGCACCCCACCAAGACGAAAACTAACAGTTTTAGTTCTTAACAACCACGCTACTCAGTTCTGCTCAAGAAATCAGCTGGTACATTTTCCTTCCCTGGAATACTCTCCACTATCAGATCGAAAGGTTGAAGTTGAAGTGCCCACCTCATGAGTCTACAATTCGTAGTCTTTGCTTGCTGCAGGTATTGCAATGGTCTGTGGTCGGTCTGCACAATGACTGTCCGATCGTAAAGGTACTGCTTGAACTTTTGTACGCCCCAAACCAATGCTAAACATTCCTTCTCTATGGTGGAATAGTTCCTCTCTGCTTGGTTTAGCTTCTTGCTGGCACATGTGATTGGCTGTAAACCCAAACCTTGGTCCTGGCACAGAATCGCCCCTATTCCAATCTCTGATGCGTCAGTCTGTAGCACTAATGGTTTTTCCATGTCTGGCATACAGCATACAGGTTTGGAGCATATACGGTTTTTGAGCGTCTGGAACGCTACTTCGCAAGCGTCGGACCACTGTACGGAACCTGATTTGCCTCCCTTGGTTAAGTCGGTCAGCGGCACCGCTATCGCAGCAAAATTCGGCACAAACTTCCGATAGTACCCTGCTAATCCAAGGAATGACCTGACCTGTTTCTTGGTAGTGGGACGTGGTGCATTCTGGATCTTGTCCATCTTCCCTTGTTCCGGCTGCACTTTGCCTTCTCCCACTATGTGTCCCAAATACTCCAGCTTGCGGAATCCTCAGACGTTTAAACAAGATGTCTAAACACTCTAAATGTCTCTCTAGAGTTTCTGTGGCTACCATGAGATCGTCCATGAAGTTGTCGACTTCTTTCATCTTCAATGGCATCAACATCTTGCGCATCATGCGTGAAAAAACTGCCCCTGCGGTTTTCAGTCCGAAGGGCATGACGCACCATTGGAATTGACCCTCGTTGGTAGTGAAAGCTGTCTTGCACTTATCTTCACTCTTCATAGGTATTTGCCAATACCCCTTAGACAAATCGATCTTGCTCAAGTACTTGGCCTTTGAGAGTTTGTTGAATAGATAATCTATGTCTGGCATCGGCTCAGCGTCGAAAATTACCTGCCTATTTAGTTTCCTGAAATCGACGCAGAATCTGACTGCACCGTCCTTCTTTTTTACGAGAACGATCGGTGAACTGAACGGTGAAGCTGCTCGCTCGATCACCCCCATAGCTAGCATCGTCTCAACCTCTGCCTTGACTGTCTCCATCTTTGAATGCGGTAACGGGTACTGTTTTGTCCTAACTGGACGGTCGTCATCCAGTCGTATTTCGCACTCATCCAACGTGGTGCGCAAAGGCAAGTCAGTCAGGATGTCAGGGTAACGAGCTAATAGCCTCCTAATTCCTGCATGGATCTCCGGGCTATCTGCATCAAGATGCACGTCATCTAACGTCTCTGACTGTTTCAACACTACGGTGGGTATGCCCTCGACTGTTGGTACCTCTTCCCATTCGTCTGCTTCATCAACTACTACAGCTGTGGCAATTTGCACTCTCTGATGGTACAGTTTCAGTAGGTTGGCGTGAAACAGTTTCACCTTGTTTCCAATGCGAATCTGATAATCGCACTCGTTTCGACGACTTACGACTTCGTATGGCCCCCTCCAGCTCATTTCTAGCTTGTTGTGCTTGGTTGGCAACAAAAGCAACACTTTGTCTCCTGCCTGAAATGTTCTAGGTTTCGTTTTCTTGTCGAAGTGTCTTTTCTGCCTCTCGCCTGCTTTCTTCAGACTTTCCTTCGCTAGTGCGCACGTTTCCTCGATTCTATTTCGCAGGTCCACAACATACTGACTAGCCACCTTCACTTCTTCTCCTTGACTGTCCTTCGTCCACAAATCTCTCAGTACCGACATGGGACCCCTCACTGTCTTGCCATACAGTAGCTCAAAAGGTGAAAAACCTGTGCTCTCTTGAGGTACCTCCCTGTACGCGAAGAGCAGCGCTGGTATGTACCTATCCCATGCTTTCGGTTGCTCCTTCGTCAGCTTTTTGAGCATCGACACGAGTGTACCATTGAAACGCTCCACGAGCCCGTCGCACATTGGATGGTATGGTGTTGTTGCTTTCCCATGGATTGCTAGAAGTCTATTTACCTCAGTCATCACGTTTGACATAAATTGTGTCCCTTGATCTGTCAATATCTCTTTGGGAATTCCCACTCTTGTCCAGATCTCCCACAATGCTTCAGCAACTCTCTCAGCCTCTATGCCTTTCAGTGCTACGGCCTCAGGATACCGCGTCGCATAGTCTACCATGACTAAGATGTATTGGTTGCCCCTGTCTGACATAGGTTTTATAGGCCCCACAATATCGACTGCAACTCTCTGAAACGGTTCATCAACTAGAGGTAGTTTCTGCAGCGGAACTTTTGCTACCCTACCCCTGGGAACTGTTTTCTGGCATTCGGGACATGATTCGCAGAAACGCCTAACATCCCCGCACATTCCTGGCCAATAGAACACCCCCCATATCCTCTCACGTGTCCTCTTTCCACCCAAATGTCCGGCCATCGGAGGGTCGTGCGCCAGGCGCATCACCTCTCCTCTGAGCTTGCTAGGCACGACTAGCTGTGTTAGCTCTTCTTCTCCCTGATGGTGCACTCTATACAAAATACCCTTCTTTTTGCAGAAGCTAACCATCGCTTTGCCTGACTTGAGTTTCGTCCCTTGCTTCTCGCACTCTCTAGCTCTAGCTAAAGTGGGATCTTCTTCCTGCAACTTGGCCAACTGATCGGGCGTCACATCGAGTTGGAATGGCTTCGGAATCGGCAGTGCTTTCTCCTGCTTCCCTTCTGCTTTGGCCTGTGCCCTGGTCTGAACGGCGGCTATCGCACACTCTAACCCATCTACAGCCACGGGACTTCGATAGCCTCCCTTGAAGGTAACCCAGTTGCCTAGAATCACATCAGGTACAACTTGCTCGATGACGATCAATTCTACTGTACCCTTCACGAAAGCTGAGTCTACTTCTACGTACGCTGTAGGATACTTCCCTGACTTGACCTGATCAGCGAACATGACTTCGATCTCTCTACCGGTCATATCCTCAGGGCGCACCCACTTGGCTGCTACTGCCCCCACCTCGGCACCAGTATCTCTCAGAATCTTCACAGGCTGACCCCTGACTGTTCCCATGCTCCACGGGTTGTACGGCTGAATGGTACTAAAACTAGTCTTAGTCATTTCCGAGTGAATCGGTCCTGAATCCGGACTGACAGTGATACGTAGCAACTGTTTTGGACTACGGCACTCCTTCGCTACGTGACCTTGCTTCCCGCACCTGAAACACTTCCAAGGACGTTTCTCCCCACTAGGTTCCCTCCTCTTATCCTCTTCACCCTTGTTGCCACTGGGACCACTCCTCGCTGCCCCTACAGGCTGACTGACAGCACGATTACCCCCCTTGTATGGCACGCTACCGAACACTGGTCTGTTACTCACAGTCCGTTTCGCGTCTACATGTAACTGGGCAATCTCAGCTGCTTGCTCTCCGTTCTCAGGCTGCCTCTCCCTCACAAACAGCTCTAACTCAGGGTTCATCACTGACAACAACTGTTCAGTCAGAAAGACATCAAGCACTACGCCCGCATCATCTATATCCTTCTTAGCCAAAGAAAACCATCTCTTCACTAAGACTTGTACTCTACTCAAGTACTGCGGAAAAGTCTCTGTGCCTTCTTTCCTACTCCCCCTGAACTGTTTGCGGTAGTAGTCAGCATCCCTCCTAAATCGTTTCAGAAGAGCCCCCCTGACCACTTCGAAATCGACTATCTGTTCTGGGGTTAACTTCAGATAAGTCTCTCTTGCCTCCCCTGACAACAACGGTGACAACCTAGCCGACCACGTCTCTTCCCTCCATTTCTGAGTTCTAGCTATTTGCTCAAAGTGCTGAAGATAGCTCTCAATATCCTCTTTACCATCAAATGGTTGGACCTTGATCTTGTAGCTATCAGGCTGAACTCTATCCCTCCTACGTTGGGCTTCTAGTTCTTTCTCTTGCTCCAACTGTTGCCTAAGCCTTTCTCTATCGTCTTCCCGGGCCTGCTCTCTAGCTGCACGCTCTTCTTGCAGACGCAACTCAACGTTTCCCCGTTCGGAGTCTATTTTCTTTTCTAAGAGCTTCAGTTCTCTAGCTTTATCTTTGCGCTCTTGCTCTCTATCTTTACGCTCCTGCTCTAGCCTCCTTTCCATCAGGGCTAACTCCTCTGCTCTTCTCTTCTCTGCTAGGGCCAACTCTTCTGCTCTTTCTTTACGCTCCAGTTCTAGCCTTCTTTCCATCTTCCTCTCGAGCCTAGCTGTCTCCTTTGCTAATCTAGCAGTCTCTTCCGCCAATCTAGCAGCCTCCTGCTCCCTCTTCGCCCCATCTACTACAAAACTGGCTAGACCTGCTCCCTTCAGCCCCATGCTAGCGCCTAGCTCCTTGTATCTAAGATATACTTCCATGCCAACGCTACTTTTTCCTGCACCGGCCTTAACTGCAGTAGGAGTAAGATCAGCTGCCATGCGAGTACTATGAGCGAAAGGCGTACTCACTGTGGTTTCCTCGTCCATCGGCGCCTGACGCGAAGCGGCTGCGTCGGCCTCCGTGTACTGGTCCATCGCTCGCGCCTGCTCAGCTGCTCTCCGAGTCGCAGCCCTCGTCAGCATACAGTCGCGGACTAAGAATGAAAAATGGGAAAAAAAATGGGTGAATAACAATGAAACAAATAACAATTAACACATATACAAACAGTCGAACAAATGACAAGTAAACAGTAACAGGAGCCGGAGAAGTCCCTTATCGTCTAGGCCTCGACGACAAAGTTGCTTACCTCAACCCCCCGTTTGTGCACACACGCTCGGGGTGTGAACCCTTTTGCGCAGCGCAACCTCACTCCCGACCAACCACCCACTGGCCACTCATCCGACACACAAGACGACAAAGAAACAAACACTGACTTCTGGTATCTAAACAAATAACAATAAATCTACCCTAACTACTTCCCCCTCTAACCTATCCTAGATCTATCCCACCGCTGCCACCAAAATGTCACGTCCCAACTGCCTCAACAGTGGTTCGACTTGCGTGCACTTCCACACGAGAAAAAAACCCAACACCTAAATAAACTCTAAAAGACAAAACCAGAAGTAACAAGACAATTTCTTTATTTCACACACACATTCATACTCAAAATTAACTCCCTTTATCCCACTTCCCAACCTACCAACCCTCAATCCCACTAATATAACCCCAAACTAATACATAAACAATTCGCTCAAAATAATAATGATAACTAAATCAAAATGGAAAATGACTAACTACAAAATGTACAAAGGATTTATAATAATTATGTCTGGAACAGCTTACTGACAACGAAGTAAATATACAGTAAGCGACTGCTTTAAATCTTTATAAATATTCAAACTTTGTTCCACTTAAACTTCAAATAGATACAACAAGTCTTTTATATTATATAAAATGAATAAGAAAATTTATCTTTTAAGCAAAATAGAATTTATAAGAAATTAATCTAAATTATTAATTAAATAATATCTGGCGAAATAATTCCCCCAGACAAAACTATACAATCACAGGGTTACTTAATCTAGTAGGTAATATTACACAACAACGTTTATCAATCAATTCAAATTAAATATATCTCAATGTGCTGTAATTTATAATTTATCATATGTAAAACAATTATCGTTCCTCACAACAGATTATCATTGGTTATAGTTATTTGTTGTGTGTGGTGGAGTGTGTGTGCGTGTGCTTTATAAACGAAATAAAGTTCCCTGGGCGAATACCAGAACCTTCGCACCCGAGGTTGACACACGGAAAACGCGGCGTAATAGGCCGAGGCACACAAGCTTCACACCAGCAAGGTTTCAGCACACCATCAATGGTCTGCTCTAGGGTTTTGGTGTTGTATTTGTTGGTACATCTACAACAATACATACAAGAATACGCAACCATTAATAATTATATTACAATATACTGCACAAGCACCCCGCTATCGGAATGGTTGTCTCCCTTTCCACATCCTTACTCATCCTCCCTGTCATTACTTCTGTCATCACGTATATACATTCACAATCACCTCCTTTCTGTCATCTCTTCGCTACATAACAGCGAATTCTTTTATATCAATTTATAATTATTTAATTTATAATACATTTTAGAAAATTCTCTCTCTCTCTCTATATTGCTCGGTATTTATGCAGCAACCAATATGAAACAATAGAATTAAGAAAACATAATTAACTATTCATTCACACTGCATGCATAACCCAAACCCCCGAACGCTATGGCCAACTGAGAAATTGAGGCAAAAAACTTACGGATACCAGTGGATTCTCCGGCCTGTAGACAAAGACACACGAACGACGGGACAAACACACAGGCACAGATGGTTAGGCAAGGTGATTACACAGGCATAAGAAGTCCTAGACGGAGTCACAGGTCACCCGACGTTATACGTAGATAACTCAGATTTCACCGAGAATACACAGTAGGTATTCTAAACAGCTTAGAAAAGTTTTAGTTAAACAAACACTTCCAAAGTGTTCCCAAAACAATCCTCCTCTTCCGTTAATAGGCTCTTTTTCGTTGACGGTCTGATCTGTACGACCCACAGACAAAGTCACTAACTGGCACCTTGACCCAACTTGGATCCGTTGATTCTGGCTACAAAAACGATATGCAACTGTTGCTGCTCCTATCAAAATATACAGTGCAAGGGGTTTTATACGATCAGCTAAGAATCTTCCAGAATATACTTCTTTTAATCATAATTCATTCCCTGCACCGTTCGCGATTAGAGCACGCATTTCACACATAGAATATCGCATGGCAGCAATTAATCTTCTCAATAACAAAATAGCCAACTATGCTGTTTTTCTAACATAGTACGTTCTGCACGGGCGCAATACATTCGCTACTTTTATTAATTATAAACTAAATTAATTTATTCTGATTCTCTCCCCTTGACTACCGTAACTTTTAACCTCTATGTACAGGCTGATGATTAAACTATATACATAGGCGCGCGACTGCAAACTGCGTAGCGTGACACCGGTGTTTTCTAGCGGAAGTTGAACTTAGTTTTGTTTTCTATTGATTTCTTGTATTCTATTGTACCGATATTAGTTTAGAATTTTAGCTCTCTCTTTGTTGTGTTGTGATGCTGTTGTCGTCGTTTGTTTATTTAGTATAGTGTTTTCATTATTATTATTATTATTTGTTTTGTTTTGTTTTGTTTTCATTTCAAAACAAATTATTTATAAAATTTCACCTGTATAATTTAGATTTAAATATTGGAAGTTGTTAGCTATTAATTGTTGCATTTAGTATGGTTTTCTGATGCTTGCTTGTACTTAGACTGCATATAATCTAAACATTGTTTCTCGTTCTTTTATGGTATGTTGTTCTGTAAATTTGAACTGGTTTTCATTTCGAAATAATCTTCTTTTGTCAACTTTGCTTGCTTCGATTTTGAATTGTTTTCTTTTGTCAAACTTGTATTTGCTTTTGATTTTTGTAATAATTCTGACCTTGTGGAACTTGGGAAAATAATTTTTGATCTGTGTAACATAAAGTTAGTTGTTGACTTGTTATTCGCATTGTCTTACTTTTAGTAATATATTTTCTTTTGACTTCAACTGATCATGGCTTCTGCGGAAGAATATGATACTTTATTTAATTCATTTTTGACTCAAGCCCAGAAGTTAGGTTTTGCTGACGAAAAGCTGCAGCAGTACATTGAGCAGTGTTTTCAGAGACATGATAGGGCCAAAGAAAGAGAGCAGGAAAAGGTTAAACAAGAACAAGAGGCTAAAAGGGAGGAAAAACGATTGCAGTTGGAACAGGATGCTAAAAGATTAGAGCAGGAAAGGGAGGAAAAACGTTTAGACAGGGAAAGAGAGGAAAAAAGATTAGAACGAGAGGAAAGGAAATTGAAAATGGATTATCAGTTGGAACTGGATAAAGAAAGCCTTAAGCTAAAGGAAAAAGAAATTGAACTTCAGTTGAAACAAGCTGAATTGCAGAGCGAGACCACTACCCCTAGGACTCGGAGCTCTAATCCTTCGTTTCCAAAGTTGCCCAAACTACCTGTTTTCAAAGAAGATATGGATGACATTGATTCTTTTTTGTACCGGTTTGAGGCGCATGCTAAGGCTCTCAATTATGATAGCAGTAAATGGGTTGTTTACTTAACTGCATTGCTACAAGGCCCGGCTTTAGCTGTGTATCATTCTTTGTCTGCTACCGGTGCAGTTTCATATGATGATCTTAAGCAAGAACTTCTCAAGAAATTTCAGTGCACTGCAGATGGATTCAGAGAAAAATTCAGATCAGTTAGGCCTGAAGTGGGGGAAAGTTTTGTAACTTTTTCTAAGCGATTTTCTCACTTGTTGGAAAGATGGATCCAACTATCAGATTGCGAAAAGACTTTTGATGGACTATGGAATCTCATTTTGTGTGAGCAGTTTATTGCTTCTGTTTCGAGAGATCTCGCCGTGTTTTTGAAAGAAAGAAATTTGACAAAATTCGCGGCTTTGATAGACAGTGCTGAAGCATTTCGCATGGCTCACCCGGAAAAGAAACTGGCACGGAAGTCAGATGATTCGATTTTTGCATCCGCGTCTATTTCTCAGAATGTGCCCACTCAGAATCAATTTCGTGGGACTGGTCAAAGATGGAATAATTTCCGGGGTTCGGGATTTCGTGACTCTCCGCGTGGAAACTACCAACCCGCAGGTCCTACTCCAAATAGGGGTTTTGCAAATCAGACCATGAATACCCAACAGGGTGCTCAAAACAATCAGGTTAATCGTGGACGTGGAAATACCTATTCTAGACCTGGTTCTCGTTTTTCAGGTAGTCCTCCTCTCAACAGAAGACAGAATAGACAGGGCGTAGTTTGCTATTGTTGTGGGGGTGTAGGTCACATAGCTGCATGGTGTCCTTCTGCTAGTGGCAATGGATACCCAGAGACTCAAGATACTGAAAGTAGTCCTCAGAAATACCATGACACTCCAGTTGACACTCAGTCAGCTTTAGTCGCGGAAGTCATTTGCCCAGTTGGTGATGAAAACTGTGGTCAACCCAAGCTGGTATCAGGTACCGTAAATGGCCGCAAAGCAAGCGTACTCAGAGATACAGGTGCCACTATCTGTGGAGTTCGCAAGAGACTGGTTTCGGACGGCCAATACACTGGCAAAGAGTGTAAATGTTGGTCATTCGGTGGAAACATTGAAGAATTTCCGTTGGCCAAAGTGTCTGTCGACACTCCATTTTTCTCTGGCACTATTTTGTGTTGTGTCATTGATCAACCAGTGGCCGATTTGATTGTAGGGAATTTACCAGGTGTGTCCGACCCTTTTTCGGGTGCTTCCACACTCATCAAAGATCAAGGTCATACTTGTAGTGTTACTACTAGTGCTCAAGACAAGAGACAATGTATTACACCCGTTCCTTTGGAAGAGATGCAAACTGTTTCAGAACCATTCAATCGGGTTACAGTCGATTTGGTAGGACCGATTTTTCCACCGTCTGAGGAAGGTCACCGATGCATACTCGGTATCATTGATACGGTAACACGTTACCCTGAAACTACTCCGCTTAAACACGTCAAAAACGAGATCCTAGAATCTTGCAAACTGGCTCAGGAATACATCGAAGCAGTTGTAGCCAAAACCAGACACTATCATCAGTGTATTCCATAAAATCTGTGGGAATGAACATGTTTTGTATATTATTCTGCTATTGTATATTTAATACTGGAATTCTATGGTAATACTGTAAAATGACCTGTTATGTACTTTATTGATTTTTGATTCACTGTATCCCGATAACATGCTTGGACTTGAACTACATATTTTGTATGCCTATTGCGCTTTGGGTGATTGCTGAATACAATATGTTTATGATTAAGATAAGTGCTAATGACCAGTTTTCTCTGTTTGCTTCTTGTACAGTATAGGTGGACATGACTGTAGTAATTTTTTCTTTTTTCTGATAAAATTCAGAAAACTCGGGCGTTTTCTTTTTGCAGGAAGGGGGTATTGTCACGGACCGGGTTTATAATATTTCGGTCCGATGACTGTTTGTAGTATCTTCCTGCGAGAAGATAAAAAATGTAATATTTTTTTTATAAATTGAAAACTGAATGCTGATTGGCTGAGCTAGTCATGTGACGACTGGCCAATCACATTCAAACTGGTGGCAGTCTTCTTTTGTACCACGGAGTGAGTGGTTGTGTGTTGTACTTCTGGCAGCTGTTGACTGCAGGTATATATATTGTTTATCATTGAAATATGTGTTATAAACGTAATAATATTGAACCATGATTATATTCTACTTATTGTGGAATAAGAATTAATAATAGATAATTTTGATATTAGTAGGAAGGATGGATTAGGGAGGTGATGCAGATGGTGGATCGTTGTATATTTTTGAGTAACGAATTGAAATTGGATTAGTATTTGATTTGAGGTTGAAACCTCAAATTGCAATGTATAGCAATATATTTATTTGTGTGAATGAAAGTAGTCAGCGTCAAGATGTAATAATTAGTGTTATAATTAGAGTTACAATTTTTGCGTATGTGTGAACTGTGTTCGACACATATGAGATTTGAATTATTATATTGCTGGTCTGGTCCCGTGACAGAGAGAGAAAAAAAGGTATATGTGGAAATACAGAGGAGTTTATGTATCAAGATATTTAGTGGGGAAAACTTGTGTGTTTTCAGAAGTTTCCGGCTGGGGCCTCGAGCGGAAGGAAAAGAAGAAGAAAGAAGAAGTAAAGGAGAAGGTGAAGAAGAAGAAAGAAGAAGTAAAGGAGAAGGTGAAGAAGAAGAAGAAGAAGAAGAAGAAGAAGAAGAAGAAGAAGAAGAAGAAGAAGAAGAAGAAGAAGAAGAAGAAGAAGAAGAAAGAAGAAGTAAATGAGAAGGTGAAGAAGAAGAAGAAGAAGAAGAAGAAGAAGAAGAAGAAGAAGAAGAAGAAGAAGAAGAAGAAGCGGAAGAAACTCCGAGAGAAGAGAAAGAAGCTCACGAAGAAAGAAGGAGAGGATATCACGAGAGAAGAGCCAAAGAAGAAGACGAGAAGGCGAAGAAGAGGGAGACGAAGAAGGAGAAGAAGAAGTGGCCAGAGAAGAGGCCAAAGAAGAAGACGAGGAAGAGAGACGAGCAGCAGCGGCAACCGCATCCACACCAGTAGCCGCCGCTACCACATCAGCAGTAGTAGCAACCGCTACCACATCGACACCTGTAGCAACCGCTACCACATCAGAAGTAGTAGCAACCGCTACCACCTCAGCAGCAGCAACAGCAGCAGCAGCAACAGCGGCAGCGACCACAGCAGCAGTAGTGGAGGATTATTGGGAAGGCGAAGAGGACGATAGATAGAGGAGAAAAACCAGGATAGATAGAGAGAATTTTCGTGGATTTCGGCTGTGGCCAACAGCCTGGAGAGGATTGGGCCCTGCCAGGTATTTTTTGCCCAAGACACAACACATGATGAGGCTATCCACTAATTCCATGCCGGATCGGTCGTCGCCCGGCTACACAAGGACCGCGCCTTCCGTTGGCCACCAGGACGGAGGTGAAAAGTATGCTACTGATGGACAAACTAGCAAGATCCGCACGAGAAACAACATCGTCATAGGAACCTGGAATGTCAGGACCCTAACTGCGGAAGGAAAATTAGAAGAACTGGCCCACGAGCTGGACCACTATCGATGGAACGTTCTAGGTATCAGCGAACTGCGCTGGAAAGGCCTAGGTGAAACAACGACTGACAAAGGCCACAAGCTCTATTTCAGCGGTAGAGATGACAGGCACGAACACGGCGTTGGATTCTTGGTCCACAAGAACATTCTAGCCACTGTCATGGGTTGCCGCCCAGTCTCCAGTAGACTCATTACCATCCGTCTGAGAGCAACCCCTTTCAACATTACCATCATCCAGGCCTATGCCCCAACATCAGACTATGAAGACAGCGAAGTGGAGGATTTTTATGAAAATATACAGGCGGTCCTTGACCAAGTGCCGAAGAAGGACATAGTCATAGTGCAAGGCGACTGGAATGCCAAGGTTGGCCAAGATGCGCACCACAACTGGGGAGACACATGCGGACCCCACTGCAACAACGAGACAAATGACAGGGGTCTGAGGCTATTGGAGTTTGCCAGATACAACAATCTGGTACTGGCAAACACGCTTGGTCTCCACAAAAAATCCAGACGATGGATATGGCACAGTCCCGGCGGGGAACATCACAACCAGATCGACTACATCATGGTCAAGAAACGCTTCAGATCAAGCATCAACATTGGCAGGACACGCACTTTTCCAGGAGCAGACATTGGAAGTGACCACGATCTCGTGATGATGTCTTTCCGGCTCCATTTGAAGAGAGTAAATACAGCAAAGTGCACTAGGCTGAAGTTCGACCTGGACAAACTGCAAGACCCGGAGGTGGCAAAAATATTTCAGGCCACAATTGGAGGGAAATTTGCACCACTGCTTATTTTGGGGGCAGGCGAAGTAGATGTCAACACCATGACCAATACCTTCAACTCAGCTGTAACAGATGCCGCCACTCAGATCCTTGGCAAGCACCGACCAAAGAAGAAGCCGTGGATCACACCTGAACTTTTGGATCTGTGTGATAAACGAAGAGAGTTAAAAAAGAAAAAGAACACCTCACAGGGAGCTGATGTCTACCGAAAAATCAACAATGACATCCGAAAAGGCATGCGCACAGCAAAGGAGAACTGGATAGAAGATCAATGCCAGGAAATAGAGAACAATCTGAACAAGAACAACAGCAAGAAGGCCTACCAGACTGTGAAGCGGCTGACAAGTGTTAAACAGCCCAAAGTCTCCACTATCCAAAGCAAGTCTGGCATTTGCCTTACAGAAGAACAAGAAGTCTTGGACAGATGGACAGAGTACTGCTCTGACCTTTACAACCATACACCAAATGGAGACCCATCAGTTCTAGCATGTCCCGAGAGCAGAGAAGAAGAAGAAATCCTCCCAATTCTCCGGGAAGAAGTTGAGGCAGCAGTGCAATCGCTGAAGAAAGGGAAGTCAGCGGGAGTGGACAACATACCAGCGGAACTGCTACAAGCAGGAGGAGAAGCGATGACTGATGCTCTCACCATTATCTGCAACAAGATCTGGCAGAGTGGGGAATGGCCTACACCATGGACCCAGTCGCTTGTCATCACTCTTCCCAAAAAAGGTAACCTTCAGGAGTGTGAAAATTACCGCACCATCAGCCTCATCAGCCATCCCAGCAAGGTCCTCCTGAAAATAATACTCAACAGGTTGAAACCACAAGCTGAACAAATCATAGCTGAAGAACAAGCAGGATTCATGGCAGGGCGAAGTACCACTGAACAGATTTTCAACCTCAGAATAATCTGTGAGAAATACCTACAGCACCAACAACATCTATATCATGTGTTCATAGACTTCAAGAAGGCATTTGACCGAGTCTGGCATGCAGCTCTATGGGCAACCATGAAAGTGTACAACATCAGCCCTAAAATTATAGAAGTCATCAAAAGCCTGTATGACAAGGCTACCAGTACAGTCCTCCATAACAGCGTCATCGGGAACTGGTTCAGAACAACAATCGGTGTGAGTCAAGGATGCCTACTCTCTCCAACACTCTTCAACATCTTCCTAGAGCGCATCATGTCAGATGCTCTTGCAGATCACGAAGGCACAGTCAGTATAGGGGGCAGAGCAATCTCCAATCTTCGTTTTGCGGATGATATTGATGGATTGGCTGGAGAGGAACAAGAACTTGAACAGCTTGTACAGAGGCTTGACACCACCTCCAGAGCTTATGGAATGGAAATAAGTGCGGAGAAGACCAAAATGATGACCAACAACACCAATGGCATCAACACGGACATCAAAGTACAAGGCCAATCCCTCAACACAGTGCACAGCTTCAAATATTTAGGAGCCATTGTGTCAGACAATGGGTCTCGACAGGAAGTCCTCTCCAGGATCGCACAAACAACTGCTGCCCTGACAAGGTTGAAACCCATTTGGAAAGACAGAACCATCAGTCTACATTCCAAAGTAAGACTGCTGCGCTCTCTGGTCATCTCCATCTTCCTATATGCTTGCGAAGCATGGACCCTCACAGCAGATCTCCAACGAAGAATACAAAGCATGGAGATGAGGTGCTACAGAAGACTTCTGTGCATTTCCTGTACCCAACACATCACAAACGTTGAAGTCCGACAGACCATCACACAAGCCATTGGACAACACGATGACCTGCTCACAGTGGTGAAGAAACGGAAACTCCGATGGTATGGCCACGTCACCAGATCATCAGGCCTTGCAAAGACCATTCTGCAAGGCACAGTGCAAGGACGTAGAAGAAGGGGGAGACCGAAAAAGAGGTGGGAGGACAACATTCGAGAATGGACTGGTTTGACACTGAGCGAAGCCATGAGGGCTGCTGAGGACAGAGAAAGATGGAGTATGCTGGTTAAGCGATCATCTGTGGTGCCCCTACGACCTTCGGGTTATGGGACAGGATAGGATAGGATAGGATAGATAGAGAGAAGGACAAGGATAAGGAGAAGGAGGATAGCATAAAGACAGAGACAGATATTAGAGACAGAGAAAGACATAGTGAATCCTAACCTCCATGAGACTATTGGGAAGATCTCTCTCTGTCGACGGTGACCAGGTCAATATTGGTGTTTATTGTGACTGGTGATATTTTTGGTTTATCCGACCGGGATTTTTGTTGGTGGTTTTTGGTGACTAGCGACTTTATTCCTGGATTAACTGTCTGAGACTTATGTGTGTGTTTTTTTTTCTGAGTGGTTATAATTTCACGGATTATTGCTACAAAGTACGTGAGTACAAAACTATATATATATTTTTCCATATTATTGATTGATGTTGTATGTACTTATGTGAACGTTGATTCTTGTTTATTTTCTAGTAATAGAAAGGGGGAGTGACAACAAAAGAATTCTTGAGAGTTAGGGAGTGTGAGACGGGCAAACACGCAAATAAATCACGCACGCATACACGCAATTCTTGATATAACCCCTTTTCGTTACACTGTAAAACGGACCACAGTAGTCCAATCTTCATGAACTCTAGTAGCCAGTGCCCTATGAAGACATAACAGCTGCCTAGACTATCAGCGATCGAATCATTTGCATTGATTTGTGACTTTTTAAGGTAGATTAGTACATCGAAAATCTTGTATAGAGTAGAAGAAATAAATGTGTGATTTTAACTGTTATCAAGTGGCTGGACTACATATGATTCATAGCCGTGTGAAAGCTAGTGTGACAGTGATCTTTTACCATTTTTCTATCTATCTCTGTACTCCAGCCTTAACACAGACCGAGCTAAATAAATAAATGTATTAAAGTAATTCACCGGGTGACTAACTAGAAGTTCCCATAGAATAAAGCGTGAGGGTTACAGCATTCCATTGTGCAGAGCCCAGCAACAACGAAACCCCACGTGACATATCCTATCCCGTAACTCGAAGGTTGTTGGGACACCACAGATGATCGTTTAACCAGCGTACTCCATCTTTCTCTGTCCTCAGCAATCCTCATGGCTTCGCTCAGTGTCAAGCCAGTCCATTCTCGAATGTGGTCCTCCAACCCTTTTTTTTTTTTAAATTAAATCACAATACGTCCACATACAACATCAAATACATTTTCTAGTTTATAGTAAACAAAAAAGCCACACAAACAGGGACAAGCATACATCCAAGCAGGGTTTTTGTTTTAGGAGACGAACACGAGAAGCACGTAAAGGCCTTTTCGCAGTTGCATCATAGTAGAAAATATCGAGTCTTAAGTATTTGGAATATATTATTTAACATTTCAGGGGTAGAAAAAAAAACAGTATACGGCAAACAAAAACTCATTGTACTTTTTTTTTTTAAAACTATTCAAAGGCTTTTCTGTGCAACATCCAGTCGGAAGAAAAACGGGAGCCGTGGTTAATAAAGGCTTTTGCTCTTTCAGCCTCAAAATATTGTTTAAGTCTTCTTAGAAAAGAGGTTAGCGACGGTCGAACTGCCTTCTGTTTGGAGCAAAAGATATTGTATTTGGCTGTCAACAAGAAGAGATCAATAACTCTGTCAGTCTTTGTATTATTATTAACTCCGAGAACAGTTAGTTCCCGTAAAAGTATAAAACCCGAGCAATGCGGGAAAGTATCAGTGATCCAGTGTTGAATTTCAATCCAATAATTTTGGCATTTAGAGCCATCCCATAAAAGATGCAGTAAGGTTTCTTCTTCTTGTTGACAGAATGTCCATGAGGCTGAGGGAATGATACGTCTTTGGTATAGAAAGCGATCTGTGGGAAGAATCCTGTATAGGACTTTATATTGAAACCACTTTTCAATAGCTTTAGGGATATCCGGAAAATAAATTAAAGCTTAATATATTTGCTTCACATCACCTTTCGATAAATACCGCCAAACTATGGCATCTTCGATTACAAATTCGCTTTGTTTCAATGTGCAGTGCGCTTTGGTAGCGTTTGACAGCACGCGTTATACCTTCATATAACAAAACATTGGTTGTAACATTCGGGGATTTATGATTAAATTCATTAAAAGATAAATAGATAAACAGTCCAATGATATCCCCAATTTTAACAATATCCTTCTGCAACCAGTCCCGAAGAAAGATTACTTTGTGATCCCTGCAAATATTGACATGGGGGATGACGTCACAATATGGTGGAACCAAGTCGGTCTCTCTCGGATCACTGCCAGTGATATTCTTTTTGAGAGTATATTCCGACAGATAGGCATCCAGTCCTTTACAAAATGACGTTTTGGACAGCTGGAATTATGAAAATGAATGTGTTTTTCCAGTGTGGAAGCTTGGTTCTTTTGTTTTAAAGTGCAGTTTGTGAATAACGATCGCACAAAGTAAATGAAATCTCGGTAATATGGGAGTTCTAGAACACTGATCGACAAAGAGGAAATCTGCCACTTCAGTCTACTAAGTCATCATAATTTAATTCAGTTTTTAAGATTGTGTTTACTTTAGTTGATTTTGTGTTACCAACAGTTACATTTACTCAGTTACATTTATTCTAGGTACTATCAAAATTTCTTATTCATGTGTGTCTGCATGACACGTCATTTTTGACATCATTAATTTTCTAAGAAACACAGCTGTTCGTCATATAGGCTTATAGTGTGAAATCTACGTATGTCCGGTTGACACATATTTTTGACTTCAGAATTTGACGTCAGTGGTTCGAAGTTGTAGAATTGTAGAACAATAGTCTTGATGACGTCATGGTTATGCATCATTCACAAGAAACAGTGCATAATAGGCGCATGACAGAAATGTATAAATATATTTTATAATGCAAAATACTAATAAAACAAAAAAGTACTTCGTACGTGATACAAACAATAACAATCCCACCAGGATAAATGTCACAGTACAGAATGATAAACAATTATTTGTAAATTCATTTCCAATTATAATTCATGATAAGCACTCTGGATGTGTTTCATTAAAGTCTTTAGCAGCAACCCCCAGCTTTCCTTTTCATGGATTTGTAGGAGACGTTCGATCAGTCACTAGGTTGCGTTCAGGTGATCTGTATGTGCAATGTAAATCTGAAAAACAGCAAGAAAAACTGTTGAAAATATCAGATATGGGTGGGATACATATTGAATGTGAAATTCCGAAAATGACAACAGAAGGAGTGGTGTTTGACGTCTTTAACACACAAGAACTTGAAGTAAATCCAGACATTATAATGTTTTTACCAGCAACCACCAAGAATCATCGCAGGATTACTAGAATAATTTTTGCTTGCCAATATTTGCCTACAGTGGTAAAGGTGGGAGGTAAAGAATATAAAGTTCACCCCTACAATCGCCCTGTCATTCGCTGCACACTTTGTCAGCGATTGAACCACACTAAGAAGAGATGTTTTGCTAAAACGCAGCGATGCTGTCGTTGTGGAGGATCACATGAGAGGCGTGACTGTACAGCAAAAACGCCTCACTGTGTCAATTGTGGTGGTGATCACTCAGCAGCTTATCACGGATGTGCGCAAAAGGTGATGCTGAAAGAAGCTCTGAGGGAAGGGTCAGCAACTTACATGACCATGAAAGAGGCTATTGACAAAGTAAAACAAAACAATACAAACACATCACGATATAGGTCATACGCAGATGCAGTCAAACAGAAAAGGTCAACACAAGTGATATCTTTCACTGAGTATCTTCGAAAGATTGTTTTGCCTTTGCTCAGGGTAAAGGATGTCAATGTTGACAACGTGTACGCCAATTATTCTGCTGTGTTTGGTGAGAGCGACGTGCGGCCTCGGGAGAAAGAAGAAGCAACTCAACTCCTTCAACAGCTACATCAGGCATCAGAAGGACAGCGTGTGCCTGTGGCGCCGATGTTTGAATCTAGATCTGCAAAAGTGCAAACCAGATCAAAGTCATGTCAAAAAGTGACTGGTACTGTAGATCTACAAAACATGACTCTTGATCAGATGTCAAGTTTGTCTAGTGCAAGTCTGGAGCATAAAGAAACACCCGCTGATCGCTTGAGCAAAGTGAGAGTGTTGGAGAACACGAAGTACTTTGTAATTGGAGACTCTGTTCTTCGAGGTCTTTGCAATGATGACACTGTATCTACGGAAACCAACAGACAAACTGTGTGTGTACCTGGTTTGCACATTAGTGACTTAAATGCATGGTTATCTACTCAACCATTACACACTCAGGTAGATAAGGTCGTGATCCATGTGGGCGTCAACAATAGTAGAGGACAGAAAGTGCCCATGAAAGTATGGGCGAATGTCATCAAGTCTGTTAAAGTTGTCTTTCCGTCAGCTACCATTTGCATGTCATCTATTATTCCTATCAGAGGAGACCTAAAGAAGAGTGATGCATCAAATGCGGCGCTCAAGAATGCATGCAACAAGGGATCTGTACAATATGTTGACAACGATCCTTTGTTTCTTACCAAATCTGGTGCAGCTAAAGTATCATTGTACAGCGATCGCTTTCACCCCAACAAAAAGGGATCAATCCTTCTGGCAAATACTATCAATTCTATTTTGATCAAATGAAGTAATTAATCTATTACATAATGACTGATGAACAGTTTAATATATTTCAATGGAATTGTAGATCTTTATCTACAAACGCACAATACTTACAGCAATATTTAAATCAACATCAACATCACATTATTGCACTACAATCATAGCGGTTTATTGTATAATGATTGGGCAGATAGACAAGCCAAACAAGGAGCAAAAAATGAACATGTTATTTCCATACAAATACCATTATCACAAAAAGAAATGTATACAATTATCAATCAACAATTTAAATCAGAATCAAACTTGAACATTATACCAAATCAAGCAATCCATTATTCTCGTCCTATTGTTACTTTGGCCAATAGACTAATTCTTAATTCTTGGAAAACAAAATACTGCAAAGAGGTAGTATGCCAATGTCAAGCAAATATAACAATAGATCACATATTACATGATTGTAGTGCAATACAACAACTCTTACCTGCAAATATTTGCAATGCTCAAATTATAACATATGATTGTTGGCTGCAGATTGCAGAGGCGTTGATTTTTAGCCCTATAGGGGTTGTAATATTTGATATTATTTGTTGGTATTTATGATTCGGGAATGTGCTATACTTTTCCTTATGGATGATGAATGGAATAAGAAATATTGGATAATATGTAAATAGGGACTGCATTCAGGACGGTAGGAGGGGTGGGAGAGGCAGTTATCCGTGGGAGAATGGAGAGAAATCTAACTATACCTCTTCACGGAGGATTGTTTTATCTCGCCTTTTTTGCCTTTTTTGTATGTAGTCTCTATGCTTTGAATATTATGAATAGTATAAGTGATTGTTGCCTATCTCCTTTATTTATGTTTTAGTTGTATTTTAATTTACTGGTGTTAATGTTGTCTAAAATCACTTTTAAGTGAAAAGACGTAAAATAAACAAACAAACAAATATTGACATTGTAAAAAAGGTTTTCAGAGACAAAGTCATTGAATGTATTAGGTGTGCATTTAGAAAATAACTGTTTAACATGTTTAAATACATCGACCCAAAATAGATTATTACATTGTTTCATAATAACATTAGCAATTTATCCGCCGTACAGTTTTACATCAAAAATTCAGTGGCAGGTTGCTTTACCAATTTTAGAAATGTTCCCTTCATCACGCAATATGCGCGTCAACCAACTAACTTTCAAGGCTGACATAAACGATTTAATGTCTAACATCTTCAAGCCACCATGCGGATAATCCTGACACGCACGAGTGCGGTTAACTTTATCCGGTTTATTATCCCAAAGAAACTTGTAAAGCATATTATTAATAGCATTTAAAACACACAGCGCCTGGGTCTGGTAAATTCATTAGCAAATGAGTAATCTTTGAAACGGCGAGAGTTTTATTACAATTATTTTTCCAAAAGCCGTCAAATTTCGTTTGGATCAAACAGTAAATAACTTTCGTAAATCGACAAGTTTATTATCATAATTCAACTTTACTATTTCGGACTCATCCACAGAAAAAATAATACCAAGAACTTTAAAAGAAGCAGGATTCCATTGGAAATTTTCTTCCGGCAGAAACCTCTGTTGAGAGTACTTTTTGGACCCAATCCAAACAGCGGTACATTTGTCAAAATTTATTTTTAGACAGAGTAATCTGCATATAGCTTTAAGATGTTTAGACACTCAACAAATGATTCTTTCCTGCCATCAAGGAAAAAAGTTGTATCAGCGTACTGGGACAGCAAAATGTCATCTAAAATCTTAATACCCCTGATACACTTATTGTTCTTAATCATGATGGACAAGATCTCAGCACATACCAACAAAATATACGGCGATATTGGATCTCCTTGCCTCGTTCCTCTAAAAAATATCAAATCACGTCGAGTAATGACCATTGACATAGACACAAGATTTAATGTTCTTATAAAACGTACTGATCCAACGCCTCATGTCAGGACCAAAATTAAAGCTACATAAATATTATCGATGAAAGACCAGGCCACAGAATCAAAAGCCTTTTCCGTATCAACCATAAGTAGTAGAGGGTGGAACCGGTACGATTTCTCAAATAGATTTTCCAATAGAAAACCGCGGTTTAAAACCGGTTAACCGGCTAGAAGTTACAACTGGTTACCCCGGGTAAAGGCGCATAGTAAGCAAGGGAAATAACCTCTGTATTGAATTTTTTGGGGGAATTTATGTCGCTAGCTACTTAACTCAGAGGCTATTTCCCTCCTCCACTGTGGGTAGATTTGGGAGTTTGCTTTTCAATTTTGAGTTTGTGAAACCATTGGTGGAATCTGAAGATGCGAATGTCATATTGGTTAGAAAAACAATGCGCATTGAAAGATTAAAAGCCTGTTCCAAGTTTGTGTTCTGTGAAATTCGTTTGTAAAAAGTCCTTGCTTTCACACTGGATTTTACATCTATAGTTACACACACACACACACACACACACACACACACACACACACACACACACAAACACACACACACACACACACACACACACTGCTCTTGCTGAGAGAGAGAGAGGACGAGAGAGAGGACGAGAGAGAGAGAGAGAGAGAGAGAGAGAGAGAACTCGATTCTACAATGTAACCAAACTCAATTTATTTCAAGTCTCAAAACGTAACGCAACTAAAAACAAGTGTTCTGGGTGCTATTGTCTGCTGAACTTCTAGAAAACAAAACCCTTGCTTGCTGAGGAAAAAGACGGAACGCGATTAGTTTGTCAAGCAAACAGTCATTGTAAAGTGAATGGCCTCTCTAGATTCAGTCATGCTAAATCCACCGCGGTTTTCCGGTTTTTTAAGGCCAAACCGGTTTACCGAACCGTGAGAAAGTCGAACCGATTTTAACCGGAAAACCGGTAAAACCGAACACCCCTAATAAGTAGCAACCCAGGCACCTCATTATTAGTGCAATAAACAAGCGTATCATAAACCGTCTAATATTTTCACCAATGAATCGCCCTTAAAAAAAAACCCTTTTGCTGATCACCTATTAACTGATCCTAAACAATTTCAGTCTGGTAACTCTGCAAGTGGAAGCAATTTTATAAATAGTATTTAATAACGTGATAGGTCTCCAATTTTTAACAAAACGTTTGTCTTTACCCTCTTTAGGAGTGCAAGTTATTACCCCTTGTCGTTGAGTAATGGACATTTCTCCTTTATCGAAACCAGAATTAATAGATCTCGTTAAAAATTCACCCAAATCATTGAAAAAGAATTTGAAAAAACTCCGCAGTAAAGCCATCTCATCCTGGGCTCTTATCCTTCTTCATATTTTTCAGAGCAGAACCGATCTCGTGCAAAGAGACACGACTCTCTAGTTGGTCACGTTCTAAATCAGACAGTTTAACTTTATATTTAAAGTATCAAAATTAACATCGACAACATAACGTTCTCTTGAGGCATACAAATTCTTATAAAAAGTCTGCATTTCCTTTACAATATTAGAGTTATCATGTAAAACATTACCATCATCAGTATGAAGAATGGACATAGATTTTTGCACAAAGTGCCTTTTCTCAAGGTTACAGAAATATTTAGTATTTTTTTCACCTTCGTTAATCCACCGGGAACGTGAGCGAATAATAATACCTTCAATCTTCTTTCTTCTTAATTCTACGAGTTCTCTTCTCTTGTTTTCCAACAACTCGATATTATTGTCTAACAAGTGCTCCTCTAGCAATTTAATATCTTGAATCAAAGTCTTTTCCATCTTAACTTCTTCTCTCTTTTTGTAACTTCCATAAGAAATAAATTTCCCTCGAATTTCTAAAAGAATAGTCTAAATAAATAATTGGTCATATATAGTTAGACATATGTTCGCTGAATAAAGTTGGAAAACTACATACGACGACTTCTGCCTTGTTGTTGAGTGGACAGGTTGCACTTATCAGGAGGATTCAAGCATTGGGGCTGAATCAACTACTGATAAAAACAAAACCAACATCGAGTGTAACATTTTGGGGGCCAAGCCGGGATCTACGCCATAGCCAAGGATTCCACTGCTACAACAAGCGAGGAGTCAACGTTACGAGAGGCAGTCGTCGAGGGTAGCCGCTAACGAGTTGCGTCGGTAGGGAACACCAAAGCAATTTGTAGAACGCCTGTCGTCATACTTACACCAGTGGGTGGAACTATCAGGTGAAGGGAAGTCCTACAATAGTCTCCATGACCTGATTGTGAAGGAGCAATTTCTCAATGCCTGTCACAAGGACCTAGCGACCCACTTAGAATTACAAAAGCTGCAGACGCTTAAAGATGTGACCGAGGCAGCTAAGAGATATCTCATCGCTCACGGGAAGACCCTGGGGCTACCCAAGGCGACGAAACATTTTCAGAAGGCTGGAAACCATGGGAACCAGATCCAGGGGAGTCAGACGAGCCAGAGACAGACGGACTCCTTGCCACCTCCCAGGGAAGGGCATTCAAGAGGCTGCTTCACATGCAACGCTACAGACCACAGAGCGGCTAACTGTCCTCAAAACAAAAGTAGCGGACAGCGGAGCAGTACAGACAATGCAGCGGCGGGCAACCGGCAGAGGCGGTTCTCCAATCAACGGCAAACCAGTAGATCTGACCATCAAGTGTGCGGCGGGAGCGTCATTCTTTCGAGTGAGACCGAGCGCACAGCTACTCCTGCGGACGTGCAAGAGTGCATGACAGATGGCCAACTTCTCCTTGCCAACGGGAACTCCATCCCCGTCGTCGCCAGCGCAGCTGTGACCGTCCAGAACATGCCTGTTTGCAAGGGACGCGTCGGAAGTCATGAAGTGACTGCCCTAAGAGACTCTAGCTGCAGTGGGGTCATCGTCAGAGAAGATTTAATCGACAAAGAACAGTTCACTGGCAATTTTAAATGGACACTTATGGCCGACAGCAAGTGTGTGAAAGCGCCAGTTGCAAAGATTCAAGTCAGCACCCCTTTCTACATAGGCGAAGTAGAAGCGGTTTTCCTGAAGAAGCCGCTGTATGATTTGATGATCGGGAATATCGACGGCGCGAGACGGCCTGACGACCCCGATTCAGAATGGAGTCCTGCCTCAACCCAACGTGTCGAATTTGTGGAGGAGGATCCATTGCCATTTCCTGATGGAGACCTTACAGAGCTGCTACGGGACAATGTGGCTACTCCGGCTCAGCCCTGCCGACCAGAGATCGTCGGTGCTGTTACTACCAGGGCCCAGGCCAAGAGAGACAAGACGTCTACGCCACTGAAGGTCGCCGACAACTCCAAAGCTGCCATCGTGGACAGAGATAAACTGATCCAGCTCCAGGAAGCTGATAGCGCTTTAAACAAGTACAGGAACCGCCAAGACCACGTGACCAAAGGCAGTGGCACGGTCTGTTTTGAGGTGAAGGCCAAGATCCTGTACCGAATCTTTCAGCACCCGAGGGTCTACGGAGGGAAACCACTACGTCAAGTCTTGGTACCGTTACCCATAAGGCGCCAAGTGATGGAAGTAGCGCATGACTCAATCATGGGAGGTCACCTGGGCATCAAGAAGACGTCGGATAGAATCCAGGCGGTGTTCTACTGGCCAGGACTTCATGCGGACGTCAGCCGTTTCTGCCGATCATGTGACATTTTTGCCAGATACGTCGAGGAAAGGTTCCTAAAGTGCCTATGCAGAGGATGCCTCTGATCGACTGACCCTTCAAGAGGGTGACCTTAGACATAATCGGCGAAAAATAAGACCTCCGAGTGAAGAAGGTCATCGATGGGTACTGTAACAAGAGGCAGATTTAAACAAGCACAGTTAAGCTTTGCCTTGTTGAGTCAGTGTAACACAGTTGTATAGCGTGACGATAGCCCAGTAGACGCTTACTTAGGGCACTTCGATTTTACATCCTATCAGAATTAACCACCAATGAGAACACAGCTACAGTAGAGTAAATAGAACTAGTTCTGGCTGATTCAAGCAGAGGTAGAGAGTCATTCGTGTTGAAAGCGCCGAGCAGTACACAGTTACGCTCTGCTAGAAAATCTCTCCACTGACAGATTCGGACAGCAGGACTTGTTGAAAATTCAAATTCAATCAAGTTAGCCACGGCCTTACATTGTCAAAAAGGTAAATGAACATACTTTTGTTTCATCATGATGTATTTATATTATTGTGAATTATGTTTGTGAAATTTGCTATGCTTAGAATTGAATTGATAGTCCGACGTTGTGTGACCACGTGTCGAACACGACCGGCCGACGCCATATTGTATTACGTACGGAACCACTGTTGTTTAACCTATATGTATGCTTGCAGACCAGTGGCTGTACCAGAGAACACAGGCGGCGGAAGCGGGGGTGGGCAAGGGGGACACTGGCCCCTCCCAGAAAAATATTGGGGGGGGGGCAAACCTATACATTTGCCCCCCCCCTCCCAATATTCAGCCCCTCAAAAAACATTATTTGGAGGTTCAAAGCAATATTTTCCCCCTTTCTCTGGACTGATGCAAGTTAACATTACCTGTGCTGAGACCATTTTCAAAGCACTGAAGGACTGCTTGATCAGACTTGACTTGCCTGTGCAAAACTTCGCGAGGCCTACGACGGGGCGAGTAATTTTCAGGGTCATGTGTCAGGAGTTGCAAAAAGATTCAAAGATGAGATCCTTGCTGTGACTGAAGAGCTGGCGACAGTTCTTCAAAGAAAACAAACGACTTTTGATGACGCAGTAAACGCTGCTGACATTTGTCTGAGAACACTGGAAAGCAATCGGAATGAAGATTGTTATGAGACATTTTTTGCTGACATCACAACGAAAGCTGCAAATTTGTGTGATGAGCCCTGCGTTCCTAGACAGACTGGACGATGGCTCACAGGGTCACAGCTACTCTTGTCCATCTGCTTACTACAGACAGCAATACTGTGAGGCCATTGACAACATTGGGGTGGCCTCGTGGCGCAGTGGATAAGTCGCCGGTTTCCTATGCCGAAGGTCGCGGTTCGATTCCCGCAAGGGGCGAACGTATGTGACTTAGGTACGAGACTATTGAGGTCACCGAGGGTTTTCTCCGGGCACTCCGGTTTCCTCCCTCCCTTCAATAATGGTACAGGACGCAGCCAATATAAAAATTTCAAAAATAAAAATTCGATTTTCTTTCCGTCTTCTAATAGCGATCTCCCTGCCTTTACACCACCTGTTTGAGTGATGGATGTGTGTTTGGTATGTGTGAGGGTGGATGAGACAGGTGAGCGTGTATGTTGGTATAGGTCGCCGCGCTTTGAGCCTGAATGATTTGGGGTAAGGCGCGTATAGCATCCTGTATTATTATTATTATTATTATTATTATTATTATTATTATTATTATTATTATTATTATTATTATTATTAACATCAAGGAACATTTAAAGAGCCTGTTTGATCAAATAGCTCTCGACTTACCAAGGAAAATTGAAGGTCTTCTAAGTGATGGAGCAGCAGGGAATAGACCAGAAATTCCTCAAGAAATCAAAGATACATATTCCGCTGACATCGACTTGGACAGACTCAAAACTCAGCTAGAACTCCTCCCACATGCACTGGGTGACACCAGGAAGGCGGCTAACTCTAGGATCACCATCTTCCAAGCACTGCCGGATGAACTGAAAGCTTCTGACACTGTGCGACGGATGCTGAGTGAAGTGGATAAACTTCTCAAACTGTACTTCACCATCCCAACCACAACTGCAACGGCTGAATGCAGTTTTTCAGCCCTAAAGCGGGTAAAAACATACCTTCGGGCAACGATGACGCAGGAGCGTCTAAAAACTTGTCTTATAATTCATGTGTTCAAAGACAAAGTTGATCAACTAGACCTAGCGCAAACTGCTTACGAATTTATCAATAGAAATGAACGCCGTCAGGCATACTTTGGAAAATTAACGGTGTAATTTCCCATGCCAAATGACATGCATGACTGCTGTTTTTGTTACTGTGATGGATCAACATTGTCAGGTCAGTTTCTCTTCCTTTCTCTCTACCCTACCCCACCCCCTACCTCCCTCCCCCCTCTCTCTCTCTTATATGCACAGTCTGTTGTAGAAATATATGATATATCTTTTTTTCTCTCTCACATAGTGTCTATGAAAATAGTTCCAATTATTTGGAGTAAATGTCCAAGGCCGGACCCGGGGGGATGGGGAGGGGAGGGGGGTTACCTGGGTTCCAGAACCCCCCTCCAAATTTAAAAAAAATGAATTTTTTTTAATGCAAAAAGTTTCAATTTTAAAAAAAATGTTTTTAAAACATTGCAGGTTTTAGTCACTTTTGGTCCAAAGTACAGAGTTTTTTTTATAGTCAATTCAACGAAAATCCTTTTCAAGGGATCCGTTGAAACGTCCAAAGCGTTTTCCCGTTGAAACGACCAAGTAACCCAACCCCTAAGCCTAAATTAGTAAATGCAGACATAATTTCTTGTTCTGACCGCAAGCCTCAGCACCTTCACCTTGATACTGCCCTAATCCAACAAAAACGACTTTTTAGAAATATTAATTAAGATGCTAAGTTGATAATTATGACAAATCGTTGTAACGAACATCCACTGAAACGACCATCGCTGAATCGTCCAAAAACATCGTTGAAATGGAAACCCTTGACAGTGAAGCTGCAGAAAAGGACAAAAGATGTTGTCGATGCCTACAGGGAAATCAAAGATGTCAGTAACTGCATGTCTTCTATTCCCGACAGACTCTCCGTCCGTGACAACCAACCTGCGGCCACTCCAGAAGAATATTTCAGGATTAGCATTGCCATTCCTTTTTTGGAACACCTGTCAACCGAATTGGACTCGAGGTTCAAAAATGCTGGCCTAGCAGTTGATGGTCTCTGTCTGGTGCCAAGCACTTTAATAGACAACCAGGATGGTTTCATGCAGGTTCCAGAAGGGGTGAAGACACTGGCAATGTTGTGGGAGTCTGACCTACCAGACAACGCTACCCTTGATGCAGAATACCAACGGTGTGTTTGCAAATGGCGAAGTGCTGCTGAGAATGCTACAGCTATCATCCCATCCACGGCATCAGAAGCACTGAAACATTGTGTCAGGGATTTTTATCCTAACCTGTTCACCATGCTAAAGAACCCTTGCACCCTGCCTGTCACTACTGCCGAGTGTGAGCGTTCAAACAGTCAGTTGCGCAACCTGAAAAACTATCTGCGCTCTACAATGGGGCAACAGAGACTCAATGGACTTGCTTTACTGAAAGTGCACAGGGATGTTGATATTACTTCAAAGAGGCAGTGAACTGTTTTGCCAGAAGACAGAAGATACAATTCACAAATGGTACTAATGCCGAGGAATCTAGTGCAGCAAGACTGAATTAAGTGAAAGCAGGGCGGTGATGTTCATAAACTACAAGGTAAACAACAAAACGTAGTGAATAATAATAGTATACAAAACATCTCTGCTGATAAATAAATGTTTGTGTGTTTGTTTGTTTTTTGTGTGTTTTTTTAAGGGAGGGGCAGAGGATAATTTTTGTACCCCAGAGTTTGTTAGTTCAATTGTTCAAAAAGCTCAAAGTCCCGGACCATCACAAATGGCTTTTTCAAGGTTCAGATTGCAACAGATTGCACCATTTTGCATCCTTGAAAAAAAATATCGGGTTAGCATGCCCCCGGACCCCCCTAGAGGGCTCGGCGCTTCGCGCCTTCGCTGAATCTGTAAACCCCCCCCCCCCCCCCTCATCGACTTTTCCCAGGTCCGGCCCTGATGTCAGTGAATAAAATGTGTCTGTGCCCCCCCAATCCTGAGCAGCTTCCGCCGCCTGTGATCTTTCCCAGAATATCATCACATTCACCACTGTGAGCAGGTCATCGTGTTGTCCAATGGCTTGTGTGATGGTCTGTCGGACTTCGTCGTTGATGATGTGCTGGGTATAGGAAATGCTTTAAAAAAATATTGTTGCTGACTGGCAATATAAAATATATTATCACAATCTTTCACGTTTTGTTGATTTACAAACTTAACAATGTTACAATGTTTTAACACTCCATGGATAACTTCATTGGACATCAAACAAAATAAAGCAAACATAAAAGAAAGACACCGACCGTGCAGAATGGTCTTTGCAAGGCCTGATGATCTGGTGACGTGGCCATACCATCGGAGTTTCCGTTTTTTCACCACTGTGAGCAGGTCATCGTGTTATCCAATGGCTTGTGTGATGGTCTGTCGGACTTCGTCGTTGGTGGTGTGTTGGGTATAGGAAATGCCCAGAAGTCTTCTGTAGCACCTCATCTCCATGCTTTGTATTCTTCGTTGTAGATATGCTGTGAGGGGCAATGTTTCGCAAGCATATAGGAAGATGGAGATGACAAGGGAGCGCAGCAGTCCTTCCTTGGAATGTAGGCCGATGGTCCTGTCTTTCCAAATTGGCCTCAACCTCGCCAAGGCAGCAGTTGTTTGTGCGATCCTGGAGATGACTTCCTGTCAGGATCCATTGTCTGATACAATGGCTCCTAAATATTTGAAGCTATGCACTGTGTTGATGGATTGGCCTTGGACTTTGATATCCATGTTGAGTTGATGCCATTGGTGTTTTTGGTCATCATTTTGGTCTTCTCTACACTTATTTCCATTCCATAAGCTCTGGAGGCGGTGTCAAGCCTCTGTACCAGCTGTTCAAGTTCTTGTTCCTCTCCAGCCAATCCATCAATATCATCCGCCTATGCTGACTGTGCCTTTGTGATCTGATAGGGCATCTAGGAAGATGTTGAAGAGTGTTGGAGAGAGTAGGTATCCCTGGCGCACACCGATTGTTGTTCTGAATCCAGTTTCCGATGGCGCTGTTGTGGAGGACTGCATTGGTAACCTTGTCATACAGGCTTTTGATGACTTCAATAATTTTAGGGCTGATGTTGTACACTCTCATGGTTGCCTACAGAACTGCGTGCCAGACTCGATCAAACGCCTTTTTGAAGTCTACGAACACATGATATAGATGTTGTTGGTGCTGTAGGTATTTCTCGCAGATTATTCTGAGGTCTTCCAGGCGCTCTACAACCGCAAACTGCAGACTGACAAAGTGCCGCGCCAGTAGAAGGAGGCACGCATCATACCTGTTCCCAAGAAGGCGCTCTGCAAGGAGTACAACGACTACATACCCATTGCCCTCACCTCTGTCGTCATGAAGTGCCTGGAGAAACTTGTCCTCAAGCGACTGCTGCAGCAGACGGAAGACCAACTTGACCCGCTGCAGTTTGCATACAAGGCTCGCAGGGGCACCGACGACGCAACGATGCTGCTGATGCACACCCTTTTGCAGCACCTCGACACCACCAACGCTTCCGCCAGAGTCCTATACATCGACTTCAGTTCAGCCTTCAATACGGTCAGGCCCAGACTGATACATGAAAAGATGAAATTGAAGTTGGTGGACGCCCAGCTGATCAAGTGGGTAGTGGACTTTCTGGTGGGTAGAACCCAGTACGTGTCTGTGGACGGCACATGTTCCACTACCGTCACCATTAACACCGGCGCCCCTCAAGGCTGTTGTTTCTCGCCCACGCTCTTCACTCTTAACACCAACGCCTATGTCGCACAGAGAGAGGGCAATATGCTGGTCAAGTTCGCCGACGACTCTGCCCTGGTGGGCCTGATCTCCAACGACGACGACGCGGCCTACAGGGCAGACGTGGAGCATGTTGTGCGGTGGTGCGAGGACAGCAGTCTTGACCTCAACATGGGGAATACGAGAGAGATGCTGCATGACTTCAGGCGGAAAAAGCATCAACCCCGCTCCCCTTGTCCTCGCTGGGAAAGAGGTTGAGCGAGCCGAGGAATACAAGTACCTCGGCACCATCCTCAACGCTGATCTCACGTGGACCCAGCACATCGACAAGGTCATCAGCAAATGTCACAGCAGACTCTATTTCCTTAGAAAGCTGAGACAGTTTAAGGTCAGTCCGGACATTATGACAATGTACTACAGATCTAGCATTGAGAGTATTCTGACTTTCAACCTGACCATGCGTGCAGTTCAGAAGAAAGAGACAGATTAGACAGAGTGGTGAGGCAGGCTGAGAAAGTGATCGGTGCTGACCTACCGAGCCTAGAACACCTGGGCACGGTGAGGACAATCAACAAAGCCCGAAAGATCGCCAACGACCCCACTCACCCCATCCACAGAGAGTTCTGCCTCCTAACATCGGGACAGAGGTACCGCGCTGCCAAGTGCAGGACTGAGAGGATGAAGCGGACCTTCGTGCCCTCGGCCATCACTCTTCTCAACATTACTAAAAATCGTCCTCATACCCTACCCCACCCCCCACGCACACTGCGACCTTAGCTGCACCCCACTATAGCAACCCCCAACCCGTAACGCCCTCACTTCCCCAACCACCCCCTCCATTTTTCCTCCTCCCCCCCCCCCTCCACCACCTAATGCTCCCTCTCGCTTTCCGCCCTTCACTACTATATTACCCCCCTCTCCCACCTTCTTTGCTTGCCGGGCCCTCCCACCCACCCCCCTCCCCGGTATCGTAATAAAGTGTTGTGTAATCACCCCAGGCCAGCTACGCTTTATCGCCCCCTCCCCCCCCTCCCCCCTTTACTGTTGACTTAGCAGCCTCAAAGTAATTCGGTCTCCCTCTTAAATATCGGTAGCAGTGTTAGCAATGTACCGCTTTCTGAGTCGGACAATGATGCGTAATATGTGGCATGTGTGTGTGGGTGGGCATGTAGAAACGACGTTCTGATGACACACACATGAAACTCCACAATGGTTTCTTCTGACTTTTTTGGAAGGCCGTACTAATTTGACGTCAAAATAGTGCTCCGTTGAGTTATAGCTGTTTTAGGGTTAGGTTAAGGGTTAGGATTAGGATTAGGGTTAGGGATAGCTTCAAAAAATGGAAAATGTCAAAATAATGTCAAAGAAATGGAAAGTGTGTCAAAATAATCTCTGTTTTGTGTGTGTATGTGTGTGTGTGAGAAAGAGTGAGAGTCAGTCTAGTGATAAATGATACATATAGGGCCTATATATCATTTATATATGCAAAGACCATCCTGTAAGGCACAGTGCAAGGAGGTAGAAGAAGAGGGAGACCGAAAAAGAGGTGGGAGGACAACATTCGAGGATGGACTGGTTTGACACTGAGCGAAACAATCAGAGGACAGGGAAAGATGGAGTACGCTGGTTAAACGACCATCTGTGGTGCCTCTACGACCTCCGAATTATGGGATCGGATAGGATAGGATAGGATATCATTTATGTTATATATTATGCTGTAATGTCATTTTTCCTGTAAGCGTGAGTGTGCAGACACGAGCGACATAGGCCTACTATTTTATTACACACAAATTTGTAAATTCTAGTCATTCCGTGATGAGACATTGTGTTAATCTATAATTGATTTAACCACCCTAGTGTCGGAAGGTTGTTGTATGCAGGTATATGTGTATGTATGATCGTGTTTGTCATGCAGGATTGCTTGCTTTTAATTGTGTGCTTTTCTTGTGTATAAAGATAAGCGAATTACATAATATAGACCTACACAGCTGAGTATCCCATGCCACTGAACTAATAACTTAGATTAGTGATCCCATGCGCACCAAGATTTCTTCGATGTAAAAGTTGAAGCGAAATAAAATGTCTGATGTCTTAGGTCTTATGAAAATCTGTTCAGTGGTACTACGCCCTGCCCTGAATCCTGCTTGTTCTTCAGCTATGATTTGTTCAGCTTGGAGTTTCATCCTGTTGAGTATTATTTTCAGGAGGACCTTGCTGGGATGGCTGATGAATGGTGCCATTTGGGTCCACAGTCGTGCCAAGTCTCTTTGGGCGTGCTCTAAAGCAAGGGAGAATACTTGCATATGTGTAAATACCGTATAAAATTAACATTGGTGTTTTCTCCCTTTATAATTTATTTAGCCTACATATAATCGATATTTTCCCTGGATCATTATCAACATAAAGAAGGAGTGTTACGTTGGTAGAAAGGTTAAAATTTGTAAGCGTTTATCTAATGTGGTTGCAGGCAAACTGGAAATAACACAAATAATAATAATAATAAAGGCACTTGTTTGACCCGGAAGTTCTTTGAATATTACTTGACCTCTGAATAGCTGCATAAATTTCGTTCAGACATGGCGACAATTCGCCGTGAATGCAATTTTGGCCCTCCTCTGGCACTGTAACGCTCGATATACCTTATTGTTGACGATGTTTTGAAAACCAGGGTGAATTATGGAATCGTCTGTTGATTTTGAGAAGGAAATCGAGCGGCTCAAGACTGAGCTTGCAGAGACCGTACATGAGAAAGTTCAGGCTGCCGAGTATGGTTTGGTGGTCTTGGAAGAAAAGCAACAGTTGCAAGCTCAGTATGATGATTTAGAATCTCAGTATGAGTCCATCAAGGCGGAGTTTGATTGTGCAAAAGAGGTAAGTATCACGTTTTGCCAGTATCTGATTTTGATTATGTTCACCTTGTAATGAATATGACTGTTCGCTTACGATCGATTTTGCCCGGTGGGGAGGCCTCGTGCTAGTTGTGGCTCCCCTCCCAAGTTCATATCGGCACTTCAAGGATGATTCATAGAAAAAGGTGCTGTTGTTCATAATTTGTATGTGTTTGGCATTTAGTGGAGATGTTACTATTCTGTGAGAGTATAAACCGAGGTCTAGTCTGTGCAAGCACGCATCTTGACGCTCATGTCCAAGAGGGGTTAGTGTTGGCTACACAAATACACCCAGCATGCACTAGGTCCCTTCTCCTCATCCCCAGTCGCCCAAGATTGTGCTCTGTCATTTGAGCGTCATACTATGCGTCCAAAGGCTGCAAGTGGGCGCCGCAGGCATCTTGAGTTAGATCCTGTATCGGCCTGCACCTTGAGCGGTTCTTGAACTGAAAAAGTGATTAAATAAATAATAAATCAATTCTCTATTTGACAGAAAATGATGATGTAATTAAGCTATGGACAACAGTCAAGTTTTCTTCACAGTACTGGGAGTGCAAAGCTATTCTGATCACACTACAGGCTGTACAGTCTGTTTAGACTTTACACATAGATATAATTCACTCGAACATGGTATTGTTTTATAACTTTCCGTGACGTGTTTGTACATTGATAGATTGAACAGGAAGTTTTGCACATATCACTTAGTATTTTTGGTACAGTGTCATTTGTCAATGAGAAAAGTAACTTGACCACTATGACTTTGAGTTTGAGTAACTAAATATATATACCCGCAATCATGAAATAAGCAATTTATTTATGCTGAATCATTCATTTTATCATTTATGTATTAAGTGTAAAGAAATTACAAATCCAACACCTTGTTTTTGACTATAGTTACACTCGATTTACGTTTAAAAAACAAAACCTTAAGATAGACTAGCTCTACAAGTACGAGTTTCCCACTTAAGAATAACTTCAATGAATAAGGTACCCGTTGATGGTAACACTAACAGGTAAGGCAGACTTTGGATTTTTTTTTGTAAATGGTATTCATATTCATGATATTGACAGAGCAGTTACCTACTTTGGAGATGTTTTATTTAATTGGCCTTTATATCTGCACTTAGGTGTTTTTATGCACAGCCTTAGTTTGCACAGGGTGAGTCATGATGTTAATTGAATTTCCCCCTTGTTAGTGAGCATTAATTATAAACAGTGGCATGCACTAGATTGTAACTTATTTGCTATAATTTTGTAAAGCAGAGCATTTAAAACTAGAGCCACAAATCTGTATAATTGTTTCATTGCAATAACCAACAGCACTAAATAATTCATTTCAAATAAAAATATGTGCCGAAAGATCGATGTTTTAACTTATGTATACAGAAATAGAGTCCATCCAAAAAGAAAAAAAAAAATTCCTTTTCTTCTAATAATGATTACCTTACCTTTACATTACATGTTTGTTTGAAGGTTGTTTTTGATTGAGCCAACCCAAAAAAAGTCTGTTTACGGTATTCCAACCGATCCTAATGTTTTGGCCCGACCCTTAACCTTTTTTATTTTGGGAGGGGGGGGGAGAGAGGGGGAGGAAAAATTGAAAAAATTCCAAAAAATTGCACCCAAGGTGGAAAAGGTTTATAAGAAAAGAAAAGAAGCCTACCTACCGACCCTTCTTTTTTTCCCTATGTTACCGTAAACAGAAAATTTTTTCTGGCCGTGAAACTTTTTATTTGGAAGAGTATGCTCAACACTTAAAGGTCAACCACAGTGCTCAGTCAAAAAGTTTCTGCTGAAAGAACTTTACTAAATAATACCAGATGCAAAAAATTCGGTAAGCAAAGCTCTATCGTTTAATAGATATCGATCACTGAAAGTGGGATTTCCTACCTGTAATTAAGGGTAAGGGAAGTAATACTCTAAAACGCAGCTATCGCTGATCTCCCCTCGCAGTGACGTCAGCAGCTGTAGACAATGGCCGATTGCGAAGAAGTTACAAGCGAGACAAGCAGTGTTTCTTCACTCGATCTGTCGTGTTACAGCAGTGCTCTCTTCTGTTAGAAACGAATTCGACCCCCGAGTACTAATTGTAATAATAAACAAATAATTATACGAGCTAGACCCATGAATACATAACCTCTTGCGTTCCCTTTTCTGAAAAGCTCCTCTGACTTTCCTGACACACGGCAAGTGATAGCAGACGATGGATGTGTAGTAGCCACTGTGACTGTAGTTGAAGTTGAAGCAGTACTAGTAGGCCTACTACTAGTAACATGAATCACTGTTGCTGTTGTTGAGGCTTTGGATCGTTGGAACAGAGATTGGCTTTAATGTCTGTATTGTTTTCATCCCAAAGCTCCGCATAAAAGTGGCACTTGGGGGGTAGCAGTCTTCAGCGAAGTGTTTTGCGCAAATTGCTGACGACGCACAAATCTCACCCACTTATTTCGCACTTCTTCGTTTTTTGGAAACCTATGCAATGTTATCCCATCCGCTTGTTTGTTTGTACAACCTCCAACGGCACAATATAGGCCACTGCTCTTCGTTTTCCTGCGTTTTGGTAGAGAAGTTTTTTGTTTGTATGTAGATTATAGTCACACGACACTTTCGCATATTTTTAGGTGACTACTGGACCGATTTATACTGACACCAGTTGTTGGTAAAGGGGAAAATAATATGATCACACGTTGACCAATCCGGGATTCGAACCCGCGACCTTTCGGTTACTAGCAAGATGCTCTTACCAACTGAGCTACCCGGCCCCTGGTAGAGAAGGGGCACTATCGGACTCTATATTGTCTACAGCATTTGACGTCACGAGCCATGTGGTCACGTGAGCGGGCTTTTCGAAGGTGCAAAAGTTTATTTGAAGTAGATTTTATTAAATATTAAAAAAAGGCAGTATTTTTCGGAAAAAAGTTGTTTGGCATGTGACTTCTTTTATTATGTAGATATTTTGTGCTCAATTTTATATTTCAATGATGTTGACCTTTAAGGGTGCATACATGTTGGTATAGAACGCCATTCTTTGAGCTCTACTGAGGAAAAAGTGTATGAACAACATCCATTATTATTATTATTAATAATAATATTATTATTATTATTATTATTATTATTATTATTATTATTATTATTATTATTATTATTATTATTATTATTAATATTATTATTATTATTTTAATTATTGTTTATTGTTTGATAATTATGAATATATATGATTATTGCTACTTAATTATTTATTATATAGTTTAGTAATAGTATTCATATTTATTTTAATGATTTTTCTTTTATGAGTTGTTTCCTCTAATGTGTACAAATGATGTGTGTAAGCGCATTGAGTTGTTATTCTAATGAAAAATATTCTAATGAAAAGTGTGCTGTATAACTGCAAATTATTATTATTATTATTATTATTATTATTATTATTATTATTATTATTATTAATATTATTATTATTATTATTATTATTATTGTTGTTGTTTTTATTATTATTAAGTCATTTTGACAGTTTACTCAAAGCATTCATTACACAATTTTCAATGCTGATGTACGCTGGTTGATATTGATTGATGAACAAAAGTATTACACACTAGTCATTAACCCCTTAATCCTGTTCATTGTGAAGGGCAGATGTTGTCGCCCACCTTAAGTCAGAGCTTTTCAGGTACTCGCTTCTATAGATGGGTAAGTTCCGCAGGACTGTAAGACTGCAACGTTTACGCCCATTGATTTATAAAAAAAAGGAAATAGACTAGCACCTAGTAACTGCATACCTGCTACTGTGCTAGCTTAACATGCATATTGTGCAAGGTTATGGAAGCAATAGTCTGGGATCACATAACGTGCCATCTGGGGCAAACGACTTGGTCAGTAAAGGCAGCATGGATTTGTACCAGGTCGATTATGCATGACCCAGCTGCTTGGTGTCATGGACATATGGACTGAGGTCATCCATGAGACTGGTAGCATAGATGTTATTTACACTGACCTTATGAAAGCGTTCGACTCTGTCTGTCTAAGCAAGATATTGGCACATGGGATACAAGGGGACGTGTTATAGTGTGTGACAGTGGGTTCTATTGTTGCTGGGCTCTGCACAATGGAATGCTATTACCCACTCGCCTTTCGTCTGCGGGGATCGGCTAGTTAGATCACCCTATGACTAATCTTAATACATTTATATGTTTGGCCCGGTCTGTTTGCGGATAGGGTTACAGAGATAAGGAGAAACATGTAAAAGATTCACTGACACATTAGCTCTCGCACGGCTATGAAACATAGGTATTCCAGCCACTTGTTAACAGTAAATATCACACAGTTATTTCCTCTACTCTATATCTAATTATCTAAACACTACCATTAACTTAAATCTCCAAAACGTAAGATAACTAGGATTAACTTAACAGTCCAAAGTTCACTTCGAGTGGTTCGGAGAGTAGGTAGATCTTTGATGGATCTATTCTGCTACTGTTCTCGATATTTGCCACTGTATCATCACTGGGCTTTGTTCTTGTTTTGCCTAATGTTTTTTTCCAGGAAGAGTGGACTATTGCACAGTCCCTATAGAGCAGTGTTCGTGCACTTCTTATAGAGCACTTAGCTGTATCGTTGAGGTACGGTGCTGTGGTCTCCTCCTTGTTTGTTGACTATTGCCGTATTGGGCTATCGGAGCTCAATGCTCGATGCTCAAGTGCAGGCCACTTGTCAGGGTTGACTCTCTGTGGAGTCTATCTCCTGCTGCGGACCAAGCCTGCTCATCTGCAAAATATAAGACAAGTTTCTGCAATGCCTTGTTTACAAAAGGTGTGCAGAGCGTCTCACTGTTGGCCAAAACAGCCCTCGGTTGAGATCGCATCCACTTATGGGAGGCTTGGTGGCCTAATGGTAGAGCTTTGGCTTGCGGATCTGAAGATCCCGGGTTCGAGCCCAGGCTGGGGCATTGTGTTGTGTCCTTGGGAAAGACACTTTACTTCCGTTTCCTACTCCTTCGGATGAGAGTATAAACCGAGGTCTAGTCTGTGTCGCATACATTCCATCATAACGGACTTTAAAGATCCTGATGCTCATGTCCTAGACTGGTGAGTGCCGGTGACAAGAACACACCCAGCATGCACCTAGGTCCTTCTCCCCCATCTCTGGCTGCCCAGGATTGTGCTCAGTTGTCTGGAGCGTTATTATGATGCGCCCAAAGGCTGCAAATTGACGCCTCGGGCGGCTTGGGTTAGATCCTGTACTGGCCAGCGCCTTGAGCAGCTCTTGAACTGGAAAAGCGCTATATAAGAACGTTTAAATAAATAAATAAGTAAGAGACGAACAATCTTCTAAGTCCATGGTCCACTGGAATCTCGAACATAAATTTTATATATGTATACATCATGGCTAAACTAAACAGGGAGAAGTAATTAATAATATACACTTTCGCCAGCACAACCACTGGTCTGCAATAATACAAATAGGAGAAACAACAGTTGGACAGTGGGGGCTACCTCGTGGTGTTGAAAACCGGTCGCGTGGTCAGTCACGTGGTCAAGCAAAGTTTTACTAACATTCACAATTATAAAACATGGCAAGACTTCACAAGCTTAAGCCAATACTATTATCAATAATCGCGGTGAAACAAAAGATCGATCATTTAAATTTTTGACAATGTCAGGCTATGGCTATACTGCGATAAATTGGATTTCACCCATCACCTGTGTAGTCTTCTGAGAGAGATCTTTCTCTGAGAGAGATCTTTCAGCGTTTGCATCCTTCTTGGGTGAGATTATAACACAGACTGACGTTAACTGGGCCAACGTTAACTGGGCCAACTAATGCGCGCAATTTCCCGTGATACTTTAGTGCCCTCGTGCGGGGGTTGCAGATATAGGTCAACTGGATGAGGTCACTGCCTACCGAGTGAGAATCTTCCCTACACATGATTAGAACAACCTGACTTCTGTCGTCTGCTAGCCGTAGGCATTGACTTAGGCCAAAGCACGATGAACTATTTGAGGCTTGAAGCCTTAGTGCAGGGTTCAAACTAGCCTATTGTGATACAGTGGATCGAGGCATTCTTGGTGGATAGGAAGCAGTGAGTGGTGGTCAATGGTGCATGCTTGAAAGAAATATGTATCACGTCTGGCATCTCCCAAGGCAGCGTCCTTGGGCTTCAACTGTTTGTTTTGATGAACAACCTCCCTGACCAGTGTCCCAGCTCTTTCCAACTATTTGCAGATGATACTAAGCTCTATGCTCGCAGTGATACTGAGGAAAGAATAACTATGCTACAGGAAGACCTGGTCAGGCTACAGGATTGGTTGGATCATTGGCTTCTTAGGTTCCATCCAAAAATGTGTCGTATCATCAAACTTGCAAACAAGAAACCAAAAGCTATCTATTAAATGAAAACTTAAACTCCTGGGGAAGATAGTAGCATGGCAATACAGGGGTCAGATGTAGAGAAAGACCTGGGAGTGTACATATTCGAACCTGACCTTCAAAGAGCATGTTGCCAAAAGCAGAAGCAAGGCAAATCAGATTGTAGGCATTATCAGACGTTCTTTTGTCTACCTGACCGAGGTATCTTTATTCAGCTGTTCAAGAGTCTTGTATGCCCGATCCTGAAGTATAGGCATTGAGTATGGCAAACTTACCACCAGGACTCTGTGCAGACATGGAGGATGTTCAGGATGTTCAGCGTAGAGCCACCAAGCTACTCTCCTCCTTGAAGGAAATGTACCAAGAAAGATTGGCAAAGCTGAAGCTACCGAGTTTGGAGCATCATCACAAGAGAGGAGACATGATTTACTCTTATAAATATGTAGGGCATTTATTGACTCATAAATATTTACATGGCATTTACAGCACCGAAGAAGAGGTGGGAGGACAACATTCGAGAATGGACTGGCTTGACACTGAGCGAAACCATCAGGGTTGCTGAGGACAGAGAAAGATGGAGTACGCTGGTTAAACGATCATCTGTGGTGCCCCAACGACCTCAGAGTTACGGGATGGGATAGGATTTACAGCACAGACAAGACCAGTCCTTGAGTTCTCCAGTGGCACAATTTGAAGTTGACTAAATCACACTGCAGACTTAACCTCTGCAGCAACTTCTCGAACAGAATTGTTAACATTTGGAACAGTCTGCCAGACAATGTGGTAACGGCACCCACAGTCAACAGTTTTAAAAACAGACTTGACAAGTTCTGGGAGGATGACCCCACTGTTGATGACCCGTATGCCTCCAGTAGTTTGTCTAAGTAGTTGTTAGCAGTAAAAATATGAACATTTGAGTATAGAAGTTTGAAAGTTTGTGTTTTTATTTTGTATTAAGTGCCATGCATGCCACAACATTTTTTTGGATTTTACCCATTAGAACCAATGAACAGGCCTTTGGCCTTCAACATTGAATTGATCAAGTGTAAGTAAGTCATGTTATAAATTTAGCGTGTTTAATCATATCAGGGTGTGTTGTAACAAATGTTACCACAGATCAAATGGTATAATGTTTTGGTTTGTTTGTTTGGTTTTTTTTTAATTTTTTTTTTAAGCACTGGATAAGAACTTGAATAACTTGTGGGTTTCAGGCACTGACTAAACATCACATTGACCTGCGACGACACCATCAGACTGGCGCGCACCATGAAGAGCGTTTCTTGGAGGAGACAGCCCTGCGGGAGGAGAATCTTCAGTCCTCCATCAACGAGTTGGAGGTTGAGCTCAAAGCTGTCAACTCCACACTGGAACGCCTCAATGCTGAGAATGAGCGCCTATCTGCAAATGTGTCTGAACTTAGCCATCAGGTCAGTTTGTTTTTTGGTGATGATATTTATCGGTATAACTTGTGATCTTATCAGAGTTAAGATATTTATATATTTTCCAGGCTTTTTGGTATAGTGCACTCTGTTTAAGGCCAGTTGTAAGAGAAATCAGAATTAAGAAAGCAAAGAAAGTCCATGCTGGAGGTGTTTTTTGTTATCACAGTCACTAAACCAACTTCTAATAATCAGGCCTTGAAATCGTACACCATAATATTATATGTTGTTTATTAGAAACACATTTCCTACAAGGTTTTTTTTTTATGTCTGAAGTTTCATTTTGGTTAAATTAAAAACTCTGGAATACAAAATTTACAAAATCCTCTCAAATATGGCTTCAACTGTCCATAGTGAGTGTTGAAATGTGCAGTTTTGTTGTTATTATTATCGATTTTTGTTCTTGTTCAGTGTACAAGTTGCTGCAAACGTTGGATTGGTTTTATGTTTACATGTGTGTGAGGGTAGCTATATGGGTATTGCGTTATACTTTGGCATCAGCAATTATTTAGAACATTATGTTACATGGTTGTTGTTTTTTAAAATCAATTGTTGATTCAGCCCCAATGCTTGAATCTTGATTAGTGTAACTCAGATTCGTTTATGCACGCAACCTGTTCACTCAGCAACAAGACAGGGGGTCGTCATATGCAGTTTTCCAACTTTATTCAGTATACATCAACAACTACATACAATATCGCTCAACCGCTTTTTCACTCTTCATTCTCACTCACTTAAACAGTGCGCCACTTATATAGTCACTCCATACTCTAGAGAAAGTTAGAACATTCCAGCGTGACGCAATTACAGCCAATCAGAATAAAATTTGTCACCGGAACTATGCATAGTCTTACGTCATATAACTAGTTAGGTTAGAAGAATCTCTTAGATACCACTAGATTTATCTACATGCTTCGATCGATAGTAAACAAGTAATTATAGAAAATTCTCCAATACCATCGACCAACGAAAATTATCAACATTATACAAAGCTTCTTCTAACAACAACGCAAAATCAATTCAAAGGTAAATACACTCTGTTATTGCATGCTTTGCAAAACAAAACAATCGGATCTATCGTGCGCGTCTCAAGCGTAACACATTATATTGTACAATTTTCCAAATAATTATTCATACTTTTGAATACCTCACCAAATAGGCAAATGTAACGTATCCCTCTTCTTTTTTTTTTTCAGACGGAAGTTTTGGAGGCTCAGCGTAATCAGTTGAAGCATGAAAACAGAGAATACAAGATCCGTGAGAATCGCAATCTCACTGACTACGCTGAGCTGGAAGAGGAGAACATCATTCTTCAAAAGACTGTCTCACAGTTGAAAACAAGTCAGGTAAGAAATTGCCTTGTTACACACAAGGATGCAATTAGTAATAAAGTGTGTATATTTGCTTTGTATTATTTATTGAAAATAGTATTTTTTGTAACAAATAGCATCTTTACTACTTTAGAAAAGAGTATGTTAAACATGCTGAATTTGTTCAAATTAGCATATTCATATTGTAACTTAACTAATAATTTTCTTAAAAGGAAATTTCTCTTGGAATTTAGTTGTCAGTAAAACTGCTTAAAATGCTATGGGACTACCTTTACCTTTTTTTTACCTATGAAAAGTGATAGAATGAGCAAAGCTTTGACGTATATTGAATTGACTGACTGGCTGGCTATGGTGTTGGCAGGTGGAATTTGAGGCAATGAAGCATGAGAGCAAGCGGCTGCAGGAGGAGACAGAGGATCTGCATATGCAGGTGGAGGAGATGACCAACCTGCGCCGCATTGTGGAGAAGAACCTTGAGGAGGCCCTGGCCTCACTGCAGGCCGAGCGAGAACAGAAGCATGCTCTGAAGAAAGAGCTAGACCAGCGCCTGACGCGAGAGTCCATGTTCAACCTCAGCAACCTGGCTCACTTCAGCGGCTTGTCAGAGGGCCTCACCGTTTCGACTTACTCCAACCATGAGTTGTCGCAGGACTCTGGAGCAGAGGAGGACGGGGAGGGAGCAGATCATGCCCATCCAGCCCTGAAGCGTATTGAGGCTGACTTTTCCTTCTCCAAGAAGGATGGGGATGCCCCTCCCACACCACGCCCTGGTGTTGTCGGAGACATTCTCAGTGAAATTCAGGTAATATTTGGTTGCTGTTGTTTGTTGAAGAATTCTCTGATACCTTAAATTAACATTGTCATTGTGTATAGTTGAAAATGGTATTAGAAGATATCTTAGAATCTGTCATTAAAAGTGACACTTTTTTTTATCTGTGCAGGTGACAGAAGTAGGCAAGCTGGAAGCCATGCTGCAGCAGTCTGAAGAAGAGAAGGCAGAGATGCAGAAGGCTTTAGATGAGGCACGCAAACTGATGCAAGAGACACAGGTGGACCTAACAGAACAGAAGAAACGCGCTGACCAACTGAAGTCCTACATTTCGTCCTTGTCAGCTGTCAGAGAAAGCACTGCCTCTCGCCTGCCTAATGATCTTGAGGTGTCCTTTGATGAGACCATGCTACGTGAGATGGAGGAGGAGGAAGATCCTGAGAGGCGAGCTCTGCTTCAGCTACGCAACAATCTACAGATAAAGGACAAGAAGTACAAGACGGCTCTAAACGAGATCGGTAGCCTGCAAGCTGAGATTACGCGCTTGTCCAGTGCAGCTGCTCTGGGGGCAGGGACTGTGGAGTTTGATGATGCCTTGCGAGAGCTGCGCAGCAAGTGCATGTTGTACGAGGAAACCATCAATGCACAGGAGCGAGAGCTGAAGGCAATGGGAGAGGCCACTGACAGAACCCAGGGTAGCATCAATGCCACGCAGGCTGAGCTGGTTCGCATTGTGGAGGACATTGCACAGTTGTACCACCTGGTTTGTGAGATTAGTGGTGAAACCCCATCTAGGGTCATGCTGGACCATGCCAAGTCTGCTGCTGAATCCCAGTCACCAGCTTCACCTGAACACAGCGGTCGTGAAAGTTCTGAGGAGCCTGTCACCCCCACTGCTGAACAAAAGCCTCTTCCTGGAGAGGAGCCAGAGAAGAAGAAAACCACCAAATCGAAATCAAAATCACGCAAGAAGAATATTCATGATGCAGAAGGCAAGGCTGATCCTAATTCATGTGAGAGACTTTCAGAGACAGTGGTGGATCAGGTGAAGTTCCTGAAGCAGGCTGTGGAGCACCTGATGGAGGCCTCCAAGAACTGGAAGCGAGAGGGTGCAGAAGAGGGTGGTGAGAATGCGGAAGACCTGCTGGAACTGCAAGATCAGGTGGTGAAGCTCAAGGCCATGCTGTCCACCAAGCGTGAACAAATCGCCACTCTACGCTCTGTCCTGAAGGCTAACAAGTCCACCGCCGAAGTGGCCTTGGCCAACCTGAAACAAAAGTATGAAAATGAGAAGGTGATTGTGACTGAGACCATGTTGAAGCTGCGCAATGAGCTGAAATCTCTCAAGGAGGATGCAGCCACTTTTGCCTCTCTGCGTGCCATGTTTGCCCAGCGCTGTGATGAGTATGTCACCCAACTTGACGAAAGTCAGCGTCAGCTGGCGGCTGCTGAAGAAGAGAAGAAGACACTCAACTCCCTGCTGCGTATGGCCATCCAACAGAAGCTGGCTCTCACCCAGAGATTGGAGGACCTGGAATTTGACCGTGAACGCCGCAACATGACACGCCGACCTGGTGGTCGTGGCATGGGCAAAATGAGCAACTCCAAAGTAAGTCACAACCAGTCAGCCTCTCCTCAAGTGTCCTCTGAGGACTATGGGGGCTACACTCGGCGGGTCTTCCAAAACTTCCGCCGAGACTATTAGAGTAGGTGCAGGCTTGGGCCACAGGGCTTGGTGCAGCGGAGCTTGGTAAGTGAATCTCATACATCATCATTACTACTACTACTACTAATACCTTGTTGCTTCCTGATCCTATCATGTAGACAGTTATCGTGGCTTGAACCAGTTTGCCCTTTTCTTCCAATTCTATAGCTTGGGTGGTGGCTGCCACAGTGCTACTTTGTTTTATCTGCATCTTGGGAGTGGTTCTTTCATCATATCAGTTGCTCACAAACGCTATTTCATTAATGACGGTACTTTTTCATATCATTAACTTCATAGATAGGTTGCTATGCAGTGCTGTTCTCCTCCTATTCTCCCCTTCCTCCTTCTTTTGCTCTCCCTCTGCAAAACTATGATGATCATAATTGCCCTTCTTCAGTCCTTCTGTACAGCATTACTAAAGCAAGCTAGCACCAACGATCAGGTAACACCTAGAATATAAGCTTTAATGTTCTTTTGTTGACCATGGCAAGTTGGTGGTTTTCCATTTAATTATTTAAATTAGAAATAGAAAGTAAAAAAAAAAAAGAGATTTCTCTTATAATAAAAACACTGGTAAGTAATGAGGGTTTAAATGAATAACATTTTATGTCAGCAAGCTTAAATGCAGAGCAAAAAGTAGCAGTAGTAGAAAATCTTAAAATTAACAGGAAGGTTGGGTAATTGTTTTCTGTTTTTGCCACGAGACCTCATAAATGATTAGTGAATGAATGACTTCACTTCAAGATAAAGTCACATGGTCAACAAGTTTTAATCAAAAAATGAAAATTATTTTTTAAAATTTACTTTTTCTTCTAGGTTCTTAATATTGAATTTATGATTCTTTGATCCATGATAGATATCAATGAGACACACATACTTTGCAAATTTGGTCAACCTTCCTCCAAGGTCAAGGTCACTGAAGCTGTCCAAAGTCAGTATAGGTACTTTGAAGTGACCTTGACCATAAACTATGAGAGAAGTTCAAACTTGTATTTAGAGATGATAGATTTATCTTACAGATATGTTCTGTTTTTGTGTTGATCTTAAAGGTCACTATCGATGGAACGTTCTAGGTATCAGCCAACTGCGCTGGAAAGGTCTAGGTGAAACAATGACCGACAAAGGCCACAAGCTCTATTTCAGCGGTAGAGATGACAGGCACGAACACGGCGTTGGATTCTTGGTCCACAAGAACATTCTAGCCACTTCATGGGTTGCTGTCCAATCTCCAGTAGACTCATTACCATCCGTCTAAGAGCAGCCCCTTTCAACATCACCATAATCCAGGCCTATGCCCCAACATCAGACTATGACGGCAGCGAAGTGGAGGATTTTTATGAAAATCTACAGGCTGTCCTTGACCAAGTGCCGAAGAAGGACACAGTCATAGTGCAAGGCGACTGGAATGCCAAGGTTGGCCAAGATGCACACCACAACCGGGGAGACACATGTGGACCCCACTGAAACAACGAGACAAATGACAGGGGTCTGAGACTCTTGGAGTTTGCCAGATACAACAATCTGGTACTGGCAAACACGCTTGGTCTCCATAAAAACTCCAGACAATGGACACGGCACAGTCCTGGCGGGGAGCATCACAACCAAATAGACTACATCATGGTCAAGAAACGCTTCAGATCAAGCATCAACATTGGCAGGACACGCACTTTTCCAGGAGCAGACATCGGAAGTGACCACGATCTCATGATGATGTCTTTCCGGCTCCACTTGAAGAGAGTAAATACAGCAAAGTGCACTAGACTGAAGTTCTACCTGGACAAACTGCAAGATCCGGAGGTGGCAGAACTATTTCAGGCCACAATTGGAGGGAAATTTGCACCACTGCTCATTTTGGGGGCTGGTGAAGTAGATGTCAACACCATGACCACCACCTTCAACTCAGCTGTGACAGATGCCGCCACTGAGATCCTTGGCAAGCACCGACCAAAGAAGAAGCTGTGGATCACACCTGAATTTTTGGATCTGTGTGATAAACGAAGAGAGATAAAAAAAGAAAAAGAACACCTCAGAGGGAGCTGATGTCGACCGAAAAATCAACAATGACATCCTAAAAGGCATGCGCACTGCAAAGGAGGACTGGATAGAAGATCAATGCCAGGAAATAGAAACCAGTCTGAACAAGAACAACAGCAAGAAGCCCTACCAGACTGTGAAGCGGCTGACAAACTGTGTTAAACAGTCCAAAGTCTCCATGATCCAAAGCTAGTCTGGCATATGCCTTACAGAAGAACAAGAAGTCTTGGACAGATGGACAGAATACTGCTCTGACCTTTACAACCACACACCAAACGGAGACCCATCAGTTCTAGCATGTCCCGACAACAGAGAAGAAGAAGAAATCCTCCCAATTCTCCAGGAAGAAGTTGAGGCAGCAGTGCAATCGCTGAAGAAGGGGAAGTCAGCGGGAGTGGACAACATACCCGCGGAACTGCTACAAGCAGGAGGAGAAGCAATGATTGATGCCCTCACCATTAGCTGTAACAAGATCTGGCAGGGTGGGGAGTGGCCTACACCATGGACCCAGTCGCTTGTCATCACTCTTCCCAAAAAAGGTAACCTTCAAGAGTGTGAAAATTACCGCACCATCAGCCTCATCAGCCATCCCAGCAAAGTCCTCCTGAAAATAATACTCAACAGGTTGAAACCCCAAGCTGAACAAATCATAGCTGAAGAACAAGCAGGATTCAGGGCAGGGCGAAGCACCACTGAACAGATATTCAACCTCAGAATAATCTGTTAGAAATACCTACAGCACCAACAACATCTATATCATGTGTTCATAGTCTTCAAGAAGGTGTTTGACCGAGTCTGGCATGCAGCTCTATGGGCAACAATGAAAGTGTACAACATCAGCCCTAAAATTATTGAAGTCATCAAAAGCCTGTATGACAAGGCTACCAGTGCAGTCCTCCATAGCAGCGTCATCGGGAACTAGTTCAGAACACCAATCGGTGTACGTCAAGGATGCCTACTCTCTCCAACACTCTTCAACATCTTCCTAGAGCGTATCATGTCTCTTGCAGATCACAAAGGCACAGTCAGCATAGGGGGTAGAACAATCTCCAATCTTCGTTTTGCGGATGACATTGATGGATTTTCTGGAGAGGAACAAGAACTTGAACAGGTGGTTTGACACCACCTCCAGAGTTTATGGAATAGAAAAAAGTGCAGAGAAGACCACAGTGATGAACAACAACACCAATGGCATCAAGATGGACATCAAAGTCCAAGGCCAATCTCTCAACACAGTGAATAGCTTCAAATATTTAGGAGCCATTGTATCAGACAATGGGTCCCGACAGGAAGTCCTCTCCAGGATCACACAAACAACTGCTGCCCTGACAAGGTTGAAGCCCATTTGGAAAGACAGGACCATCAGTCTACATTCCAAAGTAAGACTGCTGCGCTCCCTTGTCATTTCCATCTTTCTATAGGCTTGCGAAGCATGGACCCTTACAGCAGATCTCCAACGAAGAATACAAAGCATGGAGATGAGGTGCTACAGAAGACTTCTGGGCATTTCCTATACCCAACTCATCACCAACAACAAAGTCCGACAGACCATCACACAAGCCATTGGACAACACGATGACCTGCTCACAGTGGTGAAGAAACGAAAACTCTGATGGTATGGCCACATCACCAGATCATCAGGCCTTGCAAAGACCATTCTGCAAGGTACAGTGCAAGGAGGTAGAAGAAGAAGGAGACCGAAAAAGAGGTGGGAGGACAACATTCGAGAATGGACTGGTTTGACACTGAGCAAAGCCATCAGGGCTGCTGAGGACAGAGAAAGATGGAGTATGCTGGTTAAACGATCATCTGTAGTGCCCCTATGAACTCCGGGTTACGGGACAGGATAGGAGGATAGATTAAAGGTCAATGTCATTTTAGGCCCTGCAAAAACATAGAAAAAGTAGGTCATTATTTTTAACCCATAGTATACACCAACATTGGGTTATTTGATCATAATTATATGTGCATGAGAGGTCTTGTGAAGATCAAGGTCATCCTAAGGTCACTGTTTTTTGGCATAATACAACTTTTGCTGTAGTTTTTTTGATAGTATATGTATTTGGTCAAGGCCATCTCAAGTTCAAGAGCATAGAAAGATCAAAGTCAGTATTACATTGCATTTTAATGCCATTGTTTCATATTGTATTTTTCTGGGCAGTCATTTTCATGTTAAATATTGCAAGTTCCACAAGGAGTATACGAATCGTATGGACTTTTCCCTTCTAGTTATGTAGACTTGTTAAAAAGTTCCCTAAGGGACATGCGAGTCATATGGAATTCACTTTGTACAATATTTATTTTTACCACTTTCAGCTAAATATTTTTATTAAGAAGCATATTTTCTAAATAATAATTAATTTATTTATAAACAATGTAAGATTTGTCTAAATAATATATGTTTTCCGTAAATAACTTATTATTTACCTAAATGATATAATGTTTAGATAAATAAATCATGAAATAAGGCATTGTTGCTAAATAAGGAATTATTTATATAAGGCATTATTTAGCAGATAGTGTTATTGTTAAATAATGTATAACTTAGAAATGTGTCTAAACTAAATATTGATTTGTTTACCTATATAATGCATTATTTAGCAGAATTTTCTAAATAATGTATTATTTAGATGTTGCTAAATTATGCATTATTTACGTAAATAATTGCAATTTTCATTATTTAGGGGATTTGCAGATGTATTACTGTGTGGTTAATGTGTTTGTGTAAAGAAAATTGCAAAATTATGATTTTACTCGTTTTGCAAAATTTAATTTATTAAAATGAGGCAATTTTTTTTATTTCATTCTGTTTTGTATATATATATATATGTTTACAGGACAGTATTAAAATTAAAAAGTGCTACGGTAACAGCTCTGGAAAAGAGTGACCCCTCAATTTCTTTAATAAATTATTTGTTCCCACCAGTATTAAAATGCAAAACGGCAACTGTTATGGCTTCTTTGGCGGGATTGCCTTCGGAGTAATCTTGCCATGTTTCTTGTCAGTCTGACCTACAAATCCCTTGTAATTTTAAATAAGCTGAAACTTTTTGATTGAAAAAAAAACATAATTCAACTAAAAAGAAGAAACAGAAACTCAGTCTCAGCACAATTTTTGGGTAAATAAATACAAGAAGAAAGCATACATTTTTTTCTTCTGACAGACATACTCCTCCCACACAAAACTGACCTTCACTTTTTGTTTGTGTAACAGACGTGTTATTTTCACATTTATGGAGTGATTTATGTTGAAAATAAATAATTAACACACATTTTGGATACACAATCTTTGAAAGACCTTGTATTTGACTATTTCATTTAATTATGGAAAGCAGTTAAATTATAAAAATCAAGTTTTCAAGCGAATCCTGGAATCCACTAAATAATGAAAAATAATGAAAATTGAAGTCCCTAAGGAATGAATTGTTTACTTTTATAATGCATTATTTAGCAACATCTTCTAAATAACACATTATTTAGCAAATTCTGCAAAATAATGCAATATATATAAATATAAATAAATAATATATAAAACCCTTTGGGTTGCCGGGGTTTTCTGTATAATAATAATAATGATATTTATATAGCACTTTTTCCTAAGGAACAATATCAGTTCAAAGCGCAGTACTCACGCATTCATTCTAAACATCCAGCTGCCTATCCTATCCTATCCTATCCCGTAACTCAAAAGTCGTAGGGGCACCACAGATGATTGTTTAACCAGCGTACTCCATCTTTCCCTGTCCTCAGCAACCCTGATTGTTTCGCTCAGTGTCAAACCAGTCCATTCTCGAATGTTGTCCTCCCACCTCTTTTTCGGTCTCCCTCTTCTTCTACCTCCTTGCACTGTGCCTTGCAGGATGGTCTTTACAAGACCTAATGATCTGGGGCGTGGCCATACCATCGGAGTTTACGTTTTTTCACCACTGTGAGCAGGTCATCATGTTGTCCAATGGCTTGTGTGATGGTCTGTCGGACTTCGTTGTTGGTGATGTGCTGGTTAAATTAAATGCCCAGAATTCTTCTGTAGCATCTCATCTCCATGTTTTGTATTCTTCGTTGTAGATCTGCTGTGAGGGTCCATGTTTCGCAAGCATATATAGGAAGATGGAGATGACAAAGGAGCGCAGCAGTCTTATCTTGGAATGTAGACTGTTGGTCCTGTCTTTCCAAATTGGCTTCAACCTCGCCAGGGCAGCAGTTGTTTGTGCGATCCTGGAGAGGACTTCCTGCTTCATGCAAAATAAAATCAGATACTTGCTAATGAACAAGAGATGAGGGAGGGAGGAAGGAGGGTAGAGCTAAGAAGGGGTGATGTATAAATAGTATCCTCACTTTGTGGAAATTTAGTGCTTTAAATTACCACTTTTTCTGTCGTTCTGATTTGTTCTTTCTCGTTCCTAATCTGTTCTATCAATCAACTATCTTCTTTGCAAGACCAGTTGAAAACTATCCCCAAACTCCTGATTGTTTATGGGGTCTGCTGGGTCAGTTTGAGGATATTAGATGCTTTCTGCCAAATGGTCACTATGTCTTTCTATGGTATTTTAAGTAATTTGTATGTACATGTTTTGTTAATATTTTATAGTGATGTTTGTATTCTATTTTGTTTTTGTAAATGGGGGTTCGATAAATTAAAGTACAGCCTCAGTGTCCCCTGCATGGGATGTTTTTTTTGTAAAGTGGCCGGCTTGAGGAGTGCCTTCAGTGTTACCATTAGGATTGTTTCATCAGATCTTTTATACGGATCAGGGGTGAGTTCTCTTTCAACCAAATTGTGGTCCTGATTCAGCTCTTGCAGTCCACTGGACCCTATGAACAATGACTAACTTAGCTAATTTAGAAAATATGCTTATTTAGCTGAAAGTGGTTAAAAAAAAACACCGTGGAAAAAAAGGTGTTAAATATTTTACAAAGGGAATTCCAATTATATGGATTTTGCCCTTCTAGTTTTAATTGTTAGTTTATGAACATTCAATTGCTTGGTGCAAAACAACTTAGAAACTGTTGAGTGTTTGCATATTCTGTTATAGTTGTAGCTCCATATTATTATTTATTATTATTTATTTAATATTATATTTTTTATATACCGCTTTTCCAGCTCAAGAGCTGCTCAAGGCGCTGGCCAATACAGGATCTAACTCAAGCCGCCCGAGGCGCCAACGTACAGCCTTTGGGCGCATTGTAATAACGCTCCAGACAACTGAGCACAATCCTAGGCAGCCAGGGATGAGGGAGAAGGACCTAGGTGCATGCTGGGTGTGTTCTTGTCACAGGCACTCACCCGTCTAGGACATGAGCATCAGGATCTTTAAAGTCAGTTATGATGGAATGTATGCGACACAGACTAGTCCTTGGTTTATACTCTCATCCATTTCATACCTCAAAATGTTTTTTTTAAATGAATTTTTTTTCTTAAAATTGTAAATTTGTAAGTGTCAAAATAAACAGATTGCTGGTGTAAAATGGTCAAAAATGAAATGCACAGCAGAACAGGAAATGTAGGCTTTGGTGGAGGTATTACTGTTAGACTTGGTTGATGTGATTAGAAATTCCACTTCATTTTGCAAGTCATTAGAAACTTCACGATTAAATCAGGTATTTTAATACCACCAGGTTGATTTGATGTCATAGAAATTATATCCTGTGGTTTTCTCATCTAGCAATCCTGGCTTTCATTAGGATTCACACTTTAGATCCCATTCTATTTCACTCACCCACATTTTCGAAAGTTCTTTATCATCCATATGATAGTGGCTACCCTTGCTCACTGACCTGGGGCAGTGTGGTGAGTATGCCTTCTGGTTGTTGTTTTTTTTTTAATTTGTAAAAAATATTTTTGCTGTTCAAAATTTGTTCAGGGAACAGTAATATATTTGATATTCTTCAATGAATCTTGCTCAATATACTTGAAATTTAAAGTGAATTCTCTGCATCAAAGGATACATCAAGTATCTGAATAATGCATCCTACTTCCCTCAGTTCTTGTTCAAGTTCTGGTATGTATGTTTTCTTTTTCCCATTTCTTTGTTAATTGGAAATTTCAAATATATATGGAACTGAGAGCTAAAAGTAATCAGTTGCTAATGAATGGTCTAATACTTTATACCCTTGACATACTTTTAAAGCAGTTGATGCTTTTTCAGTCTTAAATGTATAATGATTATTCATTTATATTATAATATTGCTAAATGGTACCACAATTAATTTATTAACTTTGCTTATCTTAGTTAAAATTTAAAGTAACAATGAATAGGAACTTCAAGTTAGCTATTGCTCTATTCGCATCTATTCTGGACAGATTTAATTTATTTGGTTGGGGATAATCTTTATTGCAAACTCCATGCATGAATTTTGATCAGAGAAAATATCACTATTTCTTCTTAGTTCTTTTACTTTGATCAGAGAAAACATCACTATTTCTTCTTAGTTCTTTTATTTTACCACTGTTTGTAAGAAAGGTATGTGTACACATAACTAACCTAATACATGACATAATGCATGCTTTTTTGTGCTTTTTTGGACACTCAGCCCCCAGGAATTAACAGTAAGCTCGGTCTTCCTTCAGGTTATTTTTTCTTCTTCTTTTAGCATGCTGCTGCTGTCTTTCTATTCCGTGGCTGTGTGCTTTATAATGAAGAGCTATAGCTTTTATAATTATTTTATTCTTGAAAAGCGCTTCTTGTATGTTTTTGTTGGAACGCTTTGCCCTCTTCAGCATTTGCAGTAGTAATAAGCATTTTCTGACTAAAGTTAAACAGAATAAAAATCATTTGCGTCAGTAGGATGCATGGTGCTGAAATATTAGGGTCCATTGTATTATTTCCAGAAAGCAAATGTATAATTTTTATATTTGTTTGTCTTTTAATGCTCAATTTTTCCCCAGCAGCATGCAACTTATTTTGGCTCTTCTGTAGGCTTTGATATATATAGGTCCATACATGTATCATTGTTGATTGCATAATAATTTCATTTTGTATTCTCATCTTTATTGTTTGAACACAAAAGCAATTAATGAATTATCTCTAGAGTTAGACTAAAATAGTGTTTGTTGGTACCATTCAGATGTTTTGTTTTTGAAGAATAGTTGTTTTCACAAGTTGATAGTGTGCCTGATGTTGGTGTATTAATGCATCTAACAATGATATTTTTGTGATGTAAACTTTTTTGGGGGAAGGCAACGTAAATTGTGAAGAATCAACTGTCAAGCATGCTGAAAAAATATTGGGGTAGGCAAATCAGGTACCTGTTGTATAATGCATGGTGTAACACATTTTGGAAGCATACTGTATACATTATTTGCTTGTTAGAATTACATAATTTGTGACTTAGTTTATTTTCTATTGTTGTAATTTTATGATGTCTCAAAATTTAATATGCTACTGTGAATCTGATGTCTAGTTTTATTTCATATTACAGTAATTTAGTTTTCTCAGTTTGACTGTTGTGTTTTTGCAGTGGCAGAAAAGTGTTTGGTTTATAAATTTTCATTAAAATGTACCCTTACATAATTTTTGTTCTGATGGCAGTTTATTCAGTATTTGACATTACTTTTGAGAATTCCAACCTTTCTTGTATAATTTTTGATTCAAATGCATAGCAATGTGTAAGTCTGTACTCACCCCTTAGAAAAATGTGTTTCCAGATTTTCGCAAATCTGTGCAAGATGAGTCATAAATAGTCCAAAAATTACATTTAAAAAAAATCACTTTGACCGTCTGTCTGCTATCTGGTGTCCACCATCTGGATGTGCAAAACTTGCAACTGAATCAATATTTTAGAACCTATTTCAATTATCACAACCAAACTTGGTAAGATGGTATATATCTATGAGACCTCATAAATGATCAGTGAATGAATGACTTCACTTCGAGGTCAAAGTCACAGGGTCAACAAATGTTAGTCAAAAAATGACAATTTTTTTACAAACTTTCACTTTTTTTCTGTTATTAATATTGAACATGATTATTTGATGCATGATAGATATTAGTCAGACACACATTCTATGCACGTTTAGTCAACTTCACTCCAAGATCACTGGAGCTGCCCAAAGTCAGTATTGGTGCTTTGAAGTGACCTTGACCCTAAACAATGAGAGGTGTAAAGTTCAAATTTGTATTTAGAGCTGATTTATCTTTCATATGTGTTTTGTTTTTGAGTTGATCCTTATGGATCCTCAAGAGTATGAGAGGTCATGTGAAGGTCAAGGTCACTGAAGACCAATATCATCCAAGATCAGTTTTATTTTACATAATACAACTTTTGCTTTGTTTATCATTACATTAGTGTATTTGGAGCCGGAGGTCAAGATCATCTTAAGGTCAAGAGCATAGAATGGTCAGTCTGTATTACATTGCATTTTAATGCCATTGTTTCATTTTTTTTCTTCTGGGCAGTCATTTTCATGTTAAATATTGCAAGTTCCATAAGGAACATGTGAGTCATATGGGCTTTGCCCTTTTTTTTTTTTTAAATGTTAGTTTATGCAACATTAACATTAAGATTATCCAATTCCCAGTGGTCAATGGGTTTATTATTTTCTTTTAGAGCATGAAATATTTTATTGAGTCATTAAGTTATCCACACAGATGGTGCATATATTTCTACAGTTGAATTAGGTTTTAAATGGCACTTATTTAATCTCATGTGAAGCTGTGCAAAGTTATTTGCTGTGTGCCCATTTCTTTAATTTTTTCCCAAAAGAGTTACTACTTCCAAAAACGTATGCATGTCCTTACTCCTTTCATGTTCAAATTGTAGTCGTTTGAGCCATCTAGAATAATTGCATTGCCCAAACAAGATGATTACTGTTACTGAAATTGCAGCAGCAGTTTTAATGGAACAGCAGTTGCTCATTTTCTTTTTCTGCTTGTCAAGTTATCAATGTTGACAGGTTCTCAGGCGGAAGCTTTCTTTATATTTTTGCTTTTAATTGATGAAATGAAAGGAAGGAAAAGTACCGATGCTACTCTTCCTCAATACTTTTATCATTCTTGATTCTAATTCGTTCTCTTTTGAGATTCAAGTTATGTTCGCAATGGTTATACCACACACTACTGTGTTTGTGAATACATGTACTAACGTCTTGTGGTAACAAACGGGCGAGTTGTTACACAACATTTTGAAAATAGTGCACACTGACAAATGTAATAGTAAAGAATTAAAAGTGACAGAGCATCAGTGTGTCGTTTTATTGTGAAGAATTTTGAGGAAAAATAGAGTGGCTTTACCATCTAATTCAGTATTGCACTCACCATCCTTTCATATTTCAAGGATTGTTTATTTCCTTGGGATTAGTTTTAATGCTACAAATGAGAAGTATTGCCAACTTCATTTGAATATGAACATTTATTACAAATTTATTACATTGGACATGTCCAGGATTTGCTTCTGTTGGCCCTAAATGAAAGCATCAGTAGGATGTAGGTACTGGTATGGTTAGCAATTGGTTGGAATAAAACAGAAGTAATGATAATTGTCCTTTTTTTATTTATAATTGATCGATATATACTATTTATGTTACTGATATGTTTGTGTGTGTATTGCAGAGTTGATGTCCTGTAGCCCTGGGCTAGGGAGCTGCAGCAGCCAGCCAATGACCACCAGTATCACTGAGGAACGCATGTATAACAGCAATGGCAACTGATGTATCTCCATCTTTTTTGTCAGCCACACCGTCACTCTGGCCAACAGGCACACAGCACATGTGTAGGCAAAATTCGGTGTTAGTGACCAATGTTGCTGGCAAAAATCTTTCGTTTTGGAGTGCATAATGTTCAGATCTTTGTTGCCCAGCTTTGGGATTCATGAATCTGTGGTTGGTTATCTGCCAGTACAGGACAATCTTGAGACAGTCATATTTTACATCACGCCTTGCCGAGTATCGCTTAAGTGATTTATTTTGAGCCAAGGTTGGTGCTGAGAATCAATAGGTGCTGAGTATTGGGCCAGATAATTCTGGGTTGTTCCGGTTCAAAACCAGCATGATTCTGAGGCTCATTCTTAGTTTTATCAAAGTTTTGTCTCAAAACTAATTTGTCTCTTGTATTATGTATTACTTGTATATGGCCATTACGCTTTTAGTTATCTGGAGATGTAGCAGATGAAGTTTTTTGGTAGTTGCTGGTGACCTACCTCCTCATAACTGATTAAAAATGGGATTTTGACATTTCTGGTAACTTATTGCTGAATCGCTGTGGTACATGCTGAATCGCTGTGGTACACTAACACAGGCACAGCTAAATTCCAGTACTTATGATGGGATGCAGAAGAGGTGGAGTGCCATTGGTTCTTGAGCGGCACAGTGATGTTTTCCATGGAATGTCTTGTGTTGCTGATGTGATCATAATGTAACTGCGGACAAAATTGTACAGAATAATCAATACCTTAATTCACTCACGAACGAACGAGGCCATGTATGCTGCTGGGGCAGCTATAGTTGCTATAGCTGAGTAACTCAGTGCTCCACTTTGAACCAAGCGCAGTTCACAAGTCTTGCTTCAATATGCAGGTCACAAAGTGTACAAGGACTAGAGCAATTAGCATACATATAATATTGCTTGAAATGACTTTCTTTTCTTGTGCAATTTGTGACCTGAATGTTAAGATGATGGTTGGCTTCACAGTACACAATTGGTGGAAGAAAAATTGATATTCATTTGCCTCAGGAACATTCCCGTGTTCCGTACTTTGTTCATTTTTTTTGTGTTATGCATGTTACTTTGCTATGAAAGTGAACTGCCTCACATTGGGGTATTCAATTGAGTTCTTTCTTTTGGACATGCAATCCTTAATTGCTTGAATTTTGCAAAACTAGATCTGTTAAAGATATTTACACAAATTAAACTCCTCTGAAAACTAGTGACAAATTGGATTTGTAATATTGCTCTGCATAGAGCAGTTTTGATCTCATTAATTAAGTTTTCAAATTAGAATTTTGACCAACTTCTAATTTTGAATATTGAATCACTAAAAATTCAAAATCATTTTGAAATGGAATTGGTTTCCCATTCACTGTGTTCTTTGCTTGCTTGGTAAAAGATAATGGCAAAATCATTGTTAGTTCCAAATAATATACAGAGATTTAATCTCAAGAGTTGTCAATGAAAAACAAAATCACTTTCTATTTTGTTAAATTGTTCAAACGCCCTGGTGCATTAGTTTCAGCAATCTGTGTTAACATTTGCCTGTGACCTTTTACAATTTTAATGCTAAACTCTAGTCAAGAAGTCATACACTTCTTTATCTATTACCTTTAATGATGAAGTTTTAAATTGTGAGGTTAGCTACTAGCTTTTTACCCTGTGTGTCAGGTATATTTACCATAGCATCAACTGTCCTTTTCCAATGGTGTTAGTTTTAATATATTTCTGCATGTTTGAACAAAGCCCGTTTCTTTTATCCCAGATTTTGAAGTAATTTTGTGTATGCTTTTATTTCACGTTTGTGTACATAACTTGTGATGAAGATGTTTTGTAATATACATATTTATTTATTTTTTACCTATTTGTGTGCATGTTGGTTTGTTATATAATTTCAGCTGATCATATTACAATGTAAATTACATTATAATATGTTTTGCAGTGTCAGGTGATATGATGACAAGGACTTGTGATGGTGTGTTTATCATGCAGTTGTACAAATTTACACAAATACTCCACACTGACTGGGTGTTACAATGCTTAAGTTGTGGTTTTAATATACAATAACATGCATTTATTTGTATTTAATACGTAAAGGTTCTAAATGGAAAGTGTAAATAATTTCCATTGCAGGGTGAGCGCAATATTTTACGGGCTCTGGTTTATAACATTGTGACACATTCACTCAGAATGAACTAATGCACAACTGAAATGTTGTAATATATAGATGGAACAGTGTAATCATGTGTTCAGACATTATTCCTGGTAACATCATGTACCATGAAATAACATTATACTTTTTAAATTGAATTCAGTACTAACTTAATACAATAATACAAGTAGAAAGGTGGATAATGTATTGCAACATATTGAGCATGTTTGATCGCTTACTTGTGTTTTCATTTTACTGAATTGTTATTTTAAACAAGTGGGAATGGAGCAATGATTTTGTTTTGGTGAAATTAATGAATTCGTTGATGGATGTAATTCAAGTGTGATGAGTGATACAACGCTCTTTCGAAATTTCATGCAACTTACATTTGGTGTTTTGTGTTTGTTTGCTATACTCGGCAAGTCTTCATTTGCTGTCCTGCTTACCCAGTTTTTTATTTTTTTTACAATTTGTCATTGGTTGCCAGTCACTGTATGTGGCACAATAAAGTAACTGATTTAAATATGTTTGCACATTACGTCGTGGGCTTGATACTTTACCTGTTGAATGACGGAGAGGAAAAAAACCCAATATGAATGAATGAAATAAAAGTACACCTTTGAATGAATGAATGTCAAATTGTGCGTAAAACTACCAACCCAAAAGCATACTCACCTTGCACCTACATTTGCATGCAAACATGTGCATGCACAAAAACTCCCAAGATCTTTCAATTGTGCATCTAACTTGACACGAGCCAAAGCATCATTAGTACCAGAGCTGGTAGAATTTTACGTTAATACCTCGCACCTACTTTCAAAAGCAAATGCACATTTTAGTTGTGCATGTCACTTGAGATGTATGTACACAGCTGAGATCTTGTTCTGGAAGAACTCGTAAATTTCTGAAGAAAAGAAAAAGAAAATCATTCTGGTCTCTACTAATAAAATTCAGAGGACATTACTGGTAATACCATATGACTGATTTTTTATGAGTGATCTTTCGTGTTGGACATTAATACATGCTTTTCTAAAAAATTAATTAAATAATTAAATGGTTCTCCCACATCTAACTGTTTTTACAAATCATCATTTTACACTTCAGAGATTATTATATATATTATTTATAAAAATAATAGGGAATAATTATGAAACCCAAGGGACAAGACTATCTGCACCATAAAGCTCTTAGCTCCTACCAGAGTTCAACTGGCATGGAAAATAGTATAATACAATACCTAAAGTGGTTAACACACAAGTATGAAAGCTGTACAGTGTACTACCTTTTCTGTTGTTCTGTTATTCCTTGATAAATATGTGTTCTAAATCTTAACACATGGGCGAGACTAAGAAGGAGAAAGCATAGTCGAGTCTTGGATAACGCTGTATGCTAAATTTTATAATGGTGAAAGAATGGTGTGATATACAGGTATAATTTTATTGTGCGTTTGTCAGTTTGCCACAGCTTTAAGCGAAACATTTTATGGTCACATTAATTCCGTGTGGCGGAACTTGATAACCTCGTCCAAAGTACGAAGCCTGATGTCATTCCAGGAACAGAGTCCTGGCTAACGTGACTTCACACCAATGCTGAAATCTTCCCCAAGGGATATAATATCTACCGAAGAGACAGAGTGAGGCAGAAAGGAGGCGGAGTATTCATTGCTGTCTCTGATGATCTGACGTCCCTTGAAGAACCAGATCTATCCACAGAGTGTGAAATCCAGTGGGTCAAAATCAAGTTAAAGGGAAGAAGAACACTCTTAGTAAGCTGTTTCTACCACCCCCATACAGATAACAAGGAAATTATGAAAGCATTTGTAGAATCTGCCCACCGCGCCTCAAACACCAACAATGCAGTTATCGTTGTAGGAGGCGATTTCAACCTCCCGGGATGGCTCTGGCCATCAAAAACACTTAAGAAAGGAGCCCCACACCCTAACATTCACCCTATGTTCATGGATAGTTTGAACGATCTCGGCTGGGAACAAATGATTAAGGAACCCACGAGATGTGAAAACTTCCTCAACCTGTTCCTCACAAACAACCCTAACCTCATACCAAGAACAGAGATCCTCCCAGGATTGTCAGATCATGACGCTGCATACATGGAAGTCCAGATCCACCCACCAAAGAAATGCCAGCTACCCCGACAGATTCCCATATACACTGATGAAAGCAAAGAACCACTGAAGCACATCTATTAAATGACCACATAATGACCTCTTACAATGAAGATAGCTCAGTTGAGGAAATCTGGTCAGAACTAAAGACAGGCCTACTATAGAGGCCCTAACAAGGCATGTTCGACATAAGCAAGCCAAACCAAAAACAAGCCACCCGTGGGTAAACCACGAAACCAAAAAGCTGATTCGTAAGAGAGACAGAGTCCACAAGCGCTGGAAGAAGAATGGTGACAATATCCTCTATGAGAAGTTCAAATCACTAAAGCGGCTTGTCCAGAAAAACATCCGCCGTCAATACTGGGCATACATAGAAGGTCTAATACTAGACAACCCAGAGAGTGAGACCACACCTCAAAAGAAGTTCTGGAGCTTCATTAAAGCACGCAGAACTGAAGGAATGGGCATCTCGCCACTAAAAGACGCAGGGAGATTGATCACAGACCCCAGAGAACAAGCCCAGCTGCTCAACGACCAGTTCCGCTCCGTCTTCAGCCCCAAAGAATCCATCTCAGAAGAAGAGTTTGTGCAGCACTGCCCTCCACCTAAGGATCTACCCGAATTTCCAACTTGTGGAGAGATAGACATCACAGAGGAAGGTGTTAGAAGGCTACTGCTGAACCTCAACCCAAACAAGGCTTGTGGTCCTGACGGAATCACACCCAGACTGCTCAGGATAGTCGCAGAAGATATCAGTCCAGCCTTCACACTTCTTTTTCGCTGTTCCTACAAATCAAGCAACCTTCCACAAGACTGGAAACTAGCAAATATCACACCCGTATTCAAGAAAGGGGAGAGATACTCAGCAGTAAACTACCGTCCCATCTCCCTTACCTGCATAGCCTGCAAATTAATGGAGCACATCATCACCAGCCATGTCATGTCCCACCTGGAAGATAACAACATCCTTGCACCAGAGCAACATGGCTTCCGACGCGGGCACTCCTGCGAGACACAGCTCCTGGGCTACGTAGATGAGACGACTGAGGAGCTGGAGAGGGGAAACCAGGAAGACACCATCGTCCTTGACTTCTCGAAAGCCTTCGACAAGGTAAATCACGCCCTGTTGATCCACAAGCTCCAGCGCTATGGAATAGGAGGCCACCTCAAGAATTGGATTGAGGACTTCCTGCATGGCCGGCAGCAAGCGGTGGTGGTTGAGGGAGCAAGATCCGATTTTACACCAGTGGAATCCGGGGTCCCCCAAGGCTCAGTCTTAGGACCGAGCCTATTCCTCCTGTATATAAATGATTTACCGATAGGCATCAAGTCCAAAGTTAGGCTATTCGCCGATGACACGATGTGCAGCAACACCACCAAAACCGAAGCTGACCAAAGAGTACTGCAGGAGGACCTCAACACCCTTGCATCCTGGGAAGAACATTGGTCCATGCAGTTCCACCCAGAAAAGTGCTCCACCTTAAGCGTCACTAGAAAGAGGAAGAAGATCACCCCGGCATACAAACTGCACGGCCACACACTCGAAAATGTCAGCTCTACCAGGTACCTTGGCATCAACATCCAGGACGACATGAAGTGGGGAAACCATGTAAACAACATCACTAATAAAGCAAATAAGACACTAGGCTTACTCCGTCGCAACCTCGATCAGGATTGGCAACAAGAACTTAGAAGGCAAAGGAAACTGCGTACAAGGCCTTTGTCCGTCCAATCCTCGAATACGCAGCAACAGTATGGGACCCCCACACAGTCACCGAGACTCAAGCCATTGAAAAAGTACAACGCAGAGCAGCGAGATGGGTCTCAGATCGACATTGGCGTTCATCTTGTGTAGACACCATCATGGAATCCCTCAACTGGCCCTCTCTTCAAGAACGACGACACAGAGCTCGCCTAGAGATGATGTACAAATATCACTATGGCCTAGTATCCATCAACTCCAACTACTTGCCCAAACCATCAGAAAACAGGCTGAGTACCAGGAAGAATAACAGCTGCTGCTACGACATCCCCCACTGCGGAACTCGGTATAGGCAGATGTCGTTTTTCCCAAGAACAATACCTGACTGGAACAATCTGCCTGACGAGGTCGTCACTGCAGAGTCCCTGGACACCTTTAAGTCCAGGTTGACCTCCTGCCTGTAACATGATACTCCTCCCCACCCTCCATGCACCCTTTCACCCCCTATCCTCACTCCCCACCTATCCCCCCTCTCCTGACCCACCCCAACCCCCCAGCCACTGATTCCCCCTCCCCCGATCACCCCTGTACCCTTCCCTTCTCCTATTAATATTATCTAAGTAAAAATGCATAGCCTCCAGTATCCCTAAAGTACACCCGACCCAAAATACAAAGCGCGTCTTAGCATCCAAAAAGCGACAAAATCATCAAAATACTGATGTTGGTCGTCTAAAGGAAGAAGAAGAAGAATTCCGTTTTATATAAATTGTTATGCTATTGAAATTTTACAATAATTTCTAATATTTCTCAAAATTTGTAAAATCTCACATATGGCGATTTGCCAGTTTGATCAAATATCAGTTCAGTTCAGTTCAAGGGACTATGTTAAGCTTCGCAGCTTTTTTATGTCCCTGTTTCTATATGACATTAAATTTTCCGGTTAATTTTGCAGTTATTCCGGGAATTTAAAATTAAACTGAAAATCATTCACCGAAATCAACTTTGGATTCCACAACTATACAATACAATACAATACAATACAACTTTATTCATCCCAAAGGGCAATTACATTATTATTTTCCAGAAGGCTTTTAAAGGTATTTAAGTTGTTAGCTTTTTAAACATGTAATGGTAGTTTGTTTCAGAGTGGTGCAATTCTATGGCTAAATTTAAACAGTGCTTTCTTTTACGACAGCGCTGGATAAAAATATCGGTAGTTAGACAATCACGTGACAGGCAGATCATCTGCCATTTTACAATCTTGTAAACATTTCTGAACTTGATTTCCCCGTGTTTTCAGGTATTTAGGCCTACTCTTTCATTAAAGTACACAAGCGCGTAAAATTTAAAAGTTTTCATAATATCACTTGTACTATCGGGTGGGAAAGGCTTACATTTGTTGAATTCTCGATAGTACAAGTATCTTGAATATTGGCGGGCCTAGACTTTTTTTTTTCTGTTCTCAAAATCGCGCCCTGTGACCGTGAAGGTCTACATCTAAACGTACATTCTTTACTGCATTTGCTACATTTCTTGTGCAATTTTAACACCATATTGCACTCATTTGTCAGCTGTAGTCAACGTGAAACTAGAAGTAGCAGCTTTTGATCTAAATAAATTGCTACACTATTTCATCAGGACTGGCGAACCTTACCCTAAACTATGAGAGATTTAAAGTCCAAACTTGTATTTAGAGATAATAGAATGTATTTAGAGATAATAGATTGATCTTCCGTTTTAGCATTAGATCTAGAAGGTCAAGGTTATTTTAAGCCTTGCAAAAACATTTTAAGATCATACATTGAAGGTCAAGGTCATCCCAAGGTCAAAGTCATTGAAGGTCAAGGTCATCCCAAGGTCTTTTTTGAGGGGGTAAGGAGAGGTGGGGGAGAATAATATAACTTTTGCTGTAGTGTATTTGATGTTACATGAGTGTAATGGAGCCGGAAGTCAAAGTCATCTCAAGGTCAAGAGCATCAAAAGATTTAAGTTAGTATTACTTTGCATTTTAATGCCACATTTTTTTCTTTTTCTTGGCACTCATTTTTATGTTAAATGATCCAAGTTCCATAAGGAACGTGTGAGTCATAATAACTTCCTTTTCTTTTTCAAAATTTTGTCTAAAATAGGAAAATTGAGAGGGAGGTGGAGTGGAGTAAGGAGGGGTAGAGTGGGGGAAGGGGGTTGCCTTGGGTGATCATTGTAATGTAGTGTCTTTTGTGCATGTGCATGCCACGTCTGTATTTAATACACACAACTGCATGCTGAAAAGAAGTTGACAATGAGGCGAAGCATGCGGCTACATTTCAACAGCCACACAGAGGTCAATGAAGGTCTACAGACAATCAGGCCAGAAAGTTCCAGTGGACGCAGGCAGAGGTGGGGGGAATGGTTGCAGTGCTCAGCCATGGTGCCACGCTTGTTCTTGATCATCTACCTTCTATTACTGGTTGATGCACAGAAATGGTCCATCGATGGAGACTGCAAACCATGCGAATGCTACTACAAAATGTCGAGGTAACTATAATCGAAGCTACTACTTGTATAGAAAATAGACTTTTTGTGCGAGACTGCCTGGTGTGTGTGCACATTTTATTGCTATCTGCTTTGGCTTGAAATGATATCAGCACTTTCACAGCTTTTTTGTGTGTGTGCACCCCCACCTCCTCCCACACACTCATATTGTTTCTGAAAACCACAATTTTTATGGGCAAATTACTTGTTGCTAATTCACAAAACTATCAATTATTACTAAATTTATGTTGCAGTTTTGGGCGGATGCGCACTGTCAACTGCTCCAAACGAGAACTCAGCACCATTCCTCAGAACTTCCCTCCAGATGTTATGGCTTTAGACCTGTCTTGGAACTCCTTGACTGTAGCACAGCTTGAAAGCCTCTGTCAGTTAAAATCCCTTCAATCACTTTCCCTGTCCCACAACAAACTCACCTCTCTGTCAACCATTCTTGCACAGTGTTCTTCTCTGCTGGAACTAAACCTTACGGGAAATCGCCTGAATTATATTGGTGAAGAGACTTTTGATAGAATGGAAAACCTGAAGCGTTTACTTGGTTTAGAGGTGAGATCTATCACTTCTAGAGAGGTGTTCAAAGGTATGAATAATCTGAAAGACCTAGATCTATTTTTTCATGGTGACCGCTTACCAAAAGGTTTGTTTGATGACATGGTCATTCAGAGTTTGAATCTGGTTCTGACTCAGAGTACTTGTCTTCCGAAAGGAATATTCGAATTTGGTCAGAAAACACTAAACACTCTCCAGCTGATAGGCGAGAACATAACAGAATTGGATGAAGATCTCCTTGATGGACTTTATGTACTGAGGAAACTTTATTTGACAGTACCTCGCACATCTCAACTTCCTGAGCGTTTCTTTCACAGCCAACAGAAGAACCAGCAACAGAGTTTACCTGGAGCCAACTCAGAACGGACTCTCCCAGCCAACCTGCAAGAAATAGAGATCAATGGCATTGGAATCCTTCCTCCGAGGCTCTTTAATCAGTTAGTCAACCTTGAAACGTTGACCCTGAAGAAGATTGGCAATTTTCCCCTGGTTGGATTTTTGTCTGAAGTCATGAACCTGCAGATGTTAGTCATCACAGACAGCAAACTTACAAGAATTCCTGCAGCATGGTTCAAAGAGCTATATAGTCTAAAATACCTAAAGCTGTCTAGGGTGCAGTTGGAGTGGCTTCATGAAAATGCATTCGAAGGACTTTTAAACCTGAACTACCTAGATCTGTCCAACAACAGACTGCAGCAGATCATGGGCCAGATGCTTGTGCCTGTCAGCCAAAGTTTGGAAACCCTGATACTTAGTGGCAATCAGCTGAGTGAAATTAAAACGGGCTTGTTAAATGGACTTCACTCTCTGCATTTTCTAGATGTCAGTGACAACCAATTGTCAAATATAGATTCTAATGCCTTTTCTGGTTTGACGTATTTGTCTGTCATATACCTCAACAACAATCGCCTGACAGGACTGTCTGATGACGTCTTCAAGGACCAGTCTGAAGTGCAGTCCCTGTCTATTGCGGACAACTATCTGGCCCAGTTTCCTGTCGCTGTACTAAAACTGAATATGTCTCTCATTAATCTTGACCTTTCGTCTAATGAACTAATGACGTTGCCAGCTGCACAGTTTTGTCAATTCAGCTATTTGGAGATAGTAAACGTCATGGACAATGTCCTGCATTGTAGCTGTAGCCTTCTCGCCCTCAGAGAATGCCCACAGATACGAGTGGATGGCAAGTGCAAGTCTCCAGCAGAATTGTCTGGAAAAGTTATAACTGAGGTTGATGTTCCAGCATCCTGTACATCTGTGAAACAACAGCATCCAACACTTTCAAATTCGGGTCATTTATCAACTAAAACTAACAATATTGTGTTTCAGATGAGCAGTGCTGTAATAAATACGACTGCTGATGTAAGGCATCAGACCCGGAGTCCTCTAATAAATACGACCTCTGATGTATTGCATCAGACAAACAACCCACTGTTAAACATGACCTCTTATACAATTCCCCAGATGAGCAACCCTCTGATCAAGGTTACCTCTTATACCAAGCCTCAGAGGAGCAGCCCTGTGATAAACATGACCTCAGTGCCTCAGACGAGCAGCCTTCTGATCAACATGACCTCTTATACAAAGTCTCAGACGAGCAACCCTCTGATAAACATGACCTCTTATACAATGCCTCAGACGAGCAGCCCCCTGATCAGTATGACCTCAATGTCTCAGACAAGCAACCGTCTGATCAACATGACCTCTTATACAATGCCTCTGATCAACATGACCTCTTACACAACGCCTCAGATGAGTAGCCTTCTGATCAACATGACCTTTGATGTAATGCCTCGGATAAGCAGTCCTCTGCTAAACACGACCTCTCATATGATGCCTCTTACTTCTGATGTAGTGTCCCAAATGAGCAGCCCTCAGATAAACACGACCTCAGACCATGCAGGTGAAGTGCAACAGTCTGGCAGGCCTACAGATTCTGAGCCAGTGTTAAAACCACAACAGTATTTGAATCATTCTTCCATCTTGGATACTGCTGTTTGGCTAACTTCTCGGAATAAAAACAAGTACACACTCAAAATCGAAATTAAGCAGAATGATGCAAGCACTATACCTGTTAAGAGATTGGTCTCAGAAATAAAAGAAAACAAACCTAACACTACTGCTAAACCCTCAACAGGTCTGTATCCAAGCCTAGAACCCAATGAAATTAAAACTCCAATGTTTGTATCTCGTGAGCTGCAAAATGAAGAGCGGAATCCTACCACTAGCATACAAACTGCCATGCCAGGTGACGACCACACATCAAACAAAACTAGTAACCAAGCAGGCACTGAAAACACATTTAATAAAGTGTTCCGTACTGTAGCTGAAGAGATTACAATATCTGCCAGTATTGACCAGTCACAGGGTGGGACAACACAATCAGGAAGTTCCAAACATTCAAGCATCGAAACCATCAACACTACGGCATTGCTTCATGGTACAACAACATTATCTGACTATACTGCAGTAACTGTAGAAAATAATACCGAAACAAGTGTGGATCTAGGGTACAAGAAAACTGAGTCGAATTACGAAGAATGGCCTGGACTCGTTACAAAACCTATTTATCCGCAAGGTACCATAGATTCAACCTCTCTAAGAACAGGACAGAGAATTGCAAGTATGCATACAGGGTTTACTGAAAAAACTTTAAATTCTGTGGCCTCTGTGCATACAGAACAGATTCAAATCACTTCAAATGGAACACAAGGAGCCACAGAAAACAAAAGTACACACAAATATGACATCCATGCGGAGTACAAACAATACCAAATAACAACTCAAACAACTTGGTTTAACACTGACGACATTAAAACTTTTAATAAGGAACCGTCTGCCAGTATAGGGGACACATATACCTTTTCTATTCCAAAAGACAATGGAGATGATGACAGAAACAAGTTACATGAAGATGGAGATGACATAAAGAACAACAACCAAAATGTGAAGAGTAACAAAGAGGACAAAGAAAGCAGCAAGGATGGGGACCAGTTCACAGAGAATATTACAACTGGCAATAGAACAGATGTCTATGGTGATGGTAACGAAAGTGATCCTTCTAATGAAAGAAACAGCAAGTTATCAGAAGACAGGGGAAAAGCGAAGTCGGACCAAGAAAGTTTAGTTGACCAAGATATGTCCAGCAGCACCACCAGTGATGAGGATCATGCATTTGATGGAAAGAAGGATAAAGGGGTGCCAAGGGACAGAATGGTCTTTATAGAGACTAGTGATGGTACAGATTTCTCCCATGATAAAGGCGCAGAACCTGTCACTCTTGAACACTCTCCATACAAAGGTGCAAACATCAATGATACAGAGAACTACAAGAGGGAGAAGATTGCGTTCAACTTTGTGGTTAGTGGTCTCGCTGCAATAAGTTTGTTTTTCCTGGGCATGTTGGTCATTTTTTGTCTGAGGTGCCACCAACAGCAAGGTAACTACATTCTGAATCATGATCTGGATGCCGAGATGGAACTAATGAACAGTGGAGACTTTGACACAAGAGTGAAGGAAAAATTGAGTGAAGAGCCCGAGCACGAGGCATAAGATAGCAGCAATCCAATAAATTTGACCGTTGGTAGATAATGTCAATGACATGGTTAACAAGATTAATGGACAGAATGCAGCAAGTGGATTTACACATCTAAGTGAAGAAATGGCCCTTATTTATTTTTTTTTTACTGACGTCAACTAATAATCAAATTATGACAAATCTTTAAAATATCAAGAGATGTCACATTCTATAATTCATTGTGTTTAAATTTACGCAAATAGCAGTTATTATATTTAACTTATTTGCATTATGTAGTTTTACATAAGCATAAATTGTGTTCCTAGGTATCCTTTATGGCTTTTGGGGACGTTTGGTTCTTTTTTCTTAATTTTTATTTTAACAGAAACACTTACGTTGTACATCTTATTTGTTTTATTTATCCTTAATTTTATTACAAGGATACCTACTAGCTATTGCTAGAATAAAGGATATACATTAAACTTTTACTTTTTTTTTTTTTTTTTTGGGGGGGGGGGAGGTGGGGGGAGCATTAGTTATATGCTTTGGAACCGATGTGTGATCTTGTTCACAATACAGACATTTACTGTACTACAAAATGATGTTTTTTAAAAGTACTCTTATACAATATACGCCTTACTTTCACTCGTGATTGGATGATATTCGAATGCATTCTTGCGTTGCACATGAATTGTTACAAACCGCCAATTTGCTTATATTATATATTAAAAGAATAACCAAAGTGTAAAATTGACTCTCCCCCTCCCCTTCCTCCCAGTGGGGGTGCCGGGGATTTCAGTTTAAATAGTATCCTCACTTTCTGGAAATTTGGTGCTTTAAATTCTCACCGTCGCCGTCTTCCTTTGTTCTTTCTCATTCCTACTTTGTTCTATCAATCTACTATATCTTCTTCGCTAGACCAGTCACCTACCTTTTTTCTTGAAAACTCTTCCGGGACAAAACTCATTTGTGTGTGAAGTCTGTTATATCAGCTTGGGAATATTGGACGCTTTCTGCCAAATGGTCACTGGGACTTCCTATGATATTATTTAGAAATGTAGGCATTTTGTATGTATGTGTTTTGTTGATATTTTATTATGATGTTTGTATTCTATTTTGTTTTTGTAAACGGGGGTTTGATAAATTTAGAGTATAGCCTCAAGGTCCCCTGCATTGGATGTCTTTATTGTAAAGTGACCGGCTGGTGGAGTGCCTTCAGTGTTACCACTAGGGTTGTTTCGGCAGATCTTTTATTCAGATCAGGGATGAGTCCTTTTTCCGCGAAGTTGTGGTCTTGATTTTTTGGTTCTAATTCGGCTCTTTGCAGTCCGCTGGAGCCTGAAAGCAATGATTAACTAACAAACTGACTAAAATCGACTGGAAAAACAGATTGTACAAATGTATACAAATATAACTGATTTGCACATAACAAAGCACATTTCTTTCCCGTTTACATTTTTGATGAATTCTGTTGAATCTCTTTTATTTGGCTAGTCTGCAGGACAACCACCCAGAAACTGCACCCAAATTGTGGTGTATATTGTAGGCATTAACAATGCTATTGTGTTTTGTTTTGTTTTCTGCATAGAATAATGGAAGACCACACAAGTTGCTTAAAAGGATGACAAATGCTACTGCAAACAGAGAAGGGTAATATTTTAGTTAGCAAAAAGTCGTCAGAGTAACTGTCATAATGTCCAAATGCAAATATTTTATTAGAGAACAAATTTACAATCACCTCAAATGAAATGTTAAGAAATCAATTATTTCCATTTATTTCCCACATTTCCATTGCATTTGTGACATTTTATAAAATAATAATAATTGGAAAAATACCCAAATGTTAATTGCAGATTAAATGATTTTTTTTGTTGTTTTTTTTACTGAAAAAAAAAAGCAGATTGCAGAATAAGTTTGTGTTTGGTTTACAAGTTTTGACATCATTTTGTCACCTGTTTGAAATTAAAAACAGTTTGAAAAAATAATATGAATCGTTTGTTTCATCATTCATGGGTGCATGTGGGTTCCCAAAAGTCTGCTTGAACTTTTTTTTATAGAATAAATTACTATTATTTTTTCCCAGTCTCTGCAGCAGACCAGTAATTTCTTCTGGAGCTGTGCCTGTTGGAAGGCATATCAAATAGCATGAATTTTCATATTCAAGCATAGCCATGCACCCACGCATATTATTACAATTTGATTTTGCAGATACAACAAAAGCATAAAAATACACGTGAAATCTACAATACAAAACAAACGTCAAACTTTCATCTACAAACATAAAATGAATGTTACTTTCATACACCAAATTTCCTTGTAATTTATGAGGACGATAAATATACAGTAAAACCTCTGTTTTTAGACCCTCTCTTAAACGACTTCCTCCAACATACGACCGGAAAAAAATTCACCGATGCTTTGTACTATATAAACGACTTCTCTTAAACGACTACCTCTAAAACGCGAATTGCGACCTTCAAATAATTAAATTTTACGACCTAGCATCTGAAAAATTCAGATTCCAAAGCAATACTATATGTGTGCGCTTGAAGAAAACAGTTTCGTTCACAACTTTTAACAGCAGACGATGCATTAAAACAGCTTGAAATACTCTAAGGAGCTGACCAGATTTGCCCTGAGCAGGGGCCTATCAGATCTTGCCGACACCAGGTCTGGTGTTCAAAGTGACATACTAAGGGAACATGCAGGGGGGGGGGGGGGGGGGGGGGGGAGGGGGGATCATGCAAACATACAGAAATAACCGCTTTCTTTAAAAAAACAACAAACTATTCAATGATTAAATAAAAATAATTACAACAATATTAATGGGGTTATCTTATAAATAGTTATAACTCCAAACATGCACTCAGCACTTGCATACACTTTTAAACAACTATCATACCAACATTTATTTTTTATTTTGTAAATAATGAGGAACAGGAAGATATTGACTATTGGTTGTGAGACAGAGTTTAATCTATATTTCTGAAAGATGGTAGATGTTCCCTATACTTAATGGTATGAGTAATTTTTGTACATGTATTTATTTCACTTAATAAATTTTCCAAATGTCTTTTGCGAAAATGTCCTACCTCCTTTTTAAGACCCCTCCAATTTAAGACCTCGTTTTAATGGCAATTTAAAGGTCGTAAAACGGAGGTTTTACTGTATTTTGAATAAGTAAGCAGTGTCGATCAATTCTGAAAATAATCAGCATTTTGCTTGGCACCTGAGATCATCATGGAAGGAAGAGCTTTAATTTAAAAATCAGAATGTAAATACAATATGGTGTGTGACCCCATTTTCAGCTCAATTTTATCATATACAGGGTATAAAACAATTGAAAATTAAAACCTGAATTCATGGCAAGTAGAATGAAGATACAATATGGCTTACAAAGACAGCATTTACACAAATGTTGTGCAAGGCATTTTACTATAATTAATCTATGCATAGTACACAATAAATCAGGTAAATTATAAATATATAAGAAAAATAAAACGTTTTGTTGCATATTAGTTACAAACAGGAGGTACCATTTTCTACCACTGTATAGGCAATACTGGAAAAAAAAAACAGATCTATAAACATTCATTCACCAATGAAATGTATGCATATCACAAAACAAATGTAAAAGCACTGACACGATAACATTTTAATGAAAATAGTGACTGATATTGCATTTGCATAGCAGCATAAAATTAAGTTATTTTTTCATTGTAATCTGTTTGTACTGTTTGTTTTTCTTGACTTTGTGTTTGATAAGTTTAGCATATCTTTGAAGAAGTGTTTTCCAATAGCATGATACATCTTCCATTCGAAGGTGCTTCCATATAAATTCCCTGCCTCTGCAAATACAAAAACATTCAAAAATTATTAATGATCATGGGTGACATCTGTCAGACAAAAGAATTCATAATTTTCTAGAACATATGAATAAAATTTATCACTTTGATTCAATTTAAAAATGTCATTTTTTGACTTGTTTTTTAAAGCCAAAATTTTAAATGGAAATAATGTTCTCTTGGTTTAGCTATAGAATAATATCAATAGTAGACTTACATGTGTGGTTTATAAGCAACATCTACAAAAACAGCAACAATCCATTACATAGCATCTGAAAAATCTGAAAAATATTAATGTACTACAAAACGCCTGCATATTCATTTCAAATACCCGAAATAAAACCACATACCTCTCTGCAATCTCACGAACAACATCATCATTGGCAACAGCAAATTCCAACAGGTCCCTGGAAGACAATGAATTGCATTGGAAGTGAACTGTCATTATACCATGCTTTATCAGCTCAACTTTATAAATCCACTGCCCCCTCTCTCATTAATTCCACTGTTCAGACTTTGGAGAACTGCATAACAGACATTAAGTCATGGATGACACTCAACAAGCTTAAGCTTAATGACGATAAAACCGAAGCCCTCCTCATTCACAAGCACAACACCTCCTCCTCACTCCCGCCTCTCCCAACATCGCTTACAGTAGGGACAACAAACATTCAGTTCTCATCCTCAGCAAGAAATCTCGGCTACATTCTCTCCGATGACCTGTCCCTCAACAACCACATCTCCAACGTCTGTCGCTCTGCATACACGGTCATACGCCAAATCAGCTCCTTTCGCCACTATCTTACACTCACTGCCACCAAAACCCTAGTCTGCGCTCTCGTCCTTTCTCGTCTTGACTATTGCAACTCTCTCCTCGCTGGCTCCCCAAAACACATCATTGACAAGCTACAAAAGGTTCAGAACTCAGCAGCTAGACTAGTATTCCGAGCTAAGAAACGCGATCACATCACACCTCTACTACATTCCCTTCACTGGCTTCCTGTGCAAGCACGCATAGAGTACAAACTCTCTGTTCTCTGTCACAACTTCTTCACTGATTCTTGTCCCTCCTACCTTGCTGACCTGCTGTCTGTCTACTCTCCTTCACACACTTTAAGATCTTCTGCTGAAACTCGCACACTCAAGGTTCCCGTCACCCGCACTAAGACATACGGCCAACGTGCATTCGCCTACGCCGCAACCAAGCAGTGGAATTCCCTTCCCTCCCATATCCGCAACATACAATCAACACAAGCATTCAAAAAGGCCCTCAAAACCCACCTCTTCAAACTGCATTATTCAGACTGATTTGTATCTCGCTGCCATTCTCTCCTCTTTTGTGTCTGGCTGATCCGTAAGTGTATACACGGCTGTACATATTTATACTGTTTTTCCTCTTGGGCCTAACCGGGCATATAAATAGCTGTGAATAGGTTTTTTGCTATTCTATTTCTGTCTTCTCTGTCATTTGTGTACATAGTTGTAAATAGTCTATTTCTGTCTTTTTTTTTTGTAATTTGTGTACATAGTTGTAAATAGTTGTACCCTTACTGTTCTGTCTTTTGGTGTATTGTAGCAAAAGCAATGTTTTATCGAGTGCATGTATTTATATGTAATGATTATGTAAAGCGTGGTGAGTCTGGTCATAGGCTGGAGTACCCGCTATACAAAAATCAGTTATTATTATTATTATTATTATTATTAAGGCAATGCAAAAATAAATCCTTCCTATCCTATCCCATATCTCGAAAGCCATTGGGGCACCACAGATGATTGTTTAACCAGCGTACTCCATATTTCTCTGTCCTCAGCAACCTTCATGGCTTCGCTCAGTGTTAGGCCAGCCCATTCTCAAATATATTCCGCCCATCTCTTTTTCTGTCCCCCTCTTCTGACTCCTTGCACTGTGTCTTGCAGGACTGTCTTTGCAAGGCCTGATGCTCTAGTGATGTGGCCAAACCATCAGAGTTTCCGTTTCTTCACCACTGTGAGCATGTTATTGTGTTGTCCAATGGCTTGTGTGATGGTCTATCGGACTTCGTCGTTGGTGATGTGCCGGGTATAGGAAATGCCCAGAAGTCTTCTGTAGCAGCTCATCACCCTGCTTTGTATTCTTCCTTGTAGGTTTGCTGTGAGGGTCCATGTTTTGCAAGCGTATAGGAAGATGGAGATGACAAGGGAGCGCAGCAGCCTTACCTTGGAGTGTAGACTGATGGTCCTGTCTTTCCAAATGGGCTTCAACCTTTTCAGGGCAGCAGTTATTTGTTCAATCCTGGAGAGGACTTCCTGTCGGGACCCATTCTCTGATACAATGGCTCCTAAATATTTGAAGCTATGCACTGTGTTGAGGGATTGGCCATGGACTTTGATGCCCATGTTGATGCCATTGGTGGTGTTGCTCATCATTTTGGTCTTCTCTGGACTTAATTCCATTCCAAAGGCTGTGGAGGTGGTGTCAAACTTCTGTACCAGCTGTTAAGTTCTTTTTCTTCTTCTGCCAATCCATCAATGTCATCAGCAATATGGAGGTTGGAGATTGCTCTACCCCATATGCTGACTGTGCCTTCGTGATCTGCAAGGGCACCTGACATGATGCGCTCCAGGAAGATGTTGAAGAGTGTTGGAAAGAGTAGACATCCAACAATAAATGCAAATTACTATTCGAGAGTCATTTATGAGCTTCAAATGACACATTTATTTACTGATCTGGTTTTTTAAAAATTGTTCAAGATGTTCTGAGTCTATATGTGTATATGTTCTTTTTAGAAAACAGTTTAAAAAATGAGAAGACATATCCCATTTAAACAATACCACTCACTTGACATCAGAGAGGTCCTGCTTGATGGGAATGTAGTGAACCCAGGGTTTCATGGCTGGATAGAAAAACTCCAACCATTCATTGCCAACATGGAATACAAGAGAAGAACAGAGAAAGAGATGCTTGAAGCGAAAACTTGCTGCAACCCCTCTGAAGTTGAATAAATATCTGCAAAAGTGAAGTTGTTATGTCAATCATTTGAAGAACAGATCTATATATCATCTGGTAACTGTGTTGTGTGTGTGTGTGTGTGTGTGTGTGTGTGTGTGTGTGTGTTCTTGTTTGTGAGAAGGACACATATTTTTTTTAATGCTGGGTCCATTAACTTGGCACACATAAACTTTATAGTCTCAACTGTGTTTAGCAATTTTATTTTGGGCCAAACACGAATAATTAATATCGCCAAAACTGCCTTTCCACCTGGATACTTCGCTGGTAGTAAATAAGACTGGTCAGATTCACCACAGTAAGAGTTCAAGGGTGTATTTGCCATTATATGAATTGAATCAATACATTGGTGAATAGGGGTTGGACTTGGCAGTGAAGAAAGGGCAGAGAATGTACAAAGGAAAAGGCATGAAATATAAAACTCATGATGATAATGAGACCATGTATCTATGTCTGTTACATGTACACATATATGTTTCCATTAAGAAAAATTCTTACTTATATTTGCAATGGTACTCTAATTTTATTTCTTCTGCTGGTGGCATGTGAAGTGTGTCCTGTGAAAGCAAAGAGAAAATAATAATAATAAATTGCATTTATACAGCGCATTTTTCATTAGAATAACTCAATGCGCTCACAAACATCATTCGTATGCATCATCACAACATTCGCACTACATCATGTCCAGCATAATTCAGAAAGTATTATTAATGTTCTTACTATTTACACAGAAAACGCCTTGCGGAACAAGTGCGTTTTTAAGCAGCTCTTGAAGGAAACAATGTACAATGTCTTAAACCGGCAGGCAGCACATTCCAAACCTTGGGTGTTTGAAAACTAAAAGACCGCTCGCCAATTGTTTTAAGCCGACGTTTGGGCATTTTCAAAAGTTTTTCATCTAATGAAAATAATATAACAGGTTAGTTTGACAGCAGGTCTATCAATGTAACAATATAGTAAGCCAACAAAACAATCCAAGGCAAACTGAAATTACTGATACATGCTGTAAAGTTAACGGTGGGGGAAAGATGTTCATGTAATACTTTTTTAAAGTTCTGAAAAACATTCCAATCAAGATATAGAACAACCCTTTACCTAATTTTTTAAAATTATAAGTTCTTACAAATATATAATAATTGCTGCATATTTTCTAAGTTTATACAAATATTATTCAAATTTATTAAATCTTAAATAAGTTGCCCTTTGCTTCGCATTTTATAAATTCTGTTATTTCAACAGGTTGAAACCACAAGCTGAACAAATCATAGCTGAAGAACAAGCAGGATTCATGGCAGGGCGAAGTACCACTGAACAGATTTTCAACCTCAGAATAATCTGTGAGAAATACCTACAGCACCAACAACATCTATATCATGTGATCATAGACTTCAAGAAGGCATTTGACCGAGTCTGGCATGCAGCTCTATGGGCAACCATGAAAGTGTACAACATCAGCCCGAAAATGATAGAAGTCATCAAAAGCCTGTATGACAAGGCTACCAGTGCAGTCCTCCATAACAGCGTCATCGGGAACTGGTTCAGAACAACAATCGGTGTGCGTCAAGGATGCCTACTCTCTCCAACATTCTTCAACATCTTCCTAGAGCGCATCATGTCAGATGCTCTTGCAGATCATGAAGGCACAGTCAGCATAGGGGGCAGAGCAATCTCCAATCTTCGTTTTGCGGATGATGTTGATGGATTGGCTGGAGAGGAACAAGAACTTGAACAGCTTGTACAGAGGCTTGACACCACCTCCAGAGCTTATGGAATGGAAATAAGTGCAGAGAAGACCAAAATGATGACCAACAACACCAATGGCATCAACACGGACATCAAAGTACAAGGCCAATCCCTTAACACAGTGCACAGCTTCAAATATTTAGGAGCCATTGTGTCAGACAATGTGTCTCGACAGGAAGTCCTCTCCGGGATCGCACAAACAACTGCTGCCCTGACAAGGTTGAAGCCCATTTGGAAAGACAGAACCATCAGTCTACATTCCAAAGTAAGACTGCTGCGCTCTCTGGTCATCTCCATCTTCCTATATGCTTGCGAAGCATGGACCCTCACAGCAGATCTCCAACGAAGAATACAAAGCATGGAGATGAGGTGCAACAGAAGACTTCTGGGCATTTCCTATACCCAACACATCACCAACGACGAAGTCCGACAGACCATCACACAAGCCATTGGACAACACGATGACCTGCTCACAGTGGTGAAGAAACGGAAACTCCGATGGTATGGCCACGTCACCAGATCATCAGGCCTTGCAAAGACCATTCTGCAAGGCACAGTGCAAGGAGGTAGAAGAAGGGGGAGACCGAAAAAGAGGTGGGAGGACAACATTCGAGAATGGACTGGTTTGACACTGAGCGAAGCCATGAGGGCTGCTGAGGACAGAGAAAGATGGAGTATGCTGGTTAAACGATCATCTGTGGTGCCCCTACGACCTTTGGGTTATGGGATAGGATAGGATAGGATAGGTTATTAAACGCACAAAAAACCTCAATAGTTTAATGAAAGAACAAAACGTTTGTCCCAGTATCTTGGAAACAGTAAATATCACTCACCTCATCAGATTTCCAGGCCTGATTTTTGGTGTACTGAGCGTCTACAAGGTTGGGCTCCTTTCTAGAAAGTATGACTAGTGGGTCACGTTCTGAGCTTGTACGAGAACCTCGGAAAAATCCTTTTGGCAGCTTCTTCGCCCATGGCCATTTCTCTGCCTCCCTGTAAAAATCACAAACATCATATCACCAGTCCAAAAGAACACAGCATTTATAGTTTTGTTTGCAAGCATGTTGCTCATTCTTGTCTACATTATTGATAACCGTCCTCCAATAAAGTTTCCCCATTAAAAGTTGATGATCTGGCATATGTTAATGGTAAAGCACGTTATGAGCTACTGAAAACATAGTTTCAGTTAATTTCTAATTTCTACCTCCCAATAATAATTGGAAACTGCCTAAATATAATGTCTTTTAGAACACAGAACTGGCATTTGTATATGACTGGAAATCATCTTGAAATACCTGTTTGCATTGATCCAATTTCAGAATAATGTGAGGCTGAATTCATTGTGTTGGTCGTCTCCAGTAAGACAAAGAATTGAAGTCGATCAGTTGCTTGAAAATATAAATGGAACAAAACATCAAAACCCAAAAAAAAAAAAACACGAAATAACAAAAATTTGAGTAAAAAAGCACACATACTGTGGAATAATTTTCCTCTGCTCATCCCATCGGCCAAGCCCCGTGGGGTAAATGGGCCACACAGCTGGACCACCTTCCCAAAAGGTCCATGCTGGGTACATGATGTCCCAGTGTTCATCAGCCTGAAAAATACATACAAATGAAAATATTCAATAAAATACAAATAAAATAAAAATATGAACAACGACTTCTTGCTTGCTTACAACTTTGTCTTATCTTGCTTGCTTACAAATTTCTCTGTGACCTTCACCTAACGATGTGCTTACCTCAGTAAACACCACTATCTACTAAGCTTGGTCCTATCCTATCCTATCCCGTAACCCGGAGGTCGTAGGGGCACCACCTATGATCGTTTACCAGCGCACTCCATCTTTCCCTGTCCTTAGCAACCTTGATTGTTTCGCTCAGTTGTCAAACTAGTCCATTCTCGAATGTTGTCCTCCCACCTCTTCTTCGGTCTCCCTCTTCTTCTACCTCCTTGCACTGTGCCTTGCAGGATGGTCTTGGCAAGACCTGATGATCTGGTGAGGTGGCCATACCATCGAAGTTTCCGATTATCCACCACTGGGAGCAGGTCATCGTGTTGTTCAATGGCTTGTGTGATGGTCTGTCGGACTTCATCGTTGGTGATGTGCTGGGTATAGGAAATGCCCAGGAGTCTTCTGTAGCACATAATCTCCATGCTTTGTATTCTTTTTTTTTTTTATAATCAACTTTTTTTAATTCCAAAACAAGCATGAATACAAAACAGTAATAATACAGAACATGAATGAATACAATCATAACTATTATGCACAAAATACTAAAAGTAAATCAGAAAATTTTGCATTATTTTAATAGTACAGATTAGTTTTGAAATCAAATATAAAGAAAACTTACAGTGTGTACATAATTACTATAATTTTACAATATATGCTATTCAAGCAAGTTTGGTTTATGTTTTTGTACACAAATACAGACAGATAGGGAGCGAGAGAGAGAGGCAGAGAGAGAGAAGGAGAGAGACAGGGAGACAGAAAGAGAGACACAGGTCATGGAGTACTATTTTAACGAATTCTTGATGAACAACCATTGAGGCAAACAAACAATAAATGAATTATAAGCGTTCAAACAGCGGGATATAGGGGTGCCATGCTTGCATACATTTTTCTTGTGTCAACTGTACACAAGCTATATACTTCTCTATCTCATATCTGTGTTTTATTACAGATGTAAATGACTGATAGAGTGGAGTGTGTTTTTCCATTTTACATCTATAAATATATGATTTAGATAATAATATTATTAAATCCAATATTTTATCAGTTTTTATATTTCTGTCACAGCCAAATATAACCAGATGCTCGCTAAAGTGGAAGGCAACAGAATTATAGCATTTAGAATTAATGGCCCTTTCAAATTCCTTCCAAAATACTTGAACATACGGGCACTTAAAGAATAAATGTTGAATGTTTTCACTTTCGTCTTCACAAAAAGTACAGCTATTATCCTGCTCTATTCCCATACTGGATAATACTATATTAGTTCCTAAAATTCTGTGAATTATTCTAATTTGCAGCCATTTTTAATTGTATATCCGTAACTCCACATATCTTCTTAAATATTATTTTCCATTCTAATCTTCGCTCAATTCTTTTATCCCAGTTCTTACAACAATTTGGTTTTACTTCATCAGTAATTAATGCGTCATAAAATATTCTTGCACCTCTAGGACATTTACCTACAAGTCTCATCACTTTACTGGTTTTGTAATTAACACAGTTACTATTTTCTGTCACCAATCCACTCCAACGAATATATTTTTTAACAGCATTAACACATCCATAGTATGCCAGGAAATTGGTAGTAACTCCATAATTATAAACAAAAGCTTCATATGTAAAAACATTACCTCCAACTGTATATACATTTTTCTCAATCCATTCTTGATAAAAAATTGTTTTTCCTTGCACCAAAATATTATTATTACAAAATAATGGTTCAGATAAAAGTTCCTCAATACAGTCAGGTTTAACTTTTTTTTCTCCAGAATTTCATACGCATTAAAAACATCATACCAAAACGGATTAGGATTTTCTGTGGTATACAATTTAGTACCAAGCTTATCAAGCAGTGACACTCTTTCTTGTGTGGCTTCAATAATATTTTTCCACTTATGCTTTGTGTTAATCAACTTTCTAATCCAAGTAATCTTTAATGCACTCATATAATGACGTACATCTGGAATCCCAATACCTCCACCGGGTATGCTTTTGACAGAAGAGTTTTTTTTAATTTTGTTATTTTTATTTCCCCAAACAAATTGGAAAATACTTTTCTGAATGGAATTGACGATAGTATCAGGTGGATTAGGTAGTAAAAGCCACAAATATATAATTTTTGACAAAATTAAAGATTTAAGCACAGCAATACGACCCAAAGGCGTTAATTGACGCTTCAGCCATATTTTATACAGTATTTGTATTTCTAAAAATTTTAATTCAAAATTTAACTTTACACACTCCCACAAGTCAGTTGTAAACCAGATTCCGAGTATTTTAAATGTCTCTGGGTTCCAATCCATTTGCAGATGAGGCATGTAGACAGTACGACAATTTTATTTTACTTCCTAACCAGATAGCGCTACTTTTTTCTGTATTTAAAGCTAGGACAGAGACAGAGCTAAAACACTCAATAGTATTAATGGTTTGATTAAATTAGTTTTCGTCGCCTTCTAACATAATTTCCGTATCATCCGCATATTGAGAAATTTTATTTTCATTTTCTTTAATTTTAATTCCCTTTATCTCCTTATTCTGTCTGATCATAATTGCTTTGTATTCTTTGTTGTAGATCTGCTGTGAGGGTCCATGGTTCGCAAGCTTATAGGAATGGACTATCCTATCCTATCCTGTCCCATAACCCGAAGGTCGTAGGGGCACCACAGATGATCGCTTAACCAGCATACTCCATCTTTCTCTGTCCTCAGCAGCCCTCATGGCTTCGCTCAGTGTCAAACCAGTCCATTCTCGAATGTTGTCCTCCCACCTCTTTTTCGGTCTCCCCCTTCTTCTACCTCCTTGCACTGTGCCTTGCAGAATGGTCTTTGCAAGGCCTGATGATCTGGTGACGTGGCCATACCATCGGAGTTTCCGTTTCTTCACCACTGTGAGCAGGTCATCGTGTTGTCCAATGGCTTGTGTGATGGTCTGTCGGACTTCAACGTTGGTGATGTGTTGGGTATAGGAAATGCACAGAAGTCTTCTGTAGCACCTCATCTCCATGCTTTGTATTCTTCGTTGGAGATCTGCTGCGAGGGTCCATGCTTCGCAAGCATATAGGAAGATGGAGATGACCAGAGAGCGCAGCAGTCTTACTTTGGAATGTAGACTGATGGTTCTGTCTTTCCAAATGGGCTTCAACCTTGTCAGGGCAGCAGTTGTTTGTGCGATCCTGGAGAGGACTTCCTGTCGAGACCCATTGTCTGACACAATGGCTCCTAAATATTTGAAGCTGTGCACTGTGTTGAGGGTTTGGCCTTGTACTTTGATGTCCGTGTTGATGCCATTGGTGTTGTTGGTCATCATTTTGGTCTTCTCTGCACTTATTTCCATTCCATAAGCTCTGGAGGTGGTGTCAAGCCTCTGTACAAGCTGTTCAAGTTCTTGTTCCTCTCCAGCCAATCCATCAATATCATCCGCAAAACGAAGATTGGAGATTGCTCTGCCCCCTATGCTGACTGTGCCTTCGTGATCTGCAAGAGCATCTGACATGATGCGCTCTAGGAAGATGTTGAAGAGTGTTGGGGTGAGTAGGCATCCTTGACGCACACCGATTGTTGTTCTGAACCAGTTCCCGATGACGCTGTTATGGAGGACTGCACTGGTAGCCTTGTCATACAGGCTTTTGATGACTTCTATAATTTTAGGGCTGATGTTGTACACTTTCATGGTTGCCCATAGAGCTGCATGCCAGACTCGGTCAAATGCCTTCTTGAAGTCTATGAACACATGATAAAGACATGTTGTTGGTGCTGTATGGTATTTTCTCACAGATTATCTGAGTTGAAAATCTGTTAAGTGGTACCTTCGCCCTGCCATGAATCCTGCTTGTTCTTCAGCTATGATTTGTTCACTTGTGGTTTCAACCTGTTATATTTATTATCAGGAGGACCTTGCTGGGATGGCTGATGAGGCTGATGGTGCACACTTCTCATGCCCAGATGACTGAACACGATCCTGGGTGACCGAAAATGAGGAGAAGGAAATAGTGTGTGCTGGGTGTATTCGTACAGCCGGCACTCACCGGTCTAGGACATGAGCATCAGGATCTTTAAAGTCCATGCGATGAAATGCATGCATGCACTGACTAGACCTTGGTTTATATTCTCATCTAAAGGAGTAAAGGTCTCAGGGAATTTTAAATTTGTATTTATTTATTTATATTTTTGTTATTATTTTTTTTAATATAGGTCGTCAACGGGCTTTGAACCATTGCATGTATAGGCTGCAATGTTATGGCCTGACATTGAAGTACACTGTGTACACCACTGAGCCAACTGTGCTCCCCAGTCAATGAGTCACAGGGAGGCACTGTGGTCTAATGGTAGTGCTTCGGCTTGCGGATCGGAAGGTCCCGGGTTCGAGCCCTGGCCGGGCCATTGTGTTGTGTCCCTGGGAAAGACACTTTACTCCTGTTTTCCTACTCCTTCGGATGAGAGTATAAACCGAGGTCTAGTCTGTGTCGCATACATTCCATCATAACGGACTTTAAAGATCCTGACGCTCATGTCCTAGACGGGTGAGTGCCGGTGACAAGAAAACACCCAGCATGCACCTAGGTCCTTCTCCCCCATCCCTGGCTGCCCAGGATTGTGCCCAGTTGTCCGGGCATCAGACCATGCGCCCAAAGGTTGCGGGTGGGCGTCTCGGGCAGCTTGAGTTAGATCCTGTATCGGCCAGCGCCTTGAGCAGCTCTTGAGCTGGAAAAGCGCTGTATAAGAACGATTAAATAAATAAATAAATAAATAAATGATTCAACTCAATGCCAAACATTTACTATAAAATATGGAAAGCTTACATTTCTCTCCATCAACTACAAGGCTTATACAACTGTACATATATAATTATGTGTGTAAACAAAATGAGAACATAAAAAATGCTATATTCATAGAAATTACTATGGATGAAAACATGTTCAAAAATGTTCAGATCTAGAGAATCAAGAGATACACACCACTTTGCTGAAGGAAAAGATAGGCTGAGGTTGTCCATGCTTGTTAGTCTGTGGATAGTCTTGGACGTTGAGTAAAAATTCCATGTTGGGTAGTTCATCAATAATTTCCAGTATAAAGTGCTCCACACCACTGCAGCTAAACATACATTTTTTTTAAATGAAATAAAATAAATGTTGTTCATCTTACATGTAAAATTTGTGCTGCAACAGAAAGGAAAACAACCACACACAGGCCTATTTAAACAAAATAATATTATATTATTATGAACGGAATAACCTCATATATCCTTGAAAGGGATGATAGAAAAAAAAGTTATGTAAGTATTACTTACTAATTAAAAATGACAAGAAAAGAACTACCGGAAAGGGAAGTTGCACTGTTCTTCCCTGTATAGTTTATGGCTGATGATCTGGTAGTGAATTCCACGCTTCCTTTCTCTTGAAAATTCTTCCTCTGGAATGCTACCCTTTTTCTCCCACACAGCAAGGTCAGAATCCATGACACTGTAGACAGATCGATAGATATAAATCAAATCATGCAAAGCTATCACTAACAACAACCAAAATACTTATAGATTAAAAAAAACAAACTGAAATCTATGTCATTTAAAAAAGACTCATTACCTTTGCCTTGGTATCGGGTATATCTTCTTGTGTAAGTCAGCTACGAGTCCACCTTAATAAATAATTACCATATATCTACATTGAGAACGCTGTTGCTGATCTAATAATGACATTGATGTCCACTTGCAATGTGCATGTTAGCAGCATGCAAAGGATGCACATGTATTGGAAAATGACATAGGGGAAGGTGGGATTTGGTGCACAGCAGGTAAACATAAAATCAAATAAACCAACATAAGGTAATCTATAGCTTATCTATAGCGCATGAGTGAACACACGTGCACTTGGTGTGCCATTGCTCATCCAGCACGAAGAGCTATAGTATCATAGAAATCCCATGTTCTTAAAGTTTTGTTTTCTTGAAACCTTCATAGTTGAACAGTTACTTACAGATTTTGATGTTGTGTTTCAAAATCAGTCTATTGGTAAATCCACTGGCATTGCTTAAATTAGATTGTATCATTTGACATGTAAAAGTCCAATAATAGGAAATACCTTTTATGACAGGAACAATCTTCCTGTACACAGTCAGTGTATTCCTCTACCGCTGTCTTGACTTTACTCAAGTACTGTGACCACTGCTTGTCTGGGAGAAAAACGCAGAAACATAAGTAATAGCTAGACCATCAAATAAATAAATAATCATTTGGAATGTAAACGAACCTAGCTATACTAAAACCTGAATTTTATATCACTTGGTATGAACATGCACACCTCTTTTATATTACAAAACACTACAGAGCTTCAATCTACTTTTAAGTCTGTGTGTATGTGCACATGGTATAAAAATATGAAATTGAAATTCAATATAGAGTATAACCTACATCATACTAGTGATGTGCACATGATAAATGCTATACTAGTGTTTGTACAGCTATAATTACATGAGAACATGTCAAAAATTTCATTTCCTAAAAATAATACGTAAGTAAACACAGGTGTTTTGTGAATGAGCAGTATTATTTGAGGAAATTATGTAAAACTAATTCAGCATATCAGTAATAATTTCTGGAAATTTAATTACCAAACCACTTTCTTTTATTTGTGGGTGTAAAATTTTCCTAACCCTTGCTATATGAAACAGTCTTGATTGATTGATTGATTTATTGTTGCTTTAGGTCCAGCGGACTCTTCCGAGCCAAATCAGGACCGGACAACCCCCGATCCGCATAAAAGATCTGCTGAAACAACCCTAGTGGGAAAATTGAATGCCCTCCAACGGCCAGTCACTTTACAATAAAGACATCCCACGCGGGGAACGGCTGAGGGTTGACCTCAACTACGCGAACACCCCGGTTACAAAAACAAAATAGAATACAAACATCATTATAAATCATCAAAAAAACACATACATATAAAATGCCTATAGTGCTAAATAGTACAATATGAAACAGTCTGCCAAACGAAGTTGTCACTGTTGGTACAACAAAAGCCTTCAAAAATTCACAGGATACATTTGTACAATTTAACTACCAAAATGTATTCACAGATCTGCAAGATTGGAACAGGCAAAATTTGTTCTGATTCCTGATGTCAAAGTGAAAAATGAGTGTGCTCTCAACAGAGTTACCTGCTATCCTATACTATACAATACTATACTATATTATGCTATACTATACTATACTATACTATACTATACTATACTATACTATAGTATACTATACTATACTATACTATACTATACTATAATATACTATACTATACTATACTGTACTAATATATTATTCAATCTGCAGTGAGTTCCGCCCTATGGCAAAGATCAGCAATCTCACAATAACATTCAAGAGGGAGATGGAGGTTGGTTGCTGATTTTGTTGTTTTGGTTTCAGTGTTGCTGAATTCGTGTTTCTGGGAACTGCATGAATCTGACTTGACATATATTTTGATAGTACATTCACATGTAAAAAAGAACATGTTTGATGTGTACAACATCACTGATCATCAGCCCTAAAATTATTGAAGTCATCAAAAGCCTGTATGACAAGGCTACCAGTGCAGTCCTCCATAACAGCGCCATCAGAAACTGGTTCAGAACAACAATCGGTGTGCGTCAAGGAAGCCTACTCTCTCCAACACTCTTCAACATTTTCCTAGAACGGATGTCAGATGCCCTTGCAGATCACGAAGGCACAATCAGCATAGGGGGTAGAGCAATCTCCAACCTTCGTTTTGAGGATGACATTGATGGATTGGAGAGTAACAAGAACTTGAACAGCTTGTACAGAGGCTTGACACCACCTCCAGAGCCTATGGAATAAAAATAATTGCAGAGAAGACCAAAATGATGACCAACACCACCAATGGCATCAAAACGGACATCAAAGTGCAATACCAATCACTCATCACATTTCATAGCTTTAAATATTTAGGAGCCATTGTATCAGACAATGGGTCCTGACAGGAAGTCTTCTCCAGGATCGCACAAACAACTGCTGCCCTGGCAAGGTTGAAGCCCATTTGGAAAGACAGGACCATTAGTCTACATTCCAAAGTAAGACTGCTGCACTCCCTTGTCATCTCCATCTTCCTATATGCTTGCAAAACATGGACCCTCACAGCAGATCTACAAGGAAGAATACAAAGCATGGAGATGAGCTGCTACAGAAAACTTCTGGGCATTTCCTGTACACAGCACATCACCAATGACAAAGTCCGACAGACCATCACACAAGCCATTGGACAACACGATGACCTGCTCACAGTGGTGAAGAAACGGAAACTCCGATGGTATAGCCACGTCACCATATCATCAGGCCTTGCAAAGACTATTCTGCAAGGCACAGTGCAAGGAGGTAGAAGAAGAGGGAGACCGAAGAAGAGGTGGGAGGACAACATTCGAGAATGGACTGGTTTGACACTGAGTGAAGCCATCAGGGTTGATAAGGACAGAGACAGAAGGAGTACACTGTTTAAAAGATCATCTGTGGTTTTCCTACGACCTCCGAGTTACGGGATTGGATAAAATAGGATAGGAATTAATTAATGTATTTATTTATTTTTGTATTTATTTTCTTTTTTAAATAAAATTGTTGTTGTTGATCTAAAATCACAATGTGTGAAGACCTTAAATTAATTAAATTCAAGGTAAAAAAAAAAAAAACCAACACTTAATTATCTCACTGTGAGAAATTAGAACATGCTTTGGAGGGAGTTAAACTAAAACATCAATCAATATAATACTGTTGTTGTTACCTCTATGATCTATTTGTTTGCACATTATTTACTAATTTACTAATTTGTTTTCTCTGTATGTGTGTGTCAGTGTGCACGCACACAGGATTTTAGTGTGCATGAGTAAATGTAACACGAGCTAGATCAAATGGAGGGAGTGTGCAAACTGGATGGTTAGAAGTTTAGCTCTGTGTGTGTGTGTGTGTGTGTGTGTGTATCTGTGTTTTGACAGGTAACTATTTGCCTTTTTGTACAGTTCATCTTTTTATTATTTAAACTTCCAATCTTTTTATTCATTATTGCATCTGTGCTTTCAACTTGTTCATCAAGTTTGTTGTGGTGCTGCAGTATTGACCAAATGCATTCCTTGTGTTTCCACTTGGCAATAAAATATTTTGTATCCTTGTAAAAAGAAATACATTTGCTCTACACAGTTGGCACTTCACGTTCTTACTGTACCTTTATGATCTACATATTTACATTCTTCTTCTCGTAAGTAATTAATTTAGAAGAAAAAAAATTGTTATTTAATTTTGATTTTGGGGGATGATGGTAAATAGGCCTATAGTAGACTGAACATGATGAATGTATAATTATAGTGCACTAAAATCAATACTCAGAACAGTGGCCTCAGAACCAGGAGTGAGGAGGGGGGGGAGGAGGAGTGATAGGGGGGAAGACAGGTGGGGCTACTGCCCTCCCCAGGTGCATACGGTGAATGGGTGAGGAGGGGGGTCAAACATATCTTTTTACCCTTCTCCCCCTCATCTCCCCAACTTTCAGATGATGACAAAAATAGAGAGAGAGAGAGAGAGAGAGAGAGAGAGGGGGAGAATTTATTTGATAGCTTCGGTAAGCATGCAAAAACCCTGTTAAAGTTTTTAGAAAAATGGCCACACGCAAACAAACGATGTCACCAGAAAGGAATAGACATTGTAGCAGAGACTGCTTTTCCCCCTCAATGATGCTGGAGTTTACCGTGATCTAATTTGAGTTGTAACAATGATTTTTCTTCAAATAAACAAGCATTATTGTTTACAGATCAATCACATTTGTGACACGGATCTCACTTTGATGGGCATGGGATACGAACACACACACACACACACACACACACACACACACACACACACCTACTCGAACGCTTACACAGTCTGAGGACTATGATTCTAGACCTCGGTTGTGGGGACTATTAGAAAGAATAGGTATTTTTGAGATTCGATACTGCAAGCATTGTCTCTTGGCTCCCGAAAGCAGCGCCAGGGGTCGTACGTTTCAAAATAGTAACTACTCTTTGAGCTATTAGACTTGGTAGGTTGCGTGATAAGTGAAGACTGGCGGGAATGTTTTGTGAGGACTAAATACACACATTCACAAATAGCATTCATGTTGAGGACTTCGTACACACTTGCTTACACACTCTTAAACCGTATTAAGACCGAGGACCATGATGCGGGGGTGTATTGTGAGGACCTAATACACACATTCACAAATAGCATTCATGTTGAGGACTTCCATACACACTTGCTTACACACTCTTAAACCGTATTAAGACCGAGGACCATGATTCTAGACCAACGTTTTCAGGACCGTTAGCAAGTCCTCAAGATGAATGTTGAATGGAATAAAGTGCATTATGATAATAATAATAATAATAATAATAATAATAATAATAATAATAATAATAATAATAATAATAATAATAATACAGGATGCTATATACACGCCATTTCCCAAATCAATCAGGCTCAAAGCGCGGCGATCTATACCAACATACACGCTCACCTGTTCCTGGACCTCTATCTATCAATACAGATCAAGCTATCACCAGTCCCATACCTCGGGGGTCGTATCCCATCCCCCATCCCCCTAACTATCTTAATCTTAATCAAACAGTCACCTCTGCCTCAACCCAAAGAGCTAGGCTATTGCTTATTCCTATGTGGACAGTGGCTGTGATGCTGCTTTAGGGTTAGGGGTTTGGGTTGTGATCCATCAACTCTTCTTGAGATAGGTGAAGCATTCAGGGGGTCCTCTTGGGGATGAGCCCAATATGGACCGCCTGACTGGATGGGTTGAGGAGAAACTTCAGGTCCTTAGAGGTCTGTACTTTGAAAGGGTTCCAATCTCCCAATAACGACCGGACATTTGGGCGGGAAACCGTCTGGCGCCCAAAATACTGCCAAAGGCACCGTTTAGGTGCACGAAGTGGGTACAGCACACATACCCTGACCGAACAATGTTGGAAAAGCAGCCAAATTCATCCCCATGAGGTGGCCACTTTGGATCGAAAGTATTTGGTCATTTTGTACAAGGATTTCAGGACGGTCAGATCAATCAAACAGTCACCTCTCCCCAACGCGTTCTTTCATTCTTTCCGTGTTGGGGGACTATATGCAGGGTTGGGGCTAGAACATAACTGGTAAATGGGAACAGACTGGGTGAAGTGGTTCTTGAGGTATTGAACTTATACGACGCAAATCGCGCAACGATTGTACACACTTTCCTCTATCAACCCATGCCATCATCACTTTGGGAGCTCCTATCGTATCACCCCTCCCCTAACTTGGGGCTGGTTTTGTTTCTTGGCGTACTATAGGATGTGTCTAGGACTCAGCATCAAGGGATACCAGATACAAGATACAACAGAGCTTTATTATCTGACTGTGAGACATGAACTTGATCAATACACACAACCCATAACACATGGACCCTACTCTGGTTGCACTTTACATTGTTCCTGGACCTCTATCTATCAATACAGATCAAGCTATCACCAGTCCCATACCTCGGGGGTCGTATCCCATCCCCCATCCCCCTAACTATCTTAATCTTAATCAAACAGTCACCTCTGCCTCAACCCAAAGAGCTAGGCTATTGCTTATTCCTATGTGGACAGTGGCTGTGATGCTGCTTTAGGGTTAGGGGTTTGGGTTGTGATCCATCAACTCTTCTTGAGATAGGTGAAGCATTCAGGGGGTCCTCTTGGGGATGAGCCCAATATGGACCGCCTGACTGGATGGGTTGAGGAGAAACTTCGGGTTCTTAGGTGTCTGTACTTTGAAAGGGTTCCAATCTCCCAATAACGACCGGACATTTGGGCGGGAAACCGTCTGGCGCCCAAAATACTGCCAAAGGCACCGTTTAGGTGCACCAAGTGGGTACAGCACACATACCCTGACCGAACAATGTTGGAAAAGCAGCCAAATTCATCCCCATGAGGTGGCCACTTTGGATCGAAAGTATTAGGTCATTTTGTACAAGGATTTCAGGACGGTCAGATCAATCAAACAGTCACCTCCCCCCAACGCGTTCTTTCATTCTTTCCGTGTTGGGGGACTATATGCAGGGTTGGGGCTAGAACATAACTGGTAAATGGGAACAGACTGGGTGAAGTGGTTCTTGAGGTATGGAACTTATACGACGCAAATCGCGCAACGATTGTACACACTTTCCTCTATCAACCCATGCCATCATCACTTTGGGAGCTCCTATCGTATCAGCCCTCCCCTAACTTGGGGCTGGTTTTGTTTCTTGGCGTACTATAGGATGTGTCTAGGACTCAGCATCAAGGGATACCAGATACAAGATACAACAGAGCTTTATTATCTGACTGTGAGACATGAACTTGATCAATACACACAACCCATAACACATGGACCCTACTCTGGTTGCACTTTACATTGTTCCTGGACCTCTATCTATCAATACAGATCAAGCTATCACCAGTCCCATACCTCGGGGGTCGTATCCCATCCCCCATCCCCCTAACTATCTTAATCTTAATCAAACAGTCACCTCTGCCTCAACCCAAAGAGCTAGGCTATTGCTTATTCCTATGTGGACAGTGGCTGTGATGCTGCTTTAGGGTTAGGGGTTTGGGTTGTGATCCATCAACTCTTCTTGAGATAGGTGAAGCATTCAGGGGGTCCTCTTGGGGATGAGCCCAATATGGACCGCCTGACTGGATGGGTTGAGGAGAAACTTCGGGTTCTTAGGTGTCTGTACTTTGAAAGGGTTCCAATCTCCCAATAACGACCGGACATTTGGGCGGGAAACCGTCTGGCGCCCAAAATACTGCCAAAGGCACCGTTTAGGTGCACCAAGTGGGTACAGCACACATACCCTGACCGAACAATGTTGGAAAAGCAGCCAAATTCATCCCCATGAGGTGGCCACTTTGGATCGAAAGTATTAGGTCATTTTGTACAAGGATTTCAGGACGGTCAGATCAATCAAACAGTCACCTCCCCCCAACGCGTTCTTTCATTCTTTCCGTGTTGGGGGACTATATGCAGGGTTGGGGCTAGAACATAACTGGTAAATGGGAACAGACTGGGTGAAGTGGTTCTTGAGGTATGGAACTTATACGACGCAAATCGCGCAACGATTGTACACACTTTCCTCTATCAACCCATGCCATCATCACTTTGGGAGCTCCTATCGTATCACCCCTCCCCTAACTTGGGGCTGGTTTTGTTTCTTGGCGTATGTGGACAGTGGCTGTGATGCTGCTTTAGGGTTAGGGGTTTGGGTTGTGATCCATCAACTCTTCTTGAGATAGGTGAAGCATTCAGGGGGTCCTCTTGGGGATGAGCCCAATATGGACCGCCTGACTGGATGGGTTGAGGAGAAACTTCAGGTTCTTAGAGGTCTGTACTTTGAAAGGGTTCCAATCTCCCAATAACGACCGGACATTTGGGCGGGAAACCGTCTGGCGCCCAAAATACTGCCAAAGGCACCGTTTAGGTGCACGAAGTGGGTACAGCACACATACCCTGACCGAACAATGTTGGAAAAGCAGCCAAATTCATCCCCATGAGGTGGCCACTTTGGATCGAAAGTATTTGGTCATTTTGTACAAGGATTTCAGGACGGTCAGATCAATCAAACAGTCACCTCCCCCCAACGCGTTCTTTCATTCTTTCCGTGTTGGGGGACTATATGCAGGGTTGGGGCTAGAACATAACTGGTAAATGGGAACAGACTGGGTGAAGTGGTTCTTGAGGTATGGAACTTATACGACGCAAATCGCGCAACGATTGTACACACTTTCCTCTATCAACCCATGCCATCATCACTTTGGGAGCTCCTATCGTATCAGCCCTCCCCTAACTTGGGGCTGGTTTTGTTTCTTGGCGTACTATAGGATGTGTCTAGGACTCAGCATCAAGGGATACCAGATACAAGATACAACAGAGCTTTATTATCTGACTGTGAGACATGAACTTGATCAATACACACAACCCATAACACATGGACCCTACTCTGGTTGCACTTTACATTGTTCCTGGACCTCTATCTATCAATACAGATCAAGCTATCACCAGTCCCATACCTCGGGGGTCGTATCCCATCCCCCATCCCCCTAACTATCTTAATCTTAATCAAACAGTCACCTCTGCCTCAACCCAAAGAGCTAGGCTATTGCTTATTCCTATGTGGACAGTGGCTGTGATGCTGCTTTAGGGTTAGGGGTTTGGGTTGTGATCCATCAACTCTTCTTGAGATAGGTGAAGCATTCAGGGGGTCCTCTTGGGGATGAGCCCAATATGGACCGCCTGACTGGATGGGTTGAGGAGAAACTTCAGGTTCTTAGAGGTCTGTACTTTGAAAGGGTTCCAATCTCCCAATAACGACCGGACATTTGGGCGGGAAACCGTCTGGCGCCCAAAATACTGCCAAAGGCACCGTTTAGGTGCACGAAGTGGGTACAGCACACATAGCCTGACCGAACAATGTTGGAAAAGCAGCCAAATTCATCCCCATGAGGTGGCCACTTTGGATCGAAAGTATTTGGTCATTTTGTACAAGGATTTCAGGACGGTCAGATCAATCAAATAGTCACCTCCCCCCAACGCGTTCTTTCATTCTTTCCGTGTTGGGGGACTATATGCAGGGGTGGGGCTAGAACATAACTGGTAAATGGGAACAGACTGGGTGAAGTGGTTCTTGAGGTATGGAACTTATACGACGCAAATCGCGCAACGATTGTACACACTTTCCTCTATCAACCCATGCCATCATCACTTTGGGAGCTCCTATCGTATCACCCCTCCCCTAACTTGGGGCTGGTTTTGTTTCTTGGCGTACTATAGGATGTGTCTAGGACTCAGCATCAAGGGATACCAGATACAAGATACGACAGAGCTTTATTATCTGACTGTGAGACATGAACTGGATCAATACACACAACCCATAACACATGGACCCTACTCTGTTTGCACTTTATATTCTTACTGGACATCTATCTATCAATAGAGATCAAGCTATCCTATTAACCATCCCATAACTAGAGGTGGTTGGGCCCCCTCCTCCCCCACTCTTACCCTTATACTAACACTTTACCCCATCCATATCATATCACTACATCACCTGTAGATGAGACAGGTGAGCGTGTATGTTGGTTCAGATCGCCGCCCTTTAGCCACCCTCACCACAGATAACCCTATTGCACGATGGTCTAATGGTAGTGCGTTAGGTTAGGAGATCAAAATCATTGGCATAGCTCAATTATTGAGTTCAGAGTGACTGTTTTAGTGATCCAACCCCCCAAAAGAACATGTCTCCTAAACCACCTTTTGGAGATTTGTTCAAAAACGGTAGCTACGATTTCCTTTTAATTTCGCACACTAGTAGGGTTAGGGTTAGTGGCAAATGTATCAAATTTTATTCTGATGAATACAATTGTGAATAAAATTTGATTCAACAACAATAGCTAGACTCCATTTCGTTTGCTCAAATAAGCCTACTCTAACAAATATTTGGCCAAGGTTTTGAGTTGCGGCTTTCCAAAACCGCTTTGATGTGCGCAATTTGTTACCAGTGTGTGTGTATCTGCAGCCACACGCACACACACACACAATCTTCAGCTTAGGCTGTTTTCACGTTCGCACACATACAATCACAGCTATAAGTGAGCGTCACAGTAGGGAGTCTTCGACTGTCCTATCCTGCCACAAAGTACCTGTTCCTTTTCCAATTAAAGAGCGATAGTTTAGCTATGTTTCTGGTTAAAACACGCTGAGCATTGACACTAAAATGTTGACCGTATGAAGGGTTACAGACATATTTATTATTTATTTATTTATTTAATCGTTCTTATATAGCGCTTTTCCAGCTCAAGAGCTGCTCAAAGCGCTGGCCGATACAGGATCTAACTCAAGGCGCCCGAGACGCCCACCCGCAGCCTTTGGGCGCATGGTCTGACGCCCGGACAACTGAGCACAATCCTGGGCAGCCAGGGATGAAAGAGAAGGACCTAGGTGCATGCTGGGTGTTTTCTTGTCACCGGCACTCACCCGTCTAGGACATGAGCGTCAGGATCTTTAAAGTCCGAATGTATGCGATACAGACTCAATAGCGCGAACATTTTTCAGTGAAAATTTTTTCGGGATAATAAGATACAACGGAGATATAGGATAACAAAGGAGTCAAGTACCCCTAATTCTTGACCAATTTTAATCGGGTTTGTGATCCGGTCCTGATTTGGCTCGGAAGAGTCCGCTGGACCTAAAGCATCAATCAATCAATCAATCGGGTTTGTTGCAAAATGACCAGCTCCATCTGCCAAGACAGATGGTGGTTAAAAACACATCACCTCGGTGGGGGGTAGGTGGGGTGGGGGTGCCCCCATGAGGTGGGTGATGAGATAAGACCCCCCCCCCCCCCCATTGTTGATGGGATAGCTTTTTCTAATGCAGCTGCCGCGTATCCCCCAAAAACAAGAAAACAGCCCCAACGATCTGCGAGTTATGGTATTGGTGATATAAACACAGTTTAGACTAGTTGCGCGATTCGCGTCGTATAAATTCTATATCTCGGGAACCACTGCACCGATTTGGATCATGTTTACCAGTTTTGATCACGGACCCGTGCACCTAAAAAATAATGTCAGGTTTGGCTCACAAAAACTAACTCCATGGTCTCGAGCTGTGTGTGTTTTCCCATATAGACCCAAAAATTGATGGCCTTTCTAGGAAGCCTTCATAGCTAAGTTAGTAAAACTTCCGCCTACCGTGCAGGACGACCCAAGTTCAAACCTCACGCGGACCGTATTTTTTTTTTTACACTACAATATGGATATTTTTCTTTTTAATATAGGCTTTTTACCTTTAATTTATTATTATTATTATTATTATTATTATTATTATTATTTTTATTCACTAATAATAAATTATTATTATTATTATTATTATTATTATTATTATTATTATTATTATTATTATTATTATTATTACTATTATTATTACTATTACTATTACTATTATTATATCTTATATCAAATTTTCTTTTAAAACCTTGGTGGTTTTTTTATATTTCTATTTGTATTATTCTATATCAGGGGCGTCGCACACGGGGGGCGGGCAGGGGGGGCACCCGCCCCCCAATAATTTGGCCAAAAAAAAAAAAAGAAAGAGAGAGAGAAAGAAGAAAAGAAGAAGTAAGAAGAAGAAGAAGAAGAAGAAGAAGATTTCAAACGATAGAGGAAGGCAGGAAGAATCAATAATTAAAAAAAATCACCATATTTTTAAACCGTAGTGTAAAGGGCTAACGTACGAAATAATATTACAATAATCTATTAGCATGTGCCTGTGTTTCACAACAAAATATTTCGTGGCCCTAACGCAATCACCGGGCAGCAGAGCTGGCTTTCGCTGTTTGAAAGAAGTGTCATTTCATCACGCAAAAAGCAAAATTAACAAAACAATGGAATCGTCTGTTTTCCAGGTTTGTTGATATCAATTATTTACTTTAGTCTGTAAAATGAGTAAGGCAAGGGTGAATGTGCAAGTGTCAATAAATAGTTGAGGTGCGCGATATTTTTTAATTTAGATTTAGTTTGTTGATAGGCCTACACGTGCACGTGCTTTGATCGCAAAAGGGGAAAAAAAAGGACCCGTTCGCTTTTCTGGGGACAGATAACGTGGTCTTGACTGCTTTGATTATTACACCACCACCCCCACCCCCCACTACCCATTATAGGTTTCACTTGGTTGGTTTGTTTGTTTGTTTGTTTTGTTTGTTTATGTGTCCGCGAATAGATCTCCGATGTTTGTGGACTGAACTAGCTGAGATTTTGTTCATGGACTACTAGTAAGATCATCTCGATCCTTCCCAAAATCCAAGGTCACAGCTAGGTCAAAAAGGACAAAACCTGACCTTTGGCTCCTTTTTTGGTCTGTAAAAAGATCTCTGGTGTTTGTAGACAAAATGACGTCCCGCTTGTCAGCCCCCCCCCCTCCCCACCTCCCTGTCGACAGGGTTGCCCCCCCCCCCCAATATTTTGGACCGTGCGACGCCCCTGTATATTCAATATTATTATTATTAGTATAAGTATTAGTATTAGTATTAGTATTAGTATTATTACCAAGGATCGGGATGGGGTGGTACGTGTAGGTAAAAGGGGGCTACGGGTAGGTTTAAAGGGGCATGGGTAGGCATAACGGGGATACGTGGGGCCGGGTAGCTCAGTTGGTAAGAGCGTCTTGCTAGTAACCGAAAGGTCGCTGGTTCGAATCCCGGATTGGTCAACGTGTGATCATATTATTTTCCCCTTTACCAACAACTGGCCCGCTGGTGTCAGTATAAATCGGTCCAGTAGTCACCTATATGCGAAAGTGTCGTGTGACTATAATCTACAAACAACGGGGATATGGGTATATATAAGGGGGTATGGTGATGGTCCCCTATACGCCTATGTGTCCGGGGACGTTAATCTATATAACTAACTAACTAACTCGATTCCTTTCATCCATACCTGCGAAACGATCAACGGGGAAGTATCAAGGAGGGTACAGGTAGGTTACAAGGGGGGTACGGAAGGTATCAAGGGGGTATGGGGAGGTATCAAGTGGGTTCGGGAGGTATCAAGGGGGTATGGTGAGGCATCATGGAGTGGGGGGGAGACTAGGAGATATCAGAGGGGGTGGGTATGGTGAGGTATCAAGGGGGATATGGGGAGGTATCATCGTCCAAATGAAACTCGCTCACAACAGTTGTCTCTGTCTACATTTCAAACAGCAACCTGTTGGCTTGCCAGGGTACAAAAACCACTAGTATGTATATATTCTACTTCACTTTGTCAACAGTTTTACTGTCACTACATCACCTGTGTGAATGAATGAATGAATGAATGAACATTGAGGTTTAACGTCTACACCCACAATTGGCGATATGGCAGACGGGGATAACCATCCCAGGGACAGAGGGGTAGGGCCCTAAATCAATACTGAACCACAAGAGCCATCATACTGCTAAAATGGACAGTGAAAATGGCCACATTTTATATCGCCCACCACGGGATTCGAACCTGGGTCATCGGTGTGCCAGGCTAACCCTCTACCACTTGAGCTACGGCTTTGCCCCTCCTCCCCCCCCCTCCCACCTGTGTGAATAGGAAAGATGAGCTTATAATTATGTTGCTACAGCTCACAAGGACATACGATTTAGCCTTACATAGGCAAGAGGAAAGAAAAAAATTGACGAAAGCAGCCTCCATAACTCAGAATAGTTGAAGCCACAATGTATGTGTGACGTGAGACAATGCGAGGGTCGCAAGCTGGAGGGGTGGAGCCCTTGAACACCTTATTGGGCAGAATAGTTCATGTCACAATTCATTAATGCAGTGGTGAGCCAATTGCAGGCTCGCCAAGATGTAGGGTGGAGTCTATGTAGCTCGCAAAGCCATAGGGGTGGAGTCAGGTCTCTAGTTGCGCGATCCAACGCGACACACTCGGCGACATGGTCATGTGACGCTACGTGTGACCAATCCTCTTCAAGATATGAGTGCGGAAATCTGTCAAGTTGGACTCCCTCTCTCTCCTTCTTAGTAAAAATGTGTTTAGCCCAATACGCACACGCACAGTCAAGTTTATAATTGCATCTTGGTAAGGACTATGCTCAAACTTAGCCAAAATAGTCTAGGCCTCACGTAGACAGCGTTTTTGCAATAAAATTGTGAGGACTATGGTTGTAAGCCCTCAGAGCGGAAAAAGTCCTCACAGCGTGGGTGTGCAACATGGCAAAGTCCTTACGAGGGCGTAGGTTCAAAAACACACACACACACACACACACACACACACACACACACACACACTCTCACACCAACACACACAAATGAGTTGCATGTAAAACTTGAGAATTGTTACTCTCAGTTACCATCCTATTATATGTCCTTAGAAGGCTATTCCGGTGGTTTTGAGAACGTGCGTTATTAGAGAATTTCATACAACTATTCATTCAGTAGTCATAGCGAAAAGCATACATGGTCTGCTAGCTTCATTTCCGCCCATGACAGTTCATACATATACTGCATGACTTCATATGTTCATTTTCTGGACTATAGAAAACAAGTATCGGGTCATCTACATTTTGAAAGTTCAGGATTCTGATAAACTATATAGAATCTGTCAGTAAAATAGCACTAGAAGATAAGATAAGATAAGATAAGATAAGATAAGATAAGATAAGATATTACTTTCTTAATCCAAAAGCATGGAAATGACATTGTCTGTCAATTAAACATGTCCATTCATTCTTCTTTTACACACACATAAATATTTATACATTATTAATGATCTTCAAACACATGGACATATTTTCATAATGCAGATATTTCAATTAAGCAGTAAAACGGATTAACGTAAGAACAGATAAATATGATTATGAGAATTTAAAACTTATTAGTGTGTAAACATATAAACTATTTATACAAAAACAGTAGTTTAAAAAAAAAAAAAAAAAAAAAAAAAACGATAATTAAACTAACTAAGCTGCATGAGAGTTGTAGAGTATGTTTAGTAAGACCTACCGACTTGTTTGTTATGTGCTTGAATGGCAAGTGGTATGAATGAGTTCCTGTACCTATTTGATGTTCCCGCTGGTGCCCTAAAACGTCCACTCCTGTCTATCCGTCGAGAGTCAAATTCCAAGAAAAGTGGATGGTTACTGTCAGCCAAAATTGCAGTCAGCTTTTTTGTCACTTGTCTGCTATGTATCGTCGCTATGTCATCCTGTTCCCTCCCAACCACCCCACTAGCCCTTTTTATCTGTTTGTCCAATCTTCGTTTTTCTGTTTGTGATACGTTTCCTCCCCAACATGAGATTCCAAAAGAAATGATGCTTCCTATTACAGCTGTATAAAACATTTGTAAAATTTCCTGTTTTACATTAAAGGATCTCAGTTTTCTTAAACAAAACATTCTACTTTGCAGTCGCTTGTAAATGTATTTTGTGTTATCTTTCCAAGTGAATCTATCATCGATAACCACACCTAAATACTTATATGCATGCACTCTCTCTACTTCTCCTTTGATAAAGATAGGGTTAAAATCAAACTTGTTTCCCTTCCTAAAATCAATTATCATTATCAAAAGCCCCTTTAATAATATTTTTAAACAAAATAAAGGTACGAACAAGCTCAAAGGTGTTCTGGTTTACTTTAATTACATCATGATTGGTGCCATCCTATTCCGTAACTTGAAAGTCATTGGGGCACCACAGATGATCGTTTAACCAGCATACTCCATCTTTCTCCGTCCTCAGCATCCCTCATGACTTCGCTCCATGTCAAGCACGTCCATTCTCGAAGGGCCTTTTCCAGAATTTGGAAAATAAATATCAGGTCAAAGCACGGAGATGAGGTGCTACAGTTCAAGACTTCTGGGCATTTCCTATACCCAGCACATCACCAACGATGAAGTCTGACAGACCATCACACAAGCCTTTGGACAACACGATGACCTGCTCACAGTGGTGAAAAAACGGAAACTCCGATGGTATGGCTATGTCACCAGATCATCAGGTCTTGCAAAGACCATCCTGCAAGGCACAGGACAAGGAGGTAGAAGAAGAGGGAGACCGAAAAAGAGATGGGAGGACAACATTTGAGAATGGACTGGTTTGACACTGAGCAAAACAATCAGGGTTGCTGAGGACAGGGAAAGATAGAGTGCGCTGGTTAAACGATCATCTGTGGTGCCCCTACGACCTCCGAGTTACGGGATAGGATAGGATAGGATAGGAATTACATTTTGAAAGGTCAGGATTCTAAAGAATCCGTCAGTAAAATAGTACTGGAAGGCCATTTTAATTAAAAAAAATTTAAAAAGAAAAAAAAAGGTGTGAACGAGCTCAAATGTGTTCTGGTTTACTCTAATTACACCATGATTGATCCTATCCTATCCCGTAACTTGATAGTTGTTGGGTCATCACAGAGGATTGTAATAATTGTTTAACCAGAATACTCCATCTTTCTCTGTCCTTAGCAACACTCACAACACTCATTGCTTTGCTCAGTGTAAAGTCAGTCCTCCCACCTCTTTTTTGGTCTCCCTCTTCTTCTGCCTCCTTGCACTGTGCTTTGCAGGAGGGTCTTTGCAAGGCTTGATGCTCTGGTGCCGTGGACAAACTATCAAAATTCTCATTTCTTTACCACTGTTAGCATGCCATCTTGTTGTCATTCAATGGCTTGTGTGATGGTCTGTCGGACGTCATCACTGATGATGTGCTGGGTATAGGAAATGCCCAGAAGTCTTCTGTAGCACCTCATCTCTATGCTTTGTATTCTTCCTTCTAGGTCTACTGTGAAAGTCCACGATTCACAAGAATATAGGAAGATGAAGATGACAACCCAGAAGTCTTCTGTAGCACCTCATCTCTATGCTTTGTATTCTTCCTTCTAGGTCTACTGTGAAAGTCCACGATTCACAAGAATATAGGAAGATGAAGATGACAAGGAAGCGCAGCAACCTTACCTTGGAGTGTAGATTGATGGTCTTGTCTTTCCAAATGGACTTGAACCATGTCAGGGCAGCAGTTGTTTGTGCTATCCTGTAGAGAACTTTCTGTTGGGACCCATTGTCTGATACAATTGCTTCTAAATATTTTAAGCTGTGCACCAAGCTAAGGGATTGGCCTTGGACTTTGATGCCCATGTTGATGCCATTGATGTTGTTGGTCATCATTTTGGTCTTCTGTGCACTTATTTCCATTCCAAAGGCAATGGAGGTGGTGTCAAACCTCTGTACCAGCTGTTTCAAGTTCTTGTTCCTCTCCAGCCAATCCATAAATGTCATCTGCAAAATGAAGGTTGGAGATTGCTCTACCCTCTATGCTGACTGTGACATCATGATCTGCAAGAGCATCTGACATAATGCGCTCCAGAAAGATGTTGAAGAATGTTGGGGAGAGTAGGCATCCTTGATGCACAAAGATTGTTGTTCTGCACCAGTTCCCGATGGCGCTGTTGTGGAGGCCTGCACTGGTAGCCTTGCCATACAGGCTTTTGATGACTTCAATAATGTTAGGGCTTATGTTTTACACTCTCATGGTTGCTCAAAGAGCTGCTTGCCAGACTCGGTTAAATGCTTTCTTGAAATCTACAAACACATAATATAGGTGTCGTTGGTGCTGTAAGTATTTCTTGCAGATTATTCTGAGGTAGAACAAGCAGGATTCATTGCAGGGCAAAGTACCGCGGAACTGCTGCAAGCAGGAGGAGAAGCGATGATTGATGCACTCACCATTATCTGTAACAAGATCTGGCAGAGTGGGGAGTGGCCTATACCATGGACCCAGTCGCTTGTCATCACTTTACCCAAAAAAGGCAACCTTCAGGAGTGTGAAAATTACTGCACCATCAGCCTCATCAGCCATCCTAGCAAGGTCCTCCTGAAAATAATACTCAACAGGTTTAAACCCCAAGCTGAACAAATCATAGCTGAAGAACAAGCAGAATTCAGGGCAGGGCGAAGTACCACTGAACAGATTTTTAACCTCAGAATAATCTGCGAGAAATACCTACAGCACCAACAACATCTATATCATGTGTTCATTCATAGACTTCAAGAAGGCGTGTGACCGAATCTGGCATGCCGCGCTATGGGCAACAATGAAAGTGTACAACATCAGCCCTAAAATTATTGAAGTCATAAAAAGCCTGTATGACAGTGCTACCAGTGCAGTCCTCAACAATAGCGCCATCGGGAACTGGTTCATCGCAGATTATTCTGAGATTGACAATCTGCTCAGTGGCTCATGTATTTCATGGCACGGACTTCAAAGATCTTGACGCTCATGTCCTAGACTTGAGTCCCAGTCACATAAATACACAAAGGAAGCACTTGGACTTGGTGTGTATATAAACTGAGCACATATCCAGTGATCAGGCTGGTTTGAGGAGTCAATAGGTAAATGACTGATTGATCAGAAAATCAATAGGTCATTTTCAAAATCAATAGGTCAAAAAACTGAATTATACAGAAAATCAATAAGTCCTTTTTAAAATCAATACTTTAAAAAAAAATGCTGTTATATTAACGCCATGGAAAAAACTTTCATTCACTGAACACGAACAAAGACAATTAACGGTTTTTATTTGTTGAACTGAGATTATGTTTATCTCTCTCCTCTCTCTCTTTTTCTCTCTCTCTTTCGATCAGTTACCACTGAAGTGAACTGTCAACTGTTACTCAGCACTACATTCATTTCGGCCTGAGCAGGAACTTCTTGTTCCCGCGATGCGCTGACATTTTCTAGGTTCTCACCGCGCGAAACGCTAAATAACAATTAGGCCTTTTAGCATCTTTGGGCAATTTTTGGGAGGCATTTTAAAATATCACGATTCGCGACTCTGCAGACGGCAAGTGACATAATGACATCATCGCCTACTAAAATTTGGGATCGGAACTAAACTGAAAGTAGTCTCGGCCAATCAGACATTCGTGTACACTTTGCGTTGTGTCAAAAGCAAGCAGAGACTGTATGGTTACTTATTTCGTTTCACTTCGGCAAGTTATTGTCTTTAAAGACAGTTCGTTAGGTAAACCCATTTCCGTTTTCTATTCATTGTTTTGAATCAAAACTTCGCTCAGAGAAAAAAAATGATCTGAATAAATTTAGGTCAGCGAGGATGATGTATCCTTTTGAAAATGGTCATAGGCTTGACTGACTGCCTGGAAAATCAATAGGTCGTATGACCGACTCACTGTCAAGTCAATAGGTCATTTCAAAATTCTATGGGTAAAATGCCGAAAACCGACGTCCATCCTGATCACTGCATATCTGTATAATGTTATCAGGTTGGCTGTTCATGATCGAATTTTAGCACACTCTTCCTCATCCAGCATCGCTGTGTAGTAGAAATGTTTATATACACAGAGTAATTATTCATGTTGGCTATTGAGGGTTTTTTTGGAAAAATTACTTCTCTCTGAAACTTTAATACTTTACCATTTTCTTTTACACAAACACACATCCCCACCCCTTCCTCCCAAATCTCTTGCAGGCAAGCACCCTTTTCCTCTGACGAGTTAGCATGTGGGTTTAAGTTTTTCTTTGGCGCAGAACACACAAGAATCCAAATGACAATCCTAATTGTTTAGTCTCAATAGCGCCTATCTGCCTTCTTTCATATCAGCTGGATAAACAAACAGTGCGCATCCATCCAGCAAAACATGGAGAGATGGAATAGCAAAGTGTGTAACACCTCAAGTAGCTGACAAAAACTCAGCGTAACGGGACTTCAATCCTTGAGAACCATGATGGGCAACTCCTAACAAAAAGCACAGGCGTCTAAAAAAGGTGGACCGAATACTGTCAGGAACTTTACAACCCACCATAAAGCCTTATATGAGCCTGATGGACAGTGGAGGACAGGCAACAACACCAGAGTCATTGCCAATTCTGAAAGAAGTAGTAGAATAGGATGAGTCTGACAGCCATCTGCCAGAAAATCTGGGAAAATAAGGAATGGCCACAAGAGTGGGTTCGGTCATTAATAATGCCACTCCCGAAGAAAGGCAAGATAAAAGTAAACAGTGCAAGAACTACAGGACAATCAGCCTCATTAGTCATCCCAGTAAGACCATGCTGAAAATTATATTGAACTTTTCAAAGTCGAAGGCCGAAGAGATGCAGAGAAACAAATAGGTTTCAGACCAGGAAGAAGCCTATCCTATATTATCCTATCCCGTAACTCGAAGGTCCTTGGGGCACCACAGATAATCGTCTAACCAGCATACTCCATCTTTCTCTGTTCTCAGCAATCCTCGTGGCTTCATTCAGTGTCAAGCCTGTCCATTCTCGAATGCTGTCCTTCCACCTCTTTTTCTGTCTCCCTCTTCTTCTGCCTCCTTGCACCGTGCCTTGTAGGATGGCCATACCATCGGAGTTTCTGTTTTTTCACCACTGTGAGCATGGCACTGTGTTGTCCAATGGCTTGTGTGATGGTTTGTTGGACTTCGTCATTGGAGATGTCCTGGTTATAATTATAGGAAATCAAATGCCTAGAAGTCTTCTGTAGCACCTCATCTCCAAGCTTTGTATACTTCGTTGTAGATCTGTTGTGAGGGTCCATGTTTTGCAAGCGTATAGGAAGATGGAAATGACAAGGGAGCGCAGCAGCCTTACCTTGAAATGTAGACCGATGGTCCTGACTTTCCAAATGGGCTTCAACCTTGTCAGGGCAGCAGTTGTTTGTGCGATCCTGGAGAGGACTTCCTGTCGGGCCCCATTGTCTGATACAAATGGCTCCTAAATATTTCAAGCTATGCACTGTGTTGAGGGATTGGCCTTGGACTTTGATGTCCATGTTGATGCCATTGGTGTTGTTGATCATCATTTTGTTTTCTCTGCACTTATTTCCAATCCATAGGCTCTGAATGTGGTGTCAAGCCTCTGTACCAGCTGTTCAAGTTCTTGTTCCTCTCCAGCCAATCCATCAATGTAATCCACAAAATGGAGGTTGGAAGATTGCTCTACCCCCTATGCTGACTGTGCCTTGGTAATCTGCCAGGGCATCTGACATGATGCGCTCTAGGAAGAGTTTGAAGAGTGTTGGAAAGAATAGGAATCCTTGACACTCACCGATTGTTGTTCTGAACCAGTTTCTGATGGCGCTGTTGTAAAAGACTGCACTGGTAGCCTTGTCATTCAGGCTTTTCATGACTTCAATAATGTTAGGGCTGATGTTGTACACTCTCAGGGTTGCCCACAGAGCTGCATGTCAGACTGGATCAAACCCTTTCTTGAAGTCTACAAAAACATGATAATGATGTTGTTGGTGCTGAAGATATTTCTCGCAGATTATCCTGAGATTGAAAATCTGTTCAGTGGTACTTCGCCCTACCCTGAATCCTGTTTGTTCTTCAGCTATGATTTGTTCAGCTTGGGTTTTCAACCTGTTGAGTATTATATTTAGGAGGACCTTACTGTGATGGCTGATGAGGCTGATGGTGTGATAATTTTCACACTCCTGAAGGTTACCATTTTTTGAGAAGAGTGATGACAAGCGACTGGGTCCGTGGTGTTGGCCACTTCACACGCTGCCAGATCTTGTTACAGATAATGGTGATCTCCAACATCACGCTCCCCTACGGCCACAAGCCTATGTAGTAGTAGTATTAGAGGCTGGGTATAGGCTGTGAAGCCTGTGTACGCCCCATCTTTGTATTTTACATTCTTAAAGCAGTCATGGTCATTCGGTGCTAAAATTTTCCTCTCTTGAATTCAATCGAATTCGATAAATAGATCAACAAATTTAGCATTGGCATCAAGCAGATTTTTGAAGATGTTAGTTGAGTGTGCATTTTTTAAATTTGGTGGTAGGTTATTCCAAAAATTAGCAACCCGATAGCTAAAGCAATATTTCCTTAAAAGTTAGTATCACATTGTTTAATAAAGACCTTTCCCTCAGCGTTTCTTGTTTTTGAACTGTGTGTATTCTCAAAGAAATAATCCCATCTCAGGTCTACATGGTTATGATAAATTTGGTATGTCACGATGAGGTCACCACGCACACGTCTACCTTTTAGAGAATGCAACTTTAAGAACTGTAAACGCTCACTGTACGACATGTTACTACACTCCTTTACGAGCTTCGTGGCTCTACGTTGCACTTTTTCTATTGCCACTGATTGACGTATTAAGTGAGCGTGCCAAATGACGTTACCATATTCTAGATGTGGTCTGACCAAAGCTTTATATAGCTTGACAAATACATCTCTATCAATAAACCTGAAGGTCCTTTTAATCAGCCCAACCATCTTGTTAGCTTTACTTATAGCATTTTGAATAAATGGGACCACCTTTACCTATCCCAGTACATCTTCCGTCGCGGCTGCACAATAGTACATTATAATTACTATTATTAATATATAAATAATATTTATATAGCCAAAAAGCCAAGGCAGAGTGAGACTAGACTAGAGTCTGACGAGTGACGTGTGCCAATGAATGAGGTGCGAGTAAACTAAAAGACACTCACTTTGCCCATATTTTTCTTTTTCAGCAGCCTCTGGATCCCCATCACAGGCCGCTTTAACATGGCCAGAGCTGCATGTATCCGCCAATGTACCCAAATCAACTGCAGAGAAGAAGAGAAAGAGAAAGCAAACACAGTTCTGTCGTGCCTCCATTTTGCCCTAATAGTACCAGAGAAGTTACGTCCCTTTGATGCGGTTCCGGTGTGACATCCTCACAGTTCCTAGTATCTTAGCTGGGCTGGGAGCGAATGGGAGCATTCTGATTGGTCGACGCGTTACAAAATTCGACGCATGCGCACAGTGCTATCATAGTCTTCGTAAGGTTTAGGGTTAAAGTTTGGGTTAGAGTTAAGAGTTTAGGGTTAGGGTTAGGGTTTGGGTTAGGGTTATGACGCCTAAGAACTTCGTGAAAAAGCCGGCCCGACATGACCTGGCGCATGCGCAAATGCGCTCGGATAAACTAGGTTACCCGGAACTTAGGATGTGACACCGGGTGAAAATTCCGAAATTATGCTGGTGAAAATAGGTCTAGTCTAGGGCTAGGGTTACAGTTAACCCTAACACTAGCCCTAACCCTAGCCTTAATCCAAGTTCTACCTAACTGTAATCCTAACAGTAAATATCAAAATTTTGCCGGTAAAATTTTATTCCATATCTTTGAGTAATTTGGGATCTTCCCTGTTGTCCTCCAGAAAGAGAAAGTAGAAGGAATGCGTGACGTGATAAACGTTACGTCATAAAAATTAGTTACAAGTACATGGCTTCTGCGGATGGTGCATTCAGTGCTTTCCTAATATAAAGTGTTGATGCACTTTCGGAGGAGCTAATGTTGAGTGCGCCAGTTGCTATCGAAGGTCGCAGTCACATTACAATAGATCTAGTGGATCTCAGTTTGATCTAATTGATGTCATGGGTTAGCAGCACGTACAGCTCGGCTACTCCACATTGATGCTGTGGCGAGCAGTGGTCTATAATACACAATAATTTATCTGAAAATGGAAGTTTCAGATGTGCCAGAAATCTCGGCAGAACGGCCTGGTTCATCATTAGAGAAACCAGCAGATCCAGAAGAGAGAACTGTGACAACAACAGATGATTTATCTGATCAGGCCCGAGCAGATGGTATAGATCTATCTGATCAAACACACACTGAAGGGGATGTCTTTACTGATGTTACTTCTGAGACATCAGGGGGAGCGTACTCAAAGGAATTAGATCTCAGGCCGGTTGCTACAGAACCAAAAACAAATGGTGTGTCTACCCAAAAAAACAAAAACAAAAACAAAAGAAATCCAGTCTACTAGAGAATAGATTCAGTCACAGTCACTATACAGTATTATAAATATTTACTTTAAAAAAAAAAAAAAGAAAAAAAAAAGAAACAGAAGCGGGAATCAGAATGAAATCATCAGAATAGGTGGCGAGGTCAGCATGACACAGGAATTAAAAAGACTTCAAATTTTATTTATTCATCACGCCATTTAAATTGTTAACACTATTCAGCAAGCATTAATTTGAGGTGCTTGGAATGTAACAAGCCAAGGGAGGCAAGTTATAATAACACTTCAGAAAGGTAACTTCTGCACTCAAAGGGAGGCTAAAACCAAAACATAATGGCCAATAATATATAATGTAATATACATTGTAATATAATATAATATAAATGCTTGTTGCAGTTTCCAAAGATGCCAGCAAGTCTGGGGCCAGGAGCGCTCCACCAAGAATGTGCACAATACAAAATTTAATGACTACCCCAGCCCAATCTTTTGAAAGTGGAAGTGATGTAAGCATTGTAGATGAGCGAGGAACCATAACATTTGATCAGAGTGATGAAACATGCACGTCTGGGATTTTTACATATTACTCTAAAGGTGGAAGCAAACAGAGTGCACGGAAAGCTGCCGAGGTTGATCAAACATGCAATTTTGGGACCTTTACAGATCACTCTGGGGATAGAAGCAAACGGAGTGCACAGAAACAAGGAACTAGACCGACAGGAAAGAATCAGAGCCAGGATGCTGAACATGACAGTGATGAGGATTTCTGGATACCGGAGTTTAAGCTGACGCCTGGTGAAATAGCTATGGCCAAAATGAAGAATAAAGTTGAAAACGTATGAAAATGTTTTAGTTTAACAATGCATTATCGTGAATCAGGCGAATTGCAATGTTAGTGTATATGTATAATATATATACCCAGTACTTTTTACTGAGACTGACCAGAGACTCGATTTCAATTGTTGGAGGATTACATATAAATGTGCCTTTAATCCGCACAAACATAATATAAAAGTAAAACATATGATGGGGTGGAAAAATAGAAGGAAAAATAGTTAGTTGTTTAATTTGTATTTGTTCTGTGTTACAGTTTTTATTAAACTGTTGACATGTTAGGTTTGAATGAGAAGAGTGTATGTTTGTATGTTGAAAGGAAAGGGGAAGGGGGAGAAAAGGGAATATTTTAAATTTACATCTTGTGTACACCTAGAATAAAAAAGAGGAACGCTAATTTCTGCCCTTTCCAACATGATTTGCATAATTATGTACCTGTATTTATGTTTTTAGCTTCCTCTGATGTGCTATAGTTATATGATATGTATGTAGACTTTATGTTTATATATATATATATATATATATATATATATATATATATATATATATATATATATATATATATATATATATATGCTTATATGTTTATAGCATAGTGTTATATTCATATTTTTCCATTAATGCTGTTTCCTTCTAATTTGTGAGTCTTTTTAGAGAATTTTTACAGCAATAAAGTACTGGATTAATACATTCCCCTCATGCTAGAGAGTAAAAGTTTGAAAAAGGGCCTCAGACTCACTTTAATCAAGGGATATTTTAAAGCATTTTCAGTTTTGCGGCAAGGATATCTCAGTTGTCAGAGCGCACGACTTGTGTACGTGCGTCTTGTGCGACGTGGGTTCGAATCCTGACTTCAGCAAACTATTTTGTGATTGCTGGATAGTAGTGGCCAGCGCTTTGATAAGCTCTCTGAGCTTGTAAGTGCACTATATAAGAGTAATCTCTATTTTTTTTTCTATTTTTTTTTTTGGTGATGTGTAGGGATATAGAATATTATCCACTAAGTGCTTGTTATATGATCTGTATGCTATATAATATATACGAAGGTGGTCTGATAAGTACTTAGCCTACAAAAGGAAAACGAAAATTTTGAAAAAGTGGCGATTTATTTTTCAATATAGTCTCCTTTTAGTTCGATACACTTGACCCAGCGATGCTCCAACTTCTTTAATTAACCCGTCTGAAAAATACGTTTTCTCGAGGTCTGCAAAGTAGGCCTCCGTGGTGGCAATGACCTCCTCATTCAACTCAAATTTCTGCCCGGCAAGTGACTTTTTCAAGTTTGGAAACAAAAAGAAGTCGCACGTGGCCAAATCTGGAGAATACGGTGGATGGGGCAGCAGTCCATAGCCCAAGAATCAAATCACCGACCGAGCTAAGTACTTATCAGACTGCCCTCGTATGTTTCTGCATGCATTATATAGCATGGGTGGTGCAGTACATAGTGGTTTGGGTACACGGTAGCAATGTTTCATGTTAAGCAATGTCGGGAGTGGTTAGTACTTAGATGGGTGACCATGCTTGAAAAGCAACCACAAAACCACACAACACGATTGAAACAAGCACAATATAAGAAATACCCAATCCACCCAGATGTGAATGGGTACCTGGATCTCTTTAGAACTGGGAAAGGTAATTAAAGCAGCGTGGGAGAGGAGAGATAGGCACCGCCCTCATTAAGTTGACCTAGAGAAAATGGAGGTCCCAAACTGTTCCTCCCCAACCACTGAAAGGTTAAGGGGATACCTTCACCTTTATACAATGTCATGTTCTATTCATTATTTTTCCATTAATGCTGTTTCTTCTTAATTTGTGTGTGTTTCTTTAGAAACCTAATATACTCAACCGACACATTTGGGATGCCAAGACTATGAATTTGGTGAACCGAGATAGCCAGAAAGAGCGTCCCAAATTGACAAACGGTGATCGGGCATTTGACATGTGTTTGCTGGACATTGACACCATGATTGATATTACCCCACGTTGTTCTTGTACTGTTTGTTGCTACGTACAGAATGCGGTGAGTTAATCTCTCATTTTCATGGGAGCTGGAGGTCAGAATTTTCTGCCCCCCTCCCCCCACCACCATTCCTCTGGACTAGTAACCAGACCACACTAGTTGTCAAGGAGAATGTTCGCTAGTCCATTAACAACACATTTAAAAATAAAATATGCATGTCTGCATGTCTTGAGTTACGAAAATTGGAGTGATGAATAAGAAAATAAGATCGCCTGTTGTGCAAGTTAACAGCTGCAAATTTTAAATCACCCTCACACAATGTTTACTCGCATATATATATATATATGTGAGTAAACATTTTGTGAGGGTGACCTAATGTATATATATATATATATATATGTGAGTAAACATTTTGTGAGGGTGACCTAATGTATATATATATATAGGTGAGTAAACATTTTGTGAGGGTGACCTAATGTATATATATATATGTGAGTAAACATTTTGTGAGGGTGACCTAATGTATATATATGTGTTGCCGCATGACAAAACCCGGCTAAAGACGCCAGGATTGATTCGCTGCTACAGCCGTAAAACACTAAAAATAGGCTACCCCATCAATTTTAAGATTGTTGCCTCTTTGTCTTTATTTAAGACTTTTCTTTAATATCCCAAACGGATTTTGTTCAAAACTTACTAAAACATTGTTTATTTTGTTGATTTTGATAAGGGTGTTGATCACACCTTGCTAAAACAATGGCACTAATTGACCTCCGATACCCCAACTTTTCTTGTCCGACTATGAAGGGAAATCCCCAATGTGGATTGATATATAACGTCTGGAGAGTGAAAAGTCCCTATTGATACTACGTTTTGGTACATAAAAGTGTGTGGCGTATGAATTTTTCATGAAATTCCTTGTTCCGAAGCTTGCTTGTGACACAAGTTGTGTTCGAATGTGTCTCTAGCCAGGTCGTGAAAAACTGAAGTGTTTCCTATAGATTTTCGACGATTTTTAGTTCAAAGTGAATTTTTTAATGTAGATAAACTCATCATACATCTATTTCAAGTGTTTTCTTGCAACATTTATGTTGCATTTGTTAGAAACAATTTGTCAAAGTAAGTGACCGATTCTTTTTGGAAACCGGAAGTGATGGCTTCGTCTCCAGCGTCAGTAGATGTGTCGCTAGAGTAGCTAGGGCCTTGAATCGACCCGGTTTTGCTTCTGAAGAGCTCCAAGACCTGCTTTCAGACTATTTTTATGATGGTGCCAGTGGGAACTGTGATGAGGATTATGATTCTGACGAGCAGAAGCTTGATCCCGTTAATAAATGATACTGTTTGTTTTCATTCAATGATTCATTCATTCATTCCTACCTTGGCATCCAAATCTCATCAGACCTCAAATGGGGACCACACATCACCAGCCTATGCAAGAGGGCAGGATCTACACTTGGCTTCCTACGCCGGAACCTTCGGAACTGCCCACAAGAGTGCCGTCGCCTTGCCTACATCGCTCTTGTTAGGTCCACCCTTGAGTATGGGTCGGTGGTATGGGATCCCTACTACAAACAAGACATTGAGAGACTTGAACGCATCCAACGCCTGGCTGCGAGGTTTATTACCAAGGACTACAAGTCCAGGGACCCAGGATGCATTGGCAGGATGCTCGAGTACCTCAAACTTCCCACACTCCAGGAATGTCGCCAGCAACTCCGGCTGACGATGCTCTACAAGATCGCCAATGGTCTTGTACCCGCCCTACCCCCTGATTCCTTCCTCACTCCTGTGAGCAGCACTAGACGTAGGGTCAAACCCACAGCGTACGAGGGGTATGTGAACCAGAACATTATACAGAGACAGGCAACCAACAATAGCCGCTGTTTCAAGGCTCCTCCCTCCAAGACAGAGCAGTACAGGGGCTCATTCTTCATAAAGACAGTGATCGAGTGGAACAACCTCGACGATACCACCGTCACCATGCCCACGCCCAACGCCTTCTCAGCAGCGTTAGGGCGGCAGAAACCTGTGTGAACAACCCTGTGTTTTTATCAAGTTTTTAACTGTTTAGATTAGAACCTTTTAAACAGACAGTGTACCCATTGCCTACATCTGGGCAAACGGACTGTTAAAACCGCTAGGTACAGCAGCAAGAAGACCAGCTGAAGTGTAAATATGACTGTTAAAGAATCTTTTTTTTTTAGATGCGCACACCCTAAAACGTCACGTTGATAGTCGTCATCGGCTTCTGTGGCGCACCCGCCAATCTACATCCACAGGCGGGATATCCAGATCCAGATCCAGATTCATGTTTCGTAGGCCTCTTCGCTATTGGCGTGTCTTTAAAAATCCGTCATTCTACTTGCATAGATTTAGGTAAAGGTTGAAAAGGCGATATCAGTGAAAGAATTACAGTAGGAGTGTGGAAAATATTTCAGTAGTATATTTTGTTGGGTGGGGGTGGGGTGGGGAGGGTTGAAAAGGTAAGTAGTCTGGCCTGCATTCAAGATTACTAGCATTACAAGTTGACTATGTTCTCAGTATTTATTATTGTTGGTTTGTCTGTTTTAGGAAATGAACATGAGGACTATTTACCAAATTACTAGTAATTAGTATTTGCTTTGATATTTGTGTTTATTTAAACTTTATAGAGCAAAATGACATGTTAGTTTGATTTACACCTGTGACGTGACAGATTTATTCGACGTGCGGAAGGGAGTGGAGAATCGGGGAATTATTAAAGCTTGATTATTAGGACTGAAAACTACCTAATGAAACTTTTGTTTTTGGTTTGTAATCTTTGTTTGACTATTTGAACTGAGGTGATGTTGCTGTTTGCAATTAAACAAAAGATTACTTGACGGACGAGGGATTTAAGAAGGGGGGGGGGAGGGAGGGGGCATTATGATAGGGTTTAATTTAGAAAAATGATTGATTCAGGCCATGTTCTTGATATATTATTATGTGTTTGAGTTATTATAGACTTGCTAAACACTTGTTTTATTTCTAATATGTTTAAAAACACTATGCATTATGGATGGGTACAGAATAAAATTGTGCGTACTGTTTTAATTTGTTTATGTTCAGTATTGTGTGAATGGTGTATAATGTGAATTTTCTCATCTTATCTCAACTCACTGCCATATTGCTGCCATCTTCCTGATTGTTTTGATACCAAATACATGCATGGGAAAATTCTGGTTGTGAAGTAATGATCATTTTACAATTCAAAACTTTGAAGGCAATTTCTGGAAATTAGCCCCCGAGAAAATAAAATATTTAAAAAAATCATAAAACATCAACCAATAAAGATAAAACAATTCTGTTTTTTGCATTTTGAAGATTATTTTTAGTACTTTGTTAATAAATAAATAAGTAATTTTTCATATTTTGACACTTTAGCCTGGTTTTCTCATGCTGCAACACATATATGTGAGTAAACATTTTGTGAGGGTGACCTAAAATTTGCAGTTGATATATATATATATATATATATATATATATATATATATATATATATATATATATATATATATATATCCTATCCTATCCTATCCCGTAACTCGGAGGTCGTACGGGCACCACAGATGATCGTTTAACCAGCGTACTCCATCTTTCCCTGTCCTCAGCAACCCTGATAGTTTCGCTCAGTGTCAAACCAGTCCATTTTCGAATGTTGTCCTCCCACCTCTTTTTCGGTCTCCCTCTTCTTCTACCTCCTTGCACTGTGCCTTGCAGGATGGTCTTTGCAAGACCTGAAGATCTGGTGACGTGGCCATACCATCGGAGTTTCCGTTTTTTCACCACTGTGAGCAGGTCATCGTGTTGTCCAATGGCTTGTGTGATGGTCTGTCGGACTTCGTCATTGGTGATGTGCTGGGTATAGGAAATGCCCAGAAGTCTTCTGTAGCACCTCATCTCCGTGCTTTGTATTCTTCGTTGTAGATCTGCTGTGAGGGTCCATGTTTCGCAAGTGTATAGGAAGATGAAGATAAAAAGGGAGCACAGCAGTCTTACCTTGGAATGTAGACTGATGCGCTCTAGGAAGATGTTGAAGAGTGTTGGAGAGAGTAGGCATCCCTGACGCACACCGATTGTTGTTCTGAACCAGTTTCCGATGGCGCTGTTGTGGAGGACTGCACTGGTAGCCTTGTCATACAGGCTTTTGATGACTTCAATAATTTTAGGGCTGATGTTGTACACTCTCATGGTTGCCCACAGAGCTGCATGCCAGACTTGGTCAAAAGCATTTTTGAAGTCTACGAACACATGATATAGATGTTGATGGTGCTGTAAGTATTTCTCGCAGATTATTCTGAGGTTGAAAATTTGTTTAGTGGTACCTCGCCTTGCCCTGAATCCTGCTTGTTCTTCAGCTATGATTTGTTCAGCTTGGGGTTTCAACCTGTTGAGTATTATTTTCAGGAGGACCTTGCTGGAATGGCTGATGAGACTGATGGTGCAGTTATTTTCACATTCCTGAAGGTTACCTTTTTGGGGGAGAGTGATGACAAGCGACTGGGTCCATTGTGTAGGACACTTCCAACTCTGCCAGATCTTGTTACAGATAATGGTGAGTGCGTCAATCATCGCTTCTCCTCCTGCTTGAAGCAGATCCGCGGGTATGTTGTCCACTCCCGCTGACTTCCCCTTCTTTAGCGGTTGCAGACCCCCACCAAGCAAGAAGAACAAACGCAAGGACCATGAGTTCGTCGCAGAGTTTCCCCAACTGGTGGACCAGTATGCTTCCTGCAACACGAACGTATTATTCCTGGGCGACTTCAACTTCCACTTCGAGTCAAACTCGGACTGTTATGTCAAGGCGTTGAAGTCTGTCCTGAATGTGCACAACATGGTCCAGCTGGTTGACGGGCCCACCCACAGGCGAAATCACATCCTGGACTGGCTCATTGTCAGAGATGACTTCGTTGGAAAGATCTTGGACTTGTCTGTGATGGACAAACTCATATCTGACCACTTCCCTATGACCTTCAGCCTCGACCTCAAGAAACCTGACCCTAGAAAAAGAACTGTTACTTCTCGCAACATAAGGCGGGTTGACCTAAAGGCCTTCAAAGAAGATGTGGCTGCGTTGCAGTTCGGAAAAGAAGATCCTGTGGCTGACTACAACCGTGGGCTTACGGATGTCATGGACAGGCATGCTCCTCTCGTGACGCGGTGCGTCACGGACCGTCCTTCCGCTCCGTGGCTGACGCTGGAGGTTAAGGAAGCGAAGAAACAGCGACGTGGCGCCGAGCGCAGGTGGAGGAAGTCAGGCCTCACAGTTCATAGAGACATATTTGTATACCATAGGGAGAAAACCAAGAGACTAATTGAAGATGCAAAGTCTAGGTACACGACTCACAAAATAGAGGAATGTTCCTCTAGTAGGGACCTTTTTTCAGTCGTTGGTCATTTGACTGGTAAGAAAGGTGAGAAGGTCCTGCCAAATTGTATTCCACCAAAACAGCTGCCAGACTCTTTCTGTGACTTTTTCACTGATAAAATATGCAAAATCAGGTCAGAGCTAGATAGAATTAGTGGTAATCCTGACTTTACACCCTTCATGGGAACGCCAATGCTAAACTTTGTCCCTGTAACGTGTGACCATATCAGAAGAATTATTTTTCAGACACCTAAAAAGTCGTGTTGCCTTGACCCCATCCCAGCAAACCTGTTGCATGAATGTTTGGATGAGTTAACCCCAATCATCACTGACATCATTAATCAGTCATTGTCATGTGGTGTTGTTCCTTCATCCTTCAAACATGCTGTTGTCTCTCCACTGATAAAAAAAGCAAATCTTGATGTTAATATCCTCAAGAACTATCGCCCAGTTTCAAATCTTCCCTTTCTCTCGAAAATCCTTGAAAAGGTTGCTCTCCGCCAATTGCTAGACCATTTTGAAAAATCCGATCTCCTTGAGCCGTTTCAGTCCGCTTACCGCCAGAACCACTCCACAGAAACGGCTCTGGTGCGAGTTGTGAATGACTTGTTGTCCGCCTGTGACCGTGGTCATGTTTCCGTACTGTCTATGCTAGATCTATCGGCTGCGTTTGATACGCTTGACCACGCCATTCTGCTTCAACGACTGCATGTGACCTTCGGTCTTTCCGGAACGGTCCTCCGCTGGTTCAGGTCATACTTGGCTGATCGGACGCAGTCTGTGGTGATCGGGAGCTCATTTTCAGAGCCAACCACACTAGCCTTTGGAGTCCCTCAGGGTTCGGTCCTGGGTCCCGTACTTTTTACCGCATACATTCAACCCCTGGGCTCTATCATCCGCCAATTTGAAATGCATTATCAGATGTTTGCGGATGACACACAACTCCAAAAGTCTGGTCTCCCCTCTCAACTTCCTATAATACTGAACACCACCCAACAAACCATTGAATCTGTCAAGACCTGGATGAACGTAAACAAACTCAAATTGAACGATGACAAAACTGAAATTATTCCCATAGCTACTGATCATAAACTAAAATCTCTCTCTGACTCAGCTACCATCACACTCTCAGGCACGCAGATTGAATTCTCTCAGACTGTCAGAAATCTGGGAGTCCACCTTGATAGGGCACTTTCAATGGAACTCCACATCAACACTCTCTGCAAGGCCATTTTTCTGGAACTCCGCAGGATTAGTCATATAAGACCCTTCTTGACAGTGAGCGCTACAAAGAAGTTGATGTCTGCTTTTGTACTGTCAAGAATGGACTACTGCAACTCCCTGTTTGTAGGTCTTCCCAACACTCTACTGGACAAACTTCAAAAAGCACAGAACAACGCAGCCCGTATCGTGCTCAAGAAGCGCAAATTCGACAGCGCGAAACCGCTTCTTCAGGAACTCCATTGGTTGCCAGTGCGCGCGCGTGTCGAATACAAAGTTGCGATGCTTTGTTACCGCAGTCTGCACGGTCTAGCACCTTCTTATCTGTCTGAGCTCTTAACCCCATATCGTCCATCCAGATCTCTCCGTTCCGCTGACGCTGGTCACCTTTCTGTGCCACGCATCAAGCTGGAGACGTATGGTCGTCGTTCTTTCTCCTTTGCTGCTCCTACACTTTGGAATTCCTTGCCTCAGCCTCTCCGTGACACCCCTACTCTATCTGCATTCAAATCTAGACTTAAAACACATCTTTTCCACGAACACCTCTTGAAATAACTTCCTGCCCACCAGCCGTCCTCAACCTCTTTTGTGGTCATCGTACCTTCATCATCGTCGTCATCATGGTCATCATCATGGTCGTCATCATCATCATCTTCGTCATCAGCCTCATCATATCATCGTCACCGTCGTTGTCATCTTCTTTCTCAGTATCGTCGTCATCGTCATCGTCATCGTTTTCCTCATCTTCGTCGTCGTTGTGGCCCAGGTGTGTTTTGCTGCTTGAGTGTCTGTGCAGGTGTTGTGTTGTGGTGTCTTTTTGTGGTGATCATAGTAGTTGTTCCATGGCGTTTTATAAGTAAATTGCTCGTTTCTGTTTCTGTGTGAAATGCACGTATACTGATAGAGATAGACAATTTTATTGTGCTTTGTATTTTAGTGTGTGTGTGTGTGTGTGTGTGTGTGTGTGTGCGTGGGAGACATAGAGTGAGTGGGTGTGTTTGACTATGTTTTAATACTGGTGTGATAGAGATAGACAATTTTTTTTATTGTGCTTGTATTTTATTGTGCGTATGTGTGTGTATGTGTGTGTGCGTGGGAGACATAGAGTGAGTGGGTGTGTTTGACTATGTTTTAATACTGTGGTGATAGAGATAGACAATTTTATTGTGCTTTTGTATTTTATTGTGTGTGTGGTTGTGTGTATGTATGTGTAAGTATGTGTGTGTGTATGCGTGGGCGACATAGAGTGAGTGGGTGTGTTTGACTATATCTTAATACTGTGGTGTTTGGTTTTAGTGTTTGATGCTTTTATTCTTTTATGTTCCTTGAGTATTTATTTATGGCTGGCTGTAACTGCGCTTTGAGCTTCTCCTGAGGGAAAGGCGTAGAATTTTAAATGAAATAAATTATTATTATTATTATTGCACTGCTGCTTCAACTTCTTCTCGGAGAATTGGAGGATTTCTTCTTCTTCTCTTTTCTCAGGACATGCTAGAACTGATGGGTCTCCTTTCACACCGACTCAACCAAAGCTTTTAGGTTTTGAAGCTAGTTCAGCCAGGCTAGCTATAAATAGCTTCGCCAGTGCTCTTCTTTCCTTTCCTTTCACTGAAAGGGAGGGTGTAGGCAAGCTATAAATAACCCGCAGCCAGCAAAATGTGGGAGAACCTAAGAGTGCTGCTCACATAGGCATTGAGCTGGTGTGCGTTTGGTGTGTGGTTGTAAACGTTCCATCGATAGTGGTCCATCTCGTGGGCCAGTTCTTCTAATTTTCCCTCCGCATTTAGGGTCCTGACATTCCAGGTTTCTATGACGATATGCTGTTTCTGGTGCGGATCTTGCTAAGTTGTCCATCAGTAGCACACTTATCACCTCCGTCCTGGTGGCCAACGGAAGGCGCGGTCCTTGGTGACCCGGGCGACGACCGATCCGGTATGGAGTAAATGGTTTTATTCATCATGTAGTGTGTCTTGGGCAAGAAAGACCTGGCAGGGCCCAATCCTCTCCAGGCTGTTGGCCACAGCAGATATCCACGAATACAGTATGGCTCGCAGTGGCCCCGAGCACAAGGTCGTTGAACCTGTAGTAACATGAGGTTCCTCCATCCTGGCCGGTGACTTCTGTGTAGAAGACTTTCGCCCAGCGATGCCGTGCTAACCTCACCCCTGTTAGTTGCCTCTTACGACACGTCGGGAAATGTTGGGTCTATTCTAATCAGTGCCCAAACCCAAAGGTATAGATATATATTTAGGAGCCATTGTATCAGACAATGGGTCCCGACAGGAAGTCCTCTCCAGGATAGCACAAATAACTGCTGCCCTGACAAGATTGAAGCCCATTTGGAAAGACAGGACCATCAGTCTACATTCCAAAGTAAGACTGCTGCGCTCCCTTGTCATCTCCTTGCGAAGCATGGACCCTCACAGCAGATCTCCAACGAAGAATACAAAGCATGGAGATGAGGTGCTACAGAAGACTTCTGGGCATTTCCTATACCCAACACATCACCAACGACGAAGTCCGACAGACCATCACACAAGCCATTGGACAACACGATGACCTGCTCACAGTGGTGACGAAACGGAAACTCAGATGGTATGGCCACGTCACCAGATCATCAGGCCTTGCAAAGACTATTCTGCAAGGCACAGTGCAAGGAGGTAGAAGAAGAGGGAGACCTAAAAAGAGGTGGGAGGAAACATTCGAGAATGGACTGTGTCGCGTCACCTGAGCGGGTTCCGCGACGTTCAGCTCAACAACGAGTGTAGGAATAGAAACTCAAACAAAAGAACTAACACAAAATGCCAGATGAACAATCACACTCTTTTATTCAACAAGGGCACACACACACACAGGATAAATGGGATACTAAACCACCCTCCACCCCTATCAAGACCCCCAACCCGGTATTTACTAAACGATTACCTCCCTTGTCTAACTGAAAACCCCAGAACTGTACACAACAGAATGCCCACAACAGTATGCAACAATATTGACAATCAATCAAATTTCAAATAAACACAATTCAAAGTTAAACTCACAATCAGAAAAGAATCTTGAAATTCAATCGTATGGAATTAGCTAGCTTAGAGTTCAAAGTGAATGTTCGAAACCTAACTATCGATTAATTGAGCTCAAAGCACTACTGCAGGTAATTACTCAGGTAAAGAAAATAATTTATACTAGATATGTTTTTAGGTGTGTGAATGCGAGTCTGTATGTGTGTGGATGCGGTGTAGCTAGGATCCTGTAGCTGATGGACAGCCTCGTCCGAAGCAACGGCGGTTCGGGCGGTGATGGAGGGTCACTCCCAGCAGCGGCGCCGATAGCAAAAGGGATGTAACGGTGGTGGCGGTGAGCCCAGGCAACATCCACACCCTCCGCCGGCAAGGGTAGAGGTCTCAAAGCTGACGTATACTCAACACAGTGGTACCGCAGAGACACGCAGGCGTCGCAGAGTTATACCAGTAGTAAGGGCATAACAGTAGTGGCAGCAGTAGATAAACCGAGGATGACAGTGCTGGCAAAGGTGCAAAAACGAATCGAAAATCGCATCGAATCGAAGCCCAATCCTGTTGACAAATAAGGAGTCTTACTAGTTTGTCCACAACAACTTAAACACTTCATAACAGAATAAACCCTTCGCCGTCCGCCATCTTGACCTGTTTATACATGCATCTCAAAACACAATGCATTTCTTAATTCTCTAATTTATCTCTTTCTTTACACATGGTTGTTTATATAAATATACATAATTATTACAACTGCACTCCCATTCACGCCATAGCGATTCATCTCAATCACACCTCCATCTTCATCACCCCTCTCCAAGTTATAATACATTATCTTTTCCCATTCACAATTATTTCTATCACGCTATAATACAAACGCGCTTCCCTCATATTCATCATCTTCATCACCCCTCTCCAACGCAGTACATTGTCTCCCTTCCTTCACATTCATCACCCCTCTCTCTCTCTCTAACATGCATACTTCATTGTCGCCCTTTGACCCACTTGGCAACAACAGCAACGACATTATTTATACACACATTTAACCCAGAAAATCATATGAAAATCATATAAAAATCAACATACTACTATTCATAAGAATACATCCCTTTCCCCCTCATTCACCATCATTCATTCACGTATGCAGACTCGGAATGCACAGCCACTAAGGAAAAGAATTGCAGGATTTGCACTCACCTCTTAGGTCCTCGGCTTGTGGCACACAGTACACGACACTGCACAACACAACACTATAACAACACAGCACAGCACACTGGTTAGTCTGAGAGTTCAAATCCGTTTCTGGCTAATGCTAGCTATGGCTGGGACATCTCAATACTGGCGAAGTACTTGAGCATTAGCAGGTGCCCAATCGAGGGCCACACAGCTTTAGAACAGAACTCTACACCTATATTACACAAGAGATGGCAGTCACAGTCCTCCCACTACAGACTTTTTAACATCCTTGTCCCGATGAGGGCAACAAGACCTTGGGTGGTTCGAAACTCTGCGAACAACACACCCTTACAGAATACGTAGTCTAACCTGACACACAGTGACAATGTTACTCTGTCAAAAAGACGTCTGCTTGCAAAAGCAACCAAAATGACTCTGCTAACTAAATCATATACCAGCACACAGGACAAACTCGAGTCGAGCTCAGTAACCCCTTTCCTAATTCCGCATATGCCCTATCCGCGTTAATCACGTGAAACCACATATACTTTAATCTTCCATACGCAGTAAAAGAAACTGCTGATATCTATGTACACTGTGTGTATATATATATATATATATATATATATATATATATATATATATATATATATATATATATATATATATATATATATATATATATATATATATATATATGCCGTCTCTAGCACAGACTGGTTTGACACTGAGCGAAGCCATCATGGTTGCTGAGGACAGAGAAAGGTGGAGTATGCTGGTTGAACGATCATCTGTGGTGCCCCTATGACCTCCAGGTTACGGGACAGGATATATATATATATATATATATATATATATATATATATATATATATATATATATATATATATATATATATATATATATATATATATATATACATATATATACATATCTAAACTAGATGAATGCTGTCAGCATCACAGTTTTATATCTTCACTAGGACTCTGTACGTGTTTATTGTCCAGTGTGGTTTATTTATGGTGTATTTTTTTTCTTCTCCACAATATATACTCATTAGTCAGTCAGTCAGTCAGTATTGTAATTTTACGACTGTTCACTCAAGGTGATATTAGACAACAAAAGAAAAAGAAAATAAATATTATGAAAGAACATAAAATAAAATTATAACATTCTACCAACTGGTGATTTTAAAACGACATGAACAATATTAATAATGTCTGTATGATATAAAATGTCATCCTTTGATTGGTCGTATATCTTGGTTTTATACCCTGTTCTTCTAATTTTAACATAATAATTGGGCTAATCCTTTTGAACAAATCATAGCTGAAGAGCAAGCAGAATTCAGGGCAGGGTGAAGTACCACTGAACAGATTTTCAACCTCAGAATAATCTGCGAGAAATACCTACAGCACCAACAACATCTATATCATGTGTTCGTAGACTTCAAAAAGGCGTTTGACTGAGTCTGGCATGCAGCTCTGTGGGCAACCATGAGAGTGTACAACATCAGCCCTAAAATTATTGAAGTCATCAAAAGCCTGTATGACAAGGCTACCAGTGCAGTCCTCCACAACAGCGCCATCGGAAACTGGTTCAGAACAACAATCGGTGTGTATCAGGGATGCCTACTCTCTCCAACACTCTTCAACATCTTCCTAGAGCGCATCATGTCAGATGCCCTTGCAGATCAAGAAGGCACAGTCAGCATAGGGGGAAGAGCAATCTCCAACCTTCGTTTTGCGGATGACATTGATGGATTGGCTGGAGAGGAACAAGAACTTGAACAGCTGGTACAGAGGATTGACACCACATCCAGAGCCTATGGAATGGAAATTAGTGCAGAGAAGACCAAAATGATGACCAACAACACCAATGGCATCAACACGGACATCAAAGTCCAAGGCCAATCCCTCAACACAGTGTATAGCTCCAAATATTTAGGAGCCATTGTATTAGACAATGGGTCCCGACAGGAAGTCCTCTCCAGGATCGCACAAACAACTGCTGCCCTGGCAAGGTTGAGGCCAATTTGGAAAGACAGGACCAACAGTCTACATTCCAAGGTAAGGCTGCTGCGCTCCCTTGTCATCTCCATCTTCCTATATGCTTGCAAAACATGGACTCTCATAGCAGATCTCCAATGAAGAATACAAAGCATGGAGATGAGGTGCTACAGAAGACTTCTGGGCATTTCTTATACCCAACACATCATCAACGATGAAGTCCGACAGACCATCACACAAGCCATTGGACAACACGATGACCTGCTCACAGTGGTGAAAAAACGGAAACTCCGATGGTATGGCCAAGTCATCAGATCATCGATCAGGTCTTGGAAAGACCATCCTGCAAGGCAGGACCATCTTGCAAGACGCAAGGAGGTAGAAGAAGAGGGAGACCGAAAAAAAGGTGGGAGGACAATATTCGAGATTAGACTGGTTTGACACTGAACGAAACAATCAGGGTTGCTGAGGACAGGGAAAGATGGAGTACGCTAGTTAAGCGATCATCTGCGGTGCCCCTACGACCTCCAAGTTACGGGATAGGATAGGATAGGGATAGGAATTGGGCATTCAAATAAAATGTGTTGTACAGAAATCTTTCCTGAATACGGACAGTTAACGTCCGAATAATATTTTGTACACAAAGAATTTATTCGTAACTTAATTACTATCTTTGATACATTTATTTGATAATTAATTGCTGAGCATTTTTTAAGCTTTTATGTATTATTCACCAATCTCTCAATTTTAGAAATCATTTTATTATATGATAAACTTAAATTATGAACAACTATTGCACTAGGATTATTGATCTGAGCTCCCTCTTTAGCTTATTTATCACATATTTTATTCCAATAAATTCCGCTGTGTGATGAGACCCAGCAAAAATTCTAAACATATTCTTCTTAAAATAATACAATAAATCAAATGTTTTATCTCATATAAATACTCACTTCTGACCTTGCAGTCCCAGTCTTTCAATGCATAAAGATCCGCTTTTGAATCAACACAAATAAGGATACCAAAAAACTCTAATGGAACATTGATTATATAGTTCAGTGCCATCATAATTGCACATAACTCAGCTGTAAATGTAGAATACCCTCTTCCTAAATCTGACAACTTTTTAGTTTTTAAACTAGCTATAATGAATCTTGATCCTGCATCCTATGTCTCTTTTACTTAAGTTAGTAATAAGTTTGTGTTCTCATCCTTTTTTGTTTTATTGTAATTAATATCACAATTTGCTAATTTATGTTCCCATTGTGGCATTTGAGGTATTAAAGGCATTTCTAGAATTGTATTAATATCAATATTTCATTTAACCATTCAATCCTGTATATAGCATTTAATAGGTTGCAAATATTTAATATATTTTGATTGCAATTTCAGCATCATAAAACATTTCGTTATCTACAGAATTTAGGACCGATAAACTTCTGATCACATACTTTGCACTAGCTAATTGACGCTGTTTATTTAGTGGCAATATTTTTGCTTCTTGATATGTTTTGGAAGTGTTAGAATATACTGGCATAATATTAATAATACTCATTAATATTTAAGGTAAGTGCATGTGGGTGTGGCTTATGATCCGTGGTGAATTATGTTAAAAGTAGTTGTTCTCATGGAGTTCGTAAACCCATTGAAACGAATAATGTTGAACGCAAAATTTCTAGTGACGCTAATAATTTTAACAATGAATTTTTTTTTATTAAATTTGCATCTTTGGGATTTTCAGCTGTATGGTGAATATACATCAGCTGTTGGGACCTTTTATTTTAATTCCAGACGCTGACGTACGAATACCGGCACCAGCTTGACGATTATGTGATTGTGGATCAAGGTGTCCAGAAGTTCACCATCTATGAAAAAAGCAAACCCTGGGATCGCATGCACATCAGTTGTGCCAACCGAACACCATTTTCTCGTAGATTCCCAGACATCAGGGTGAACAATTTTTGAAATACACTATATAGAAAGTATTTGCAGTTTGGAAAACCTTTTGAATACATGCAGTCAACACCCAAAATAGTTGCAGTCTAGAACCTCCTTGGAAAACCTAGAAGTGTACATGTTTTTGTGTGATAGAAAAGCTATTTTCTTAATTGGAACATACAGCAATGGAGATAGGAGGTATCACACATATTATATTTGACTGGCTTTGATGCTCTAAGATGCTGATGAATTAATGAAATAAACCTTTCTTTTAATGTCACTACAAGGACTAATGTTGTACACATTATTATAATCATCATGAGCACCCAGTTACACGTGATACACTGAAACACAGGTTTTACTTTTTATTTGCAGACTGGTCACAATAGTGTGTCCAACCATTTATACAGCTTTCAGATGCTGAGACCAGGCAAAGTCATCAAAGACCCAAAAAAGAAAAACACAGAAGAAATAAACAAAGGTAAGTCTATGGGATGGGGGAAATAATGATTTGAGTCATTGCATTGCTATTGTTTCTGATGAATATCATTTGTAGAAACAATAATTCTTCATTGAGTTATATATCGCATTGTATATACTTCCATTATAATGTTGATGCAGGAAGAATTTTTTTTTTTAATCTGTTAAAAATTGTACATCATCAAATATAGTATGTGACATCCCCTATCTCCATTGCTGTATGCTATTCATAAGCTATAGTCATAATTTTATTTACTTTATACAGTTTTTGATTTTTGACACTTTATTGTCCATTTTTATCGGGAAATTCTGGGCCGCCTCTCCTGGGGAAGGCATAGGGTTTTATTTCGGGTGAAGATGAAAGTGCATATCGTGAGGAGGTCGGGTGGCTGGTTGGCTGGTGCTCCGATAACAACCTTGAGCTCAATGTATCTAAAACAAAAGAAATGGTCATTGACTTTCGCAGGAATAAAAGCACAATCTCACCTCTTATGATTAACAGTGAATACGTAGAACAGGTTGACTCATTTAAATTTCTTGGAATGGTCAGTTCCAGCAACCTGTCTTGGGACAATAACAGCATGTCCATTATCAGGAAGTGTCAGCAGCGCCTCCACTTCTTGAGACAGCTCAAGAGGCTTGGACTTAACCAGACAGTACTCGCGCATTTCTATAGCGCCATGATTTAGAGTATCCTGTGCCTCAGTATCACAGTCTGGTTTGGAGGCGCCACGAGAAGTTTCAACTCAAAAGAATTGTGAAACGCGCAGCAAAAATCATAGGCTGCGATTTATTATCCCTCGCGTCCTTATATAGCACGCGCTTGGCAAGAAGGGCCAGCAACATCATTGGCGACCCATCCCACCCAGCCAACCATCTGTTCAAGCTCCTCCCGTCAGGCAAACGCTTCAGAGCACTAAAAGTTAGAACTAGCCGGTTTAGACACAGCTTCTTCCCCGAGGCCACCCTCTCAGTACCAGTGTCCTCAGTTATCCACAGAGCATGAGGTGTTATACTTAAACGCCAATTTATTATTTGCAATAATGTGTTAGTGGTGCAATTCTGATTCTTTAATGTATTTTATCTCATTATGTTTTAATTTAGATACCCATGCGGGTATGCGTGAGTATGCGTGTGCGTGTGGGGGTTGCGAGTGGGCGTGCGCCTGTGCTTTACTCCTTAAAAAACTTTTTTCTATCAGAGTATTTTAATGTTTTAATGTCCAGTGGAAGGTTGTTTGTTGTTGCAGAGGGACTGAATGTTTTACCGCATCACCAAAACAAAATCCTATGTATTTTGAATTCATTGGGTAATAAAGTGTCTTGACTTGAAATAGTCATAGCCTGTGGCGAGCCCAAACCCAACCTATATTAGTTTATTTATTTATTTTAAAATTAATTTTAATTTTAATTTAATTTAATAAATATTTGTGTAATCATTAAAAGCTAACCACTATAGGATTTTTGAATTAGTATACAAGAGGAACATACTGTGCATATCGCTTTTCTGTTTACATTGACAGTCTAACTTAAAATAAATCCATATGCATAGACATTACATTACATGGTTATTGCTTTAGGTCCAGCGGACCCTTCCGAGCCAAATCAGGACCAGAGAAGTGAAAGAGGACTCACCCCTGATCCACAGAAAAGATCTGCCGAAACAACCCTAGTGGCAACACTGAAGGCAATCTACCAGCCGGTCACTTTACAATAAAAACATCCCACTCAGGGGACGCTGAGGCTATACTCTAATTTATCGAACCCCCGTTTACAAAAACAAAATAGAATACAAACATCATTATACAATAACAACAAAACACATACATATAAAATGCCTACATTGCCAAATAATAACATCAGAGGAATCCCCAGTGACCATTTATAAATAATAAATTTATAAATAAATCCATAGGTCTATATGATTTGCAAATTTGCTAGCATCAAACAAAGATACGCATTCAACTTCATTTTCATTGGGTAAATCAACAAAAGCAAAATTTACAAACTTGTTCTGTTTAGTACAGGGAGCAAAACTTTTATTCGATGCTAATGAATGTCATTGGAGGTCAGATGTCATCCATGATTATATTTGTTATTTCCTACTTAGTGTTTATGGAAATATTTCTTCTCTTCCAGGCAATGCTTGCATGCTGAAAAAGAAGCCAAAACCGGACAGGAAAGGCGCACCAGATAACCAGAGAAAAGTATTTCACAGTCACCAGCTAACAGCAAATCTGATGCCTCCAGGTACTTCAGAAAATGAAAACAAACATCTGTTATTAAACTGAAGCAATAGAAAAAGAGATGATTGCACATTTTTGTTGTCCATTGCCTCAAGATCTATTAAAACAGAATATTAATTTGAAGTTTCCTAATGATGCTCTCCCTTCAATATTACAGATTGTTTTTAAGTCTAAAGTGTTAAAACAACAAACAATGCAGTATAACTCATGATGTAAAGACGTGAGTAAAAAAATATAATGGCAAATGTCAATAGCATTGTTTTTTCTTCAACACACGTCGCACGCACACCTGTCTCTATGGCTTTTATCTTTTTTGTCATTTTATAGTCGTTTCTCCTCGCTTCTATATCTATCAGCTATTTTTGTGTTGAATTACATTCAAATGAGAGAGAGAGAGAGAGAGAGAGAGAGAGAGAGAGAGAGAGAGAGAGAGAGATGTGCTGGAAATAAAACAGAGAATTTGTTTCTTTACATTTATTAGAGAAAATGCACACATGTATAAAAGCACATAAACAAGACAACATTTGAACATGAATATTATGGCGATCCAACACTAGCAGTAGCGCCTACAGTATTAGATCTCAAGGTTGTTGACTGCACTAAAAAGGTTCCTGAACAAGAGTTTATCAATCTAACCAACAACAACAACAACAAAAATTTAAAAAATAAAAAGCTGAGGAGAATGATCTGAGGTGCTCAACCGTTTACTATAGACTCTGGAAAAATACCAATCTACAGATAATGTAATGTTGGCAATAGCCTTCATCTTCTAGGCTAGGCACCTGCTCCTTCTACAGTGTACCTTCACAGGAAATTATTGAATAGATAAAGAAAAAAATAAAAACATCCACACCCAATTCTATTGATTCATTAATTTAAAACTAGAAGGGCTAAGCCCATATGACTCACATGCTCCTTATGGAACTTGCAATATTTAACAAATAAAATGACACCATGGCATTAAAATGCAAAGTAATACAGACCATACAGCAAATGCTATAATCATGCCACAAAACTGATCTTGGGATGGCCTTGACCTTCAGTTACCTTGACCTTGGGATGACCCTGACCTTCATGTGACCTCTCATGCTCATGTATGATCAAATAATTTAGTTAGTCAATGTTATATTGTCCTATATGGACCACAACTTGGTTGAAAGAGGACTCACTCCTGCTCCACATAAAAGATCTGCTGAAACAACTCTGATGGTAACACTTGACAATAAAGGCATCCAAAGTAGGGGATGCTGAAGTTTACTCTAATTTACCGTACCCACGTTTACAAAAATAAATAGAATATAAACATCATTATAAAATATTAACAGAACACATACCTAGAAAATACCTACATTGCTAAATAATAAAACCAAAGAAAGCCTTAGTCATATTAGTGACCATTTGGCAGAAAGCGTAAAATAGCCCCAAGCTGACCCAACAGACCCTATACACAAATCAGAAGTTTTTCAAGAAAAAAGGTTGGTGACTGGTCTAGCGAAGAAGATAGTAGAATGATTGAACAGTGTAGGAATGAGAAAGAACAAATGAGAACGACAGAACAGTGGTAATTTAAAGCACTAAATTTCCACAAAGCGGGGTTACTATTTATACACAAACCCCCCGGCTCTCCTCCCCCCCTCTGCCCCTTTCCCGGGGAGATCAAAAACTCCAATGGGTTAAATATATATTCCACTGAATGATGACCTTTTAAAAACCTTTTTGCAAGGCCTAAAATGACCTTGACCTTAAGATCAAAGCAAAGATGGAACATATATAAAAGATCAATCTATCATCTCTAAATACAAGTTTGGACTTTATAACTCTCATAGTTTAGAGTCAAGGTTGCTTCAAAGTACCAATACGAACTGACTTTTGACAGCTCCAGTGACCTTGGAGATTGATTTAATTGATTGATTTATTGGTGCTTTAGGTCCAGCGGACTCTTCCGAGCCAAATCAGGACCGGACAACCCCCGATCCGCATAAAAGATCTGCTGAAACAACCCCAGTGGGAAAATTGAATGCCCTCCACCGGCCAGTCACTTTACAATAAAGACATCCCACGCGGGGGACGGCTGAGGGTTGACCTCAACTACGCGAACACCCCGGTTACAAAAACAAAATAGAATACAAACATCATTATAAATCATCAATGAAACACATACATATAAAATGCCTATAGTGCTAAATAGTACAATCATAGGAAGCCCTAGTGACCACCCGGCAGAAAGCGTCCAACACTCCCAAGCTGATCCAACAGACCTCATACACAAACAAGGAGTCTTGTCCAGGAAGAGTTTTCAAGAAAAAAGGTAGGTCATTGATCTAGCGAAGAAGAAGATAGTATAGCAGAGTGAAGGACAGAGCAGGAATAGGAAAGAGTAAATGAGGAAGACAGCGACAGTGGGAATTTAAAGCACTAAATTTCCATAAAGTGGGGATACTATTTATACTGAAAACCCCCGGCACTCCAACGGGGGTACTGTTGCCGCAGTGAATCTGTCTTGCCTATAAAGGAAAGACAGGTTTTCAACTGTGGCTTTCACTGTTCCCTTTATAGGTTTGAACAATCTACAGTGGCAAGATTGCTCATGACCCCAAGGGGTAGTGACCTTGGAGAGAGGTTGACCAAATTTGCAATAGTACTTGTGTCTCATTGATATCTATCATGCACCAAAGAATCATAAGTTGAATATTAAGAACTTGGGGAAAAAAAGACATTTTTTGACTAACATTTGTTGACCCTGTGACCTTGAACTTGAAGTCATTCATTCACTGATAATTTTTGAGGTCTCATGAATATACACCATCTTATCAAATTTGGTTGTGATGGTTGAAATAGGCTCTGGGATATTAAGCCACTTGCAAATTTTGCGCAGACAAATAAAAAAATTTGTGTATGTCATTTTTGGCTTCCTCGCACAGATTTGCAAAAATCTGAAGAAAAAAAAGGTTTAAAAAATATATATATTATTTTTTGGGGGGGAATGGGGTGGGGTGGGGTGGGGCGATCGTGGGTACATTGACTCGCATTGCTATGCATGTGAATAAAAAATCATTCATGTTTCCGGTTTGGGCCCAAAATCTGTACTTAATACGGACTTCACTTTTAGCACCTGGTTACTGTTACTGTTAGTTCACAGACACCTAGACAGAAAATCTGAAAGAAGCTTTTTATCTTGGTTGTTATTGAATTGATACTCCTAATCCTGACCTAAGAATTTGTATCATATTTCAACACCCATAACCCTGCCAGAAAGATTTTCATTGTAACATTTGTTTACAACAGCACAATTTATGAACTATATGATATCACAAATAACTCAATAATAAGATGATCAATAAGGGGTGACAGCTTTTTTCTAGCATTACTACATGTACAATATTTGATTCGTTTATTAGGTGCCACCAAAAATGAACAAAAAGCTGCCTACAAGGGGAAAACGACAGCTGCCTACAGAGAAACGATCTCTATTAGTATTATTAAAAGTATAAAACTTAAAATGTGCACAATTAAATATTAACTATAATTATTCCTGTACAGCAAGAGGTATCAGCAACAATAACACATGAGCATTCCAAAAACATACTGGGGAAATAACAGAAGAAAGAATAAAACGTAGCTTGTCATAACAGGAAAGAAAGAGTGATATCTTCCATCCCACCCCCTTTTTGAAAACATGCCACATAGAAGTACAAAACTAGGGTAATTGTTTAGTGCAATAATGAAATCAATTTTGTTAAAGAAACAATGACCATCATTACACTTCAAGAGTAACATCATTTTCAATTTGCACACAACTTACACATTTAGGTCAGGGATCAGAAATCTTTTGATATTGCACATTTCATTTTTTGGAGTGCCCCAAAAAATCACATTATTTTGTTCGCAAAGGAACAAACAGCACAAGGCTGCTTGGTACACAAAACATAAAAGCTTCATTCAACCACTCTTATAACTCAAAGCCAAGCCACAAAAACATATGAATGTAACACGAAAATATGGGCTTATAATGATTTTTATACATGTACAAAAGTGAACAAAAACACACATGTAATGCTCCTTGTAGGGAAACCTTTAACACTTGCACAACACAAACACTGAATAAGTACAATTTGCAAATTTTCTCTTCAAAATATACAATATCAAAGGTCACATGCAAGCAAAGTCAACTGCGCTCCAAAAACCTTTCAACAATGTGCAGAACGCATCAAAATGAAGAATATCTACAAACAAGAGGCGCAAAACATCAACAAATTCGCTGCTCCTCGTTTATTTACATCCAACACTCTTCCCTATGCTTACTTTAGAAAATGAATGTAATGCCCTCTTAAAAACAATAGAAGTCTGCCAGATACTAATAACCAACTACAGTCTCTTCCTTTTCTTCAACAGCATGCAAAAGCTCACTACAATGCCAAATTCTTTTGATACAGAGCAATGATCAGTTATAAAAGAGTAATGTGATCTTTAAACCTAGCTCTAATTGTATAGTAACTTTAGCTGCCTCACTTCCACTTTCATTTACAAGGAGCAAGTAATTTCTGAGAAGGAACATTTTAAAAAGGTAAAAAGTATGTAAAATTCAAGCAATGGGGAATTTTATTGGGGTTTGTATAGTAGGCTGTAACATAGCCCACATAAGATTATACTGACGAATGGTACAAATTGTATGACTACATATTACAATCCACGCCATGCAATCAAAACCCCCATGATACCCAATATCCATCAACACAAGAAATTTAACATTAAACTATGATATTAAAGAAATTTATTTTTATAAAAATGTAGCCGAGCGGAGTTTTGACTCCCGTCTCTGGGCCATGACCTTCAGAACATGTCCCGACCTGACTAGCAAGGCGGGAAAGCGTGTCAGTAGTCAACCGGTTTGCCAGGTACTAGTGCCACAACCCTAACTCTCTGCAAAGTCACTGCCACTGACTTGCATAAAATGCCTGCCGACAATGTAGTCCTGCTCACCACCAAAAGCAGAAGACAAATGTGTCGCCTTGGCCTGCATAACCCAATGGCCACTCCAAAGAATTCTTCACAGCAGGAGCCACCCAAGGCTAGTCTAACCAACAAATGGAAGGTAGACATCCTCTCTCCCGAGCCTGCACCAGTCGCCTCCTATTCCGCCATAGATCCCACAGCTCAAATTGAACCATGTCCTCATGGTTTCCTAGTTTGAAACAGGTATGTCTGGAACTGACACTGACTACGCCCAGTCAGCCTCCATTCACTGACTTAACAATGAAAAACCGCCTTCAACAGTTACCACGGAGCATCATCCTGTTCCCTTTCATTGCACCACTTGCAGCCGAATGGAGTATTTGACTCTCGTCTCTCGGCCACGACCTTGAGAACACATCCCAAACTGAACTGTTATTTTTAGTTATTCCTCATTATAGAGACATAAAAATTGTTGTTCCCTAGCAAGGCGGGAAAGCGTGCTGGTAGTAAACCAATTTGCCAGCTACTAGAGAACAAATGTCGTGTTGCCTTGTCCTGCATAACCCAATGGCCACTCCAAACGATTCGGCACATCAGGAGCCACCCAAGGCTAGTCTAACCAATAAATGGAAGGTAGTCAACCTCTCTCCTAAGTCTGCACCAGTTGCCTCCAATTCCGCCACAAAAACGGAAACGCTCTGCATTAATTTGTCTTTTTCCTGAAGTTTTGTTTTCTCCAAGTGACTGACGATTGACTGACCAATTGAAAAGTTGATTTTACATTACCTTACTTAATTTATCTCAAAGTAACTACGAATAATTGCAAAACTAAATGAAACAGAAAGTTTGAATTTATAATGAAATTTTATTTGTTAGCATTTTAAGAACATAATTCTAATTTCTATTATACATGTATGTATGTTTGATTTCTTTTTCGTGCACACACGCAATGTGTATTGTCCAGTAAAAAATGTTCATGGAGAAAATCAAAATGTAATGGGGTATTAAAAAATAAAGTGGTATAATAATGTGCTGCTTTATACATTTCATACTTGCAAACATCAATGAATCGTTAATGTTAATGAACTATTAGCAGTAAACAGAATTTGATTGTGCTGTTGGTATACAAGATTCACCAAGTTAGTTAGTTATTCATTGCTTACAGGGTCCAGCAGACTGCAAAGAGCCGAATCAGGACCACAAAATCAAGACCACAACTTCGCTGAAAGAGGACTCACCCCTGATCCGCATAAAAGATCTGCCGAAACAACTCTAGTGGTAACACTGAAGGCAATCCACCAGCCGGTCACTTTACAATAAAGACATCCCACGCAGGGGACTCTGAGGCTATACTCTAATTTATCGAACCCCCGTTTACAAAAACAAAATAGAATACAAACATCATTATAAAATATTAACAAAACACACACACACACACCCACACACACACCCACACACACATTTATATATAAATGCCTACATTGCCAAATAATAACATCATAGGAAACCCCAGTGACCACCTGGTAGAAAGCGTCCAATACAAGATTCACCAAGTCTACCTTCAAAAGCCCACAACTCCAAACTTTGAAGATCTTCAAGAACTGAAGTATCAGCTCAAATATTTTAGCACATTGCTCTTTTAAAAGAAAATAAATTTCTACACTCCTACCCTAAATGTTAGCAGCCAGTACTGATTGCAATTACAACAAACAAAATATATTTATCTTTTGTGTTGTGATACAACAGTATTACATACAGTAATAATAAGTACATTGGCAGACCAAGACAAAGAAAAGCAATATCATCAATATCACATAAAGAAAGTATAATCTACATGTATTTCAAATATCATACTAACTAGCAGACCACCTTGTACAACAACTCGAAGTTTAGTATGCTGACTTGGATTTAAAAAAAAAAAATTTGCTGAACGTAAGTCATAATACCCTATGAATACATTAACATCGTAATGAAAATTCATTCACACAGACAACGTTGATGGCAGATCCACATGTACATCCCAAACATGACCACCACTGTTAGGATATTATTGTACTTGGGTTACAATTCAATGAGATTAGTTCATTTATGGCAAAGCAGTAAGTTTAAATGCTGCAAAAGTAGTTTTGGGATTTTTTAACTTTTTCTGAAATAGTAATTTATAATATGACCTTTCCCTGACAAAGTTTAGACAAGAAGAGGAAGAAAACAGATTAAAAAAAAGAAGAAAAAGACCACAACAAAAAAAGATGTTTATACAAAATGTTGCCATAGATCAAGTGCTTGCATGAATTACTGTCAACCTGGGTCTAAACTAAGGTAAAGGGCTCAGGGCACAAAAAAAAAAGCACAAACTGATACTATTACAACAAACTTTTTTGCCAAAGCAGATCAAACCAATCATCTACACAGCAGAGATGGGATGAATAAGTTATATATAACTCAATGACTATGATATCGCACATAGTCAATATGTACACCACACAAAATGAACAGGCATGCAATTTTCTCATTTCACTACTAGTATCACGCCAATGGACACAATAAACATATCTTTATTAAGTAATCCTCAGTGTAACTGTCGTATTAGTAGCGTATAAAATTATCTTCAACGTCATATCTAATTCTGGCCATACAACTCCATGACGCCAAGTCCAAGCCAAACTGCAACTTAGTACTAGATATTCTCAAGTAAGTTTTATTGAACTGTAAAATATAGTTATAATTTGTATACTAATATAGTGTATTTCAGTCACAATATTTCTTTTGTTTTTGTCCGAGGTGCCGAGGTGATAACTTTAAGTCAATATTTCTTCTGTTTTTGTCTGGGGTTCCATATTACAGAACAGTAAATATGTATTGACTAAAAACAAACACTGCATTAGATACAAAAAATACAAATGTAACACCGAGGTCTTTACTTTTTGCATGAATTAAAACAATGACAATTTTAAGTATTACTCACATATATACATTACAATTTTCATACTTTAAAAAACTGTTAAACGGCTGAGCACTGCAGACATTCAAACTAATGTTCTGAATGAAGTAACAACACAACGTTACATTTATCTCCTGCATGTTTACCAGCTATCAAATATATTAATAAATCCTCCACAAATTTCCACTATATTTCCATATTCCCAGCATCTCTGCAAATGCAGCAAATAAAATGATAAGAAACAAATATTGAGTGATAAGTCTGCTATGTTTTGGTACAAGATAGCAACACGCCAACAGTCATAAACGGAAAGGAATCTGAAAACATGTAAAGACGGTGAGTGTATACACTCCTTTTTTTTCTTCTTATTATTTTAACAAACTGGTAAACACCAAAGTAACAACATACTTTACAACGATCACTTGATCAGTTCTATGTGAATGCTTTGGGCAAAAAAGAACTAAAGCCATCAACCACTGCAATATAATTGTACAACTTTTCAAAAGGAGGCAATATTCAGTTTGTTGATAACAATTATTCAGAGATCGCAATATGAACGTAATCTATAAGTATAAGATTAAGAGTATACAAGCATCAATCAGAAAATAACCTGAAAATTAAATGAGAAAATTATAATCATTCAAGCCTGAAAATGGTACTACAAACGCAGCAGATGCATGCTTTCACAATTCAGGGTATTAAAAAATCTACTTAAAATAAACAAACAATAAGAAATGGAAAGATGATGCACGCTATATCATATGAAATGGAAAGATGATGCAAACAAGAAACATGATACATTAATCCACTACAGAATACCACATTCTCAACAACTACGAACAGTGATACACATTTTCTCAATACTAAACTCAGCAGATAACAAGATTTATGTACAAGTGTACTGTGATAGTAACATATAAATCTAATGACTTTACAAAACACACTGCATCAACTAAATGATGCAACATTATCTATGCTGGTCAGCATCATGCTGTTTCTTTACATGCTGCCCATGACCTACCCAATAGTTCAAGATAGCAAGGGTGAGGTTGATATTGACACAGAAATTACTTTCAATCTCATCTGCATCATAAATTCCACTGCACTGTAAATTCCATGATTCACCAAATTCTTTGAAAATGCTCTGCCAGCATGCTTACGTCTGACTCAGAATTATTCTTAAATACGCGACTTGTTTTCTAAGAGAATTAGCTCAAACAAATCCAAATATTTACCATTAATGCATACATGTATGAAGACTGCATATTTGACCTTCCCAAAAAGTTTGTTATAAATAACTAAGAGTAAGAGAAACAAATTTCCGTTCAATTCAAATTTCTCAACAACAACAAAATCAACAACTTAGACAATTATCTTCAAGATGCTAGTGTCAATATAAAACAGACTAACTGCTAGACATTGAATGTGCACAACATGCTTCCACAGACTATGTGAGAGTGTCTCAAAAGAGGCATTCAATTCATGAAAACTTCCAACTACTGCTGTTCTGCCACTGGCACTTTTCCCCCATCTCTCCTTACATTCTGGCATCATTATTTAGTTGTAGCTGAGCATGTTACCACAGCATGGAGAATTGTGCTAAATACATGTTCATCAACTGTAACTCAGCACCTATATCTCATATGCTGCATGTTTTGTAGTATTGTAAATTGCCAAGGGCAGCTACAATTAAAACTCAAACATTATTACTTCAACTTCAAGAATAATGAGTTATGAATACTTACATTTGTTTATTAATGCCAAATGTCCTTAATCCATGGCAGTAAAAAGATCATACATAAACATAAACTGATGTCAGTCTCACTTATGATATCAAATACATTTGTACAACTACAATGCTATGTTTTAACTCATTGGTTTGAAAAGCAAATTTCCAGTAAATTTTCACTTAGGTTAGATTATCTATTTTAGGCACCTTGCTTTATTGTAGGCACCATAGCTAGTTGCTGTTTTATTCATCTGTTCCTCTAAATGTCCAGTCATAAAAGTTTATACCAATAAAAGTGCATGATAATGGGTTTGAGTACCAGTAATGTTGTCATACAAAAATGAAAACAAGGCTTAAAACCTGTCTACCACATTTCCGGGTTCTTCCTTTTCCGGGGGGAAAAAGTTTTCATTTACTGATAATAGATTTCTGAAGTTCAAGTGCCTCATATTCATAATTTCTGGGCAAGTGAAAAACAATAGTAACACATTCCCCCTCTTCACCCTCCCCTCTTACCAGATCTACTCTTTCAGTTAAGAACACAAAATGTTCCAGGAAAGATTTACAGCAAATGAACACTGACGAAGGTCAAAATAGCTTCCGCCTATATTCATACCATAGTGATAAACACATGTTTTCTGCTTGTCTCTGCAAACGCATAGCTTCAGACTGTATATGCTCCAATGCTTTTAGTGTTAAGGGGTCATCTGATCCATGACATTCCCATGACCAAACAATCTGAAACTCATTGAAACCCTGCAACTTATTTGGCATGAATGCACCCCAAAAGAATAAAGTAGCAAGTCTTCCATTCAGTAAACAAATCTACGCCAAATAGTTTTTATCACAAAGCCTCAGGGTGTTTAGCTTTCATGTGATGGTCCAGGGCTGCTTTTTGAATGCAGGTGTATTGGCACAACTTGCAATGCACCGGCATCTCCCCTGTATGCAAACACATGTGAGTACGCAAGTTGTAAGCGTCTTTAAATTCCCGTGGACAGTTTGGCCAAGTGCACTTGACTGACTTAGAAGCTGCAGATTTGCCACTGGTCACAGCGTTATTGCTGCTATCACTGGCTGTGGTGCTGTTGGTGGCTGTTGCAGCACCAGAGCCGAGGGTGGTTGGGGAGAGAAGAGCTTTGGCCAGAGTGGGTGTGGAAGTAATTGGTAGAGATTGACTGCGGCCAGCTGTACGCTGAGTCCGCTGTTTGTGCACATAACGCACATGATCAGTGAGACGGGACTTTAGCTTGAAAGCACCTGTGCAGTTTGGAAAGCTGCATGTATAAGGGCGATCCTCACTGTGGGTGGCAATGTGGCGCTTCAAAGCGTACTTGGTAACGTAACTCTTAGAACAGGTCGAACACGTGAAAATATTGCCAGAACCTCGCTTCTTCACCTCAGTCACAGTTTGTTCCATTGGTTGGCTCTTGATGCTGGCTGGAGAACTGCTGGGGGAACTGGCCTCCACATCCACCATCTCAGAAGTTGAATCACTCGAGGCTTCAGCATTCTTTCCACTTATTGCAGGGGGAGTATTGGGTCCAGCAGAGTGGATTCCATTAGCCTCACTATTTGCAGATCGCTGGTGCTGTTGGATTCCAGGGTCTGACTGGGATTTTTTTATGGTCAACACAATGGGTGGTCTAGATACTCCTGCCTTGCTTTGGGATCCTGCTTTCTTACGCTTTGGTTTACTTGTCTTAGCCTTTTTTGGCCAAAGTGTAGGTGTACGTGGAGGAGTTAATTCTTGGACAGCAGTAGCAGGCACCACTCCATTACCAATGCTATGGCCATTGCTAGGGTTACTGCTGTGACCATTGTTGTGACCATTGCTGTAGCCATTCATACCATAACCCATACTAAAACCAAAGTAGCCTTCCCTGTAATAGCTGACAGCTGGGCTTTCTTCCTCTTCTTCTTCATCATCATCATCACTTTCCATATCTTGATCAGTGCCACTGTAGTGGGATGAATTCATGTGTTGGGTAAGGTGGTTTTCACTGAGGAAATTGACCTTGCAGTAAGGACAGGAGTAGCTCTCCATTGACTGAGAGAAAGAAATGCGCATGCAAACATTGCTGCTCTGAAGACGCAAGTTTCCCTCGCTGAGTGGGAGGGCATAGCTCTTGTCATCTTCACACTGAAGGTTTAAGTCGATACCGCCAGACTGGTCATCTTCACTATCGCTGTTCTGAAAACTTGCCAAGTACATGTGGTTGCCATTGTGATTGTCCATCAAACGTAGAGCCAAGTCTGAATTCATCTTTTTCCAGTTGACAGCTTGGCTGTTCTGGTTCATGACGAGTTTGTACCAATGAGCTTGCCTTGTACACCTGCACAAACACAAAATCATACTCAAGTTACAATAAATACCATTTACTTGCATTATAATTATCATTTTAACTATGACCCATATGACTCACATGCTCCTTAGGGAATCTATCTATCCTATCCTGTAACTCAAAAGTCATTAGGCCATAACAGATGATTGTTTAAGTGAAATCCATCTTTCTCAGTCCTCAGCAGCCCTCTCATGGCTTCGCTCAGTGTCAAGCTAGTCAATTCTCGATGTTGTCTTCCCACCTCTTTTTAAGTCTCCCTCTTCTTCTGCTTTCTTGCAGGATGGTCTTTGCAAGGCCTGATGCTCAGGTGATGGCCGTATCATTGGAGTTTCAGTTTTTTTCACTACTGTGAGCAATCTATCTACACTAAATGCAAAAAATAAAGTTTGCAGTATTGATTGAAAGTCAAAAAGTACTACTTCAATTGACCTTGATACCTATATGACCATGAACACATATATGATCAAATAAAAAAATTGCATAATGTCAACCACATAACAGCAACACTCGCTGTGTCCTTGAGATAATCTTGATCTACCCATGATTTTTCATGCTCATGTGTGATCAAATAAACCAATAACCAATAATAAAATAACAGCAACACTCGCTGTGTCCTTGAGATAATCTTGATCTACCCATGATTTTTCATGCTCATGTGTGATCAAATAAACCAATGTTGATGTATATGGAGTTTTTTTGCATTCAAGTTTGGTTTGGATAGCTTCAATAGGTTCTGAGTAATTGAGAACACTAAAAATGTCCTACATAGACAAATGGACGGACAGACGGACAGAAAGGCATTTTTTTTTCCAAACATAATTTTGGGATTATTTCTGGACTCATTTTACAAAGAATTGTGAAAAATTCGAAAACTTTCAGTTTTGGGTGAATACAATCACACTGCTAAATGCATGTGAGTCAAAAATCACCAACTGTGTTATTTTTTCACACTTCTCTCCATATTTCCACCTTAAGACATGTCTGCTAAACAGAACAACCAAGATTAAAAACTTTACCGCACTGTGTAGGTAAGCACTTTCCACAAATGAACTATTTTTATTTAAAAAAAATAAAAAACACACAAGATGTCAAGCCATTCAAATAAATAAAAAACACACAAGATGTCAAGCCATTCAAATGTATTTCCAGGCACTTGCACACATAGGCGAATAAGTAGTTCTGTGATTCTTGAAATATAGGGTCCAACGTACAGATTGACCGATATTTGGCTCATTCTGATTCTCAATTATCTCACAGTATTTCCAGACAAGTCAGGAAATGCAAAACCAACTACATATATAAGCTATTTTTTTATTTTTATGATTTGATTGAAAGTAGACAGAGTCCAGCTATTTCCAGACACTCTTAGTATCGTCGGTGTCCATTTAAAACCATGTATCTTCAAAATTTCAGTTTTGAGAAAAACGAAAACAACAGTTTTAAAAAATCGAGTGTTTTTGGTATAATTTGTATTCAGTATCGAACAGGAAATTTGGTAGAGATAGTGAGTAGATTGAGATCCCATGCATGTTTGAAAAATAGACAGAAATGTTAACATATGAGGTTTTTACTATTTTGTATGTGCTGAATGTTGCAAGTTATGAGGTTTTGACTGTTTTGCATGAGTGAAGTTGCTAGTTAAAAGAATTAGTAAGAACATCAAACAACAAAGGACACATTAATGCAAAATATCAGACTAAAAAATGCAGTTAAAACATTGCCATTGTTGTTTTATTTAACAATACAGATGCAACCATTGTTTTTACAAAGCTGAAATAGGATAGACCATTGATAGATTAACACGTAACATCTAACAATCAGTGAAAGTCTTGTTGAACTTATTACTGACATAGTGTCCTTCTGACCAGTACAAGCTCTGTACTTAGCACGCAGTCCTTCCTGGAAATTTCCTGTGAAATTAATGAAAAGATGTAAGTTAAGTGACACACTGCTTAGACAAGTGTGCCTGTCCTATCCTATCCGACTTGAAAGTCGGGGCACCACAGATCGTTTAACCAGCGTATTCCATCTTTCTCTGTCCTCAGCAACCCTCGTGGCTTCACTCAGTGTCAAGCAAGTCCATTCTTGAATGTTGTACTCCCATCTATTTTTCCTCTTATTCTGCATACTTGCACCATGCTTTGCAGGATGGTCTTTGTAAGACCTGGTGCTCTGGTGACATGGCCATATCATCAGAGTTTCCGTTTCTTCACCACTGTGAATATGTCATCGTGTTGTCCAATGGCTTGTATGATGGTCTGTCGGACTTCGGTGATGTTCCAGACCTGCCTACCCCCCTCAGAGTAAAAGCGGGAGACAGGGGATCGAGGATTTGCCAAAATGGAGCTCTGTATAATATCATGGCAAAATTGGTGATTTTATAATATATATATATATATATATATATATATATATATATATATATATATATATATATATATATATATATATATATATATATATATATATATACAGAGCTCCATTTTAGCAAAAGCGTGTCTCCCGCCAAAAGCGGGAGAGTAGGCATGTCTGATGTACTGGTAGCAGGAAATGCCCAGAAGTCTTCTGTAGCTCCTCATCTCCATGCTTTGTATTCTTCGTTGTAGGTCTGCTGTTAGGGTCCATGTTTCGCAAGAGTATAGGAAGATGAAGATGACAAGGGAGCGCAGCAACACTTACCTTGGAGTGTAGACTGATCTATCCAAACGGGCTTCAACCTTGTTAGGGCAGCAATTGTTTGTGCTATCCTGGAGAGGACTTCCTGTCAGGACCCATTGGCTGATGCAATCGCTCCCAAGTATTTGAAGCTAAACACAGTGTTGGGGGATTGGCCTTGGACTTTGATGTCCAAGTTTATGTCATTGGTTTTGGTCTCTTCTGCACTTATTTCCATTCCAAAGTCTCTGGAAGTGGTTTCAGGCCATTGTGTCAGCTGTACAGGCTCTTGTTCTTCTACAGCCAATCCATCAATGTCCTACGCAAAACGGAGGTTAGAGATTGCTCTACCCCATATGCTGGCTGTGACTTCGTGATTTGCTAGGGCATCTGACCTGATGTGCTACATAAATCACACTGCCCTTCTTTCGTCTATCGATCTGAACGGCTCTTCCATCACTCCTTCTCCCACCGTCCGTAACTTAGGCGTCACTCTTGACCAATCCCTCTCCTTTCATCAGCACGTTGCTAACGTCTGTCGTACCTGCTTCCTCAAAATCCGTCGCATTGCTTCCATTCGCCATCTCCTCACTGATGAGGCAACCAAAACTCTGCTATGCGCCTTTGTTCTTTCCCGTCTCGACTATTGTAATTCCCCTCTCTCTGGCTCTCCCAACTATATCATCGATAGGCTTCAGCGTGTTCAGAATCATGCTGCCCGCCTCATTTTTCGCTCCTCTAAATACAACCACATAACTCCTCTTCTTCAAACCCTGCACTGGCTGCCAGTACAGCACAGAATCCAGCACAAAATTTCTACACTCTGCTTCAGAAATTTTGACCTGACTTCTCCCAGCTATCTCTCCGACCTTCTCGAAACCTATTCCCCTAATCGCTCTCTTAGATCTTCTGCAGATACCCGTCTTTTTAAAATCCCAACCGTACGCACCAAAACCTATGGCCAGCGCACCTTTTCCTACCAGGCCCCATCTATCTGGAATAAACTCCATCATTCACTCCGCCACTCCACTTCTATGCTGTCATTCAAAACCTCTTTAAAAACTCATCTCTTCCATCTTCCTCACTAAACTTTCCTCTTCATATTACACAACTGCTTTGTTTGGTCAGATTGTATTGTATGTCTAAACGTATTAATGTTTGCCATTGTAAACGCCTAGGGCTTGTAAAAGGTTAGGCGTATAAATTTACATTTCATTCATTCATTCATTCATGTGCTCCAAAAAGATGTTAAAGAGTGTTGGAGAGAGTAGGCATCCTTGACGCACGCAGATTGTTGTTCTGTACCAGTTTCTGATGACGCTGTTGCGAAGGACTGCACTGGTAGCCTTGCCATAGGCTTTTGATGACTTCAATAATGTTAGGGCTGACATTGTAAACTTTCACGGTTTCCCACAGAACTGCATGCCAGGCTCGGTCAAACGCTTTCTTGAAGTCTACAAACACATGATATAGATGTTGTTGGTGCTGTAGATTTTTCTCGCAGATTATTCTGAGGTTGAAAATCTGTTCAGTGGTACTTCACCCTGCAAACAATCCTGCTTGTTCTTCAGCTATGAATTGTTCAGCTTGGGGTTTCAACCTGTTGAGTATTCTTTTCAGAAGGACTTTGCTGGGATGGCTGATCAGGCTGATCAGGCTGATGATGCAGTAGATTTGGTACTGCTGAAGGTTACCCTTTATTGGAAAAGTGATGACAAGCGACTGGGTCCATGGTGTAGGCCCCTCCCCACTCTGCCAAATCTTGTTACAGATAATGGTGAGAGCGTCAATAATCCCTTCTCCTCCTGCTTGAAGCAATTCTGCGGGTATGATGTCCACTCCTGATGACTTCCCTCCTTCAGCGATTGCACTGCTGCTTCAACTTCTTCTCAGAGAATTGGGAGGATTTCTTCTTCTTCTGTGTTTCTGGGGAAATGCTAGAAGTGATGGGTCTCCATTTGGTGTGTGGTTTAAAAGGTCAGAGCTGTATTCTGTCCATTTATCCAAGACTTCTGGTTCTTCTGTAAGGCACAAGCCAGACTTACTTTGGATCGTGGAGACCCTGGGCTGTTTAACACTTGTCAGCTGCGTCACAGTCTGGAAGGCCTTCTTGCTGTTGTTCTTGTTTAGACTGTTCTCTATTTCTGGCATTTATCTTCTATCCAGTTCTCCTTTGCTGTGCGCATGCCTTTTCGGATGTCATTGACAATTTTTTGGTAGGCATCAGCTCCTGTGAGTTCTTTTCCTTTTTCATCTCTCTTTGTTTGTCACCTGTCCAAAAGTTGAAGGTGTGATCCATAGTTTCTTCTTTGGATGGTGCTTGCCATCTGTCACAGCTTAGTTGACATCTACTTCACCAGCTCCCAAAATGAGCACTTGTGCAAATTCCCTCCAATTGTGTCTTGGAATATTTCTGCCACCTCCGGGGTCTTGCAGTTTGTCCAGGTCGAACTTCATGCTGGTGCACTTTGCTGTGTTTACTCTCTTCAAGTGGAGATGGAAAAGACATCATCACGAGATCATGGTCACTTCCGATGGTTGCTCCTGGAAGAGAGCGTATCATGCCAATGTTGATGCTTGATCTGAAGTATTTCTTGACTATGGTGTATTCAATCTGGTTGTGATGCTCCCCGCTGGGACTGTGCCAGGTCCATTGTCTGGATTTTTTGTGGGGATCAAGCATGTTTGCCAGTAATAGATTGTTGTATCTGGCAAGCTCCAAGTCTCAGACCTCTGTCACTTCTCTCGTTGTTACAGTGGGGCCCACATGTGTCTCCCCAGTTGTGGCATGCATCTTGGCCAACCTTGGCATTCCAGTCACCTTGCACTATGACTATGTCCTTCCTGGGCACTTAGTCAAGGACAGCCTGCACATGTTCATAGAAATCCTCGATTTTGTTGTCATCACAGTCTGATTTTGGGGCGTAGGCCTGGATGATGGAGATGTTGAAAGGGGCTGCTCTATTGGAGACTGGCGGCCACCCATGACAGTGTCCTGAATTTCTGTATGGACCAAGAATCCAACGCCATGTTTGTTCCTGTCATCTCTCCTTCTGAAATAAAGCTTGTGGCCTTTGTCGGTCATTGTTTCACCTAGGCCTTTCCAGTGCAATTCGCCGATACCTAAAATGTTCCTCCAACAGTGGTCCAGTTCTTCTAATGTTACCTCTGCAGTTAGGGTCCTAACATTCCAGGTTCCTGTGATGATGTTGTCTCTTGTGCGGATCTTGCGAAGTTGTCTATCAGTAACCCACATATCACCTCCGTCCTGGTGGCCAACGGAAGGCGCGATCCTAGGTGACCCCACACCAGCTCAATTCCTATGTGAGCAGCACTGTTTAGTGCCTCCACATTTTGCTTGCTGCGGGCTATTTATAGCTTGCCTGCACCCTCCCTTCCAGTGAAAGGAAACATCGGCAAAGCTATTTATAGCTAGCCTGGCTGATCTAACCTCAACATCTAAAAAGCTTTGGTTGAGTCGCTGTGACCCAGGCAACGACCGATGCGGAATGGAGTAAGCGGGGCCCAATCCTCTCTAGGATATTGGCCACAGCCAAAATCCAAGAGTACAGTGTGGCTCACCTTGGCCCTGAGCATGTGATCGTTAAACCTAAAGCAACATGATATTCCCTCCGCCCTGGCCGGTGACTTCTGTATAGAAGACTTTCGCCCAGTGATGCCGTTCTGACATCACCTTTGTTAGTTGACTCTTACGACACACAGGGAAACGATAGGTCTATTCTATTTCTATTCCCGAACCCACAAAGATCTAGACGATATAGAAAAATCGTGATGGAATAAAAGGACCACACAAAGTGTTTCCCACAGCTTTTTTTTTCAGAGAGTCCTTGGGACTCTGGTGCACAATTTCAAGAGTCCCCTTACAAAATTTGAGAGTCCCCTTACAATTCCTACATTTACCTTGATTTTGATTACCAACATCACGGACACACAAATACGCCTCAAAGTCAAACAAAGCTTAGTTTTCAATGCAACTTTATTGAAAATTATGAATAGCCATCAAACAAGCAACACAACAAAAGGAATACTGTTCTGATAAATGTTACAAAGGAATCCATCATTGACTAGAGGAACCTTAAAATCACATAAAATGACCATAGAACAAACATGAAATAGTCATACGACAATTTACACACATCAATCTGCATGTACTGACAAATTGTCTCTGTAAAAGCAGTTAGTGTTAGAGGTGACTAAGTCGATGACCAGAAGAGAAAAAAAAAGAGACAAAAAAATCTGTTCAACTGCGTATTACAGACAAGATCATCATTGCCAAGTCTAGAGAGAACTGAAAATGACGATTCAACATTTAACGATTGCATCGTCTTCCGCATTTCTGCGGGTTATCGTTTTCGTAGCCATGTGTCGAGCGACATGTTTCAGCTTTTCGGAAGCAAACAAAAAGGCTGCGCATGCGTGTCAGCGCGATCAGTGGGTAGGGGAGATCACCGCGCTTACTCGGCTCGGGCGCACGATAGCTCAGAGGTACCGGGATACATAACGGCAGTTAAAAAAAAACAAACGTTGCGTCCCTTGTGACGCACTATTTTTTTTTCATGCGTCCTTTTTCAGTTTTTGTGCGTCTCTGACGCACACATGTGCGTTTTGGGAAACACTGACACATATCATCTGTACTCACCAAATTGTAGAAAAAAATGACCAGAAACAGTTGGTACTTCCACAATTAGAAAACCAAGTAACAACGAAATCTCCAAGTCAGTAGCCGCATCCTTCAGACCTTTTACTCTTCTTTTATTGAGTCCGTTCTTACCTTTTCTTTTATCTGCTGGTATGGAAGTTTGTGTGTAAAAAATAAAAGTATTCTGGATCGAGTAGTGAAAGTCTGTGGGAGGGTTGTGGGAGTGAAACAAGAGAGTCTGCAGGTGTTGTATGAAAGACGTGTTGTGCGGAAAGCTATTTGCTTTGTGCTGGATAGCACTCATGTGCTTGCGCACCACTTCCAGCTCCTGCCTTCTGGAAGGCGCTACCAAACACCAAGGGTCAGAACTCTCAGAACGAAAAACAGTTTTATTCCAAAGGCTGTCTCATTACTTAATAAATGACATGTGTGTGTGTGTGTTGTGTATGTGTGTGTGTGTGTTTTGTTTGCCCAAAATAATCTCATTTCACATTTGCTGTCGTTTAATGTTAGCATGCATAAGTGTAATTCTATTCATATGAGACTGTGCATTTTTATCCTCATTGTCATTATGATTGTTGTTATTATTATTGTGATGTTTATTCCTTGTTGATTGTAATTGTACACCACAATGTAATTTCTTGTAAAAGATAATAAAGTCGTCTTATCTTATCTTAAGTAAGTGGCGTCGACTCAAGTTGCTGGCGCGTCATTTATTAGAATGAAACCTCATACGGAGTTACAAGGTTTTAGAAATTCATTTCGAAAATGATAAAACCTCATAAGTGAAATACAAGATTTTGATAAAAATCGTTTGACCTGTCGGGACATACAAAGCTTTTATGTTTTTAATTACTGATGTTTTCTAAATGAGTTATGAATTTCGCGCTTCTGACAAAAAAATGCGCAAAAATTCAAGGGACATAACCAATAGAAGATTGCAAAAACAACTTTTAGAGTTAAGAGGTTTTGAAATGAACATCGACGGTATAGAAGAGAATCAGAAAGGTGTTACTTTTCATGGTGATGTAGTGACTCAGCTTAATCCTTAAAAAGCAAAATGAAAGAATGGAATGATTGCCCACTATCTGAACTATCTGCAAGCAGACAATTAAAAAAAAAATTCTATTTTGAGATCCTATCCTATCCTATCCTGTCCCATAACCCGAAGGTCGTAGGGGCACCACAGATGATCGCTTAACCAGCATACTCCATCTTTCTCTGTCCTCAGCAGCCCTCATGGCTTCGCTCAGTGTCAAACCAGTCCATTCTCGAATGTTGTCCTCCCACCTCTTTTTCGGTCTCCCCCTTCTTCTACCTCCTTGCACTGTGCCTTGCAGAATGGTCTTTGCAAGGCCTGATGATCTGGTGACGTGGCCATACCATCAGAGTTTCCGTTTCTTCACCACTGTGAGCAGGTCATCGTGTTGTCCAATGGCTTGTGTGATGGTCTGTCGGACTTCAACGTTGGTGATGTGTTGGGTATAGGAAATGCACAGAAGTCTTCTGTAGCACCTCATCTCCATGCTTTGTATTCTTCGTTGGAGATCTGCTGTGAGGGTCCATGCTTCGCAAGCATATAGGAAGATGGAGATGACAAGGGAGCGCAGCAGCCTTACTTTGGAATGTAGACTGATGGTTCTGTCTTTCCAAATGGGCTTCAACCTTGTCAGGGCAGCAGTTGTTTGTGCGATCCTGGAGAGGACTTCCTGTCGAGACCCATTGTCTGACACAATGGCTCCTAAATATTTGAAGCTGTGCACTGTGTTGAGGGATTGGCCTTGTACTTTGATGTCCGTGTTGATGCCATTGGTGTTGTTGGTCATCATTTTGGTCTTCTCTGCACTTATTTCCATTCCATAAGCTCTGGAGGTGGTGTCAAGCCTCTGTACAAGCTGTTCAAGTTCTTGTTCCTCTCCAGCCAATCCATCAATATCATCCGCAAAACGAAGATTGGAGATTGCTCTGCCCCCTATGCTGACTGTGCCTTCGTGATCTGCAAGAGCATCTGACATGCGCTCTAGGAAGATGTTGAAGAGTGTTGGAGAGAGTAGGCATCCTTGACGCACACCGATTGTTGTTCTGAACCAGTTCCCGATGACGCTGTTATGGAGGACTGCACTGGTAGCCTTGTCATACAGGCTTTTGATGACTTCTATAATTTTAGGGCTGATGTTGTACACTTTCATGGTTGCCCATAGAGCTGCATGCCAGACTCGGTCAAATGCCTTCTTGAAGTCTATGAACACATGATATAGATGTTGTTGGTGCTGTAGGTATTTCTCACAGATTATTCTGAGGTTGAAAATCTGTTCAGTGGTACTTCGCCCTGCCATGAATCCTGCTTGTTCTTCAGCTATGATTTGTTCAGCTTGTGGTTTCAACCTGTTGAGTATTATTTTCAGGAGGACCTTGCTGGGATGGCTGATGAGGCTGATGGTGCGGTAATTTTCACACTCCTGAAGGTTACCTTTTTTGGGAAGAGTGATGACAAGCGACTGGGTCCATGGTGTAGGCCATTCGGATGATTCCCCACTCTGCCAGATCTTGTTACAGATAATGGTGAGAGCATCAGTCATCGCTTCTCCTCCTGCTTGTAGCAGTTCCGCTGGTATGTTGTCCACTCCCGCTGACTTCCCTTTCTTCAGCGATTGCACTGCTGCCTCAACTTCTTCCCGGAGAATTGGGAGGATTTCTTCTTCTTCTCTGCTCTCGGGACATGCTAGAACTGATGGGTCTCCATTTGGTGTATGGTTGTAAAGGTCAGAGCAGTACTCTGTCCATCTGTCCAAGACTTCTTGTTCTTCTGTAAGGCAAATGCCAGACTTGCTTTGGATAGTGGAGACTTTGGGCTGTTTAACACTTGTCAGCCGCTTCACAGTCTGGTAGGCCTTCTTGCTGTTGTTCTTGTTCAGATTGTTCTCTATTTCCTGGCATTGATCTTCTATCCAGTTCTCCTTTGCTGTGCGCATGCCTTTTCGGATGTCATTGTTGATTTTTCGGTAGACATCAGCTCCCTGTGAGGTGTTCTTTTTTTTTTTTAACTCTCTTCGTTTATCACACAGATCCAAAAGTTCAGGTGTGATCCACGGCTTCTTCTTTGGTCGGTGCTTGCCAAGGATCTCAGTGGCGGCATCTGTTACAGCTGAGTTGAAGGTATTGGTCATGGTGTTGACATCTACTTCGCCTGCCCCCAAAATAAGCAGTGGTGCAAATTTCCCTCCAATTGTGGCCTGAAATATTTTTGCCACCTCCGGGTCTTGCAGTTTGTCCAGGTCGAACTTCAGCCTAGTGCACTTTGCTGTATTTACTCTCTTCAAATGGAGCCGGAAAGACATCATCACGAGATCGTGGTCACTTCCAATGTCTGCTCCTGGAAAAGTGCGTGTCCTGCCAATGTTGATGCTTGATCTGAAGCGTTTCTTGACCATGATGTAGTCGATCTGGTTGTGATGTTCCCCGCCGGGACTGTGCCATGTCCATCGTCTGGATTTTTTGTGGAGACCAAGCGTGTTTGCCAGTACCAGATTGTTGTATCTGGCAAACTCCAATAGCCTCAGACCCCTGTCATTTGTCTCGTTGTTGCAGTGGGGTCCGCATGTGTCTCCCCAGTTGTGGTGCGCATCTTGGCCAACCTTGGCATTCCAGTCGCCTTGCACTATGACTATGTCCTTCTTCGGCACTTGGTCAAGGACCGCCTGTATATTTTCATAAAAATCCTCCACTTCGCTGTCTTCATAGTCTGATGTTGGGGCATAGGCCTGGATGATGGTAATGTTGAAAGGGGTTGCTCTCAGACGGATGGTAATGAGTCTACTGGAGACTGGGCGGCAACCCATGACAGTGGCTAGAATGTTCTTGTGGACCAAGAATCCAACGCCGTGTTCGTGCCTGTCATCTCTACCGCTGAAATAGAGCTTGTGGCCTTTGTCAGTCGTTGTTTCACCTAGGCCTTTCCAGCGCAGTTCGCTGATACCTACAACGTTCCATCGATAGTGGTCCAGCTCGTGGGCCAGTTCTTCTAATTTTCCTTCCGCAGTTAGGGTCCTGACATTCCAGGTTCCTATGACGATGTTGTTTCTCGTGCGGATCTTGCTAATTTGTCCATCAGTAGCATACTTTTCACCTCCGTCCTGGTGGCCAACGGAAGGCGCGGTCCTTGTGTAGCCGGGCGACGACCGATCCGGCATGGAATTAGTGGATAGCCTCATCATGTGTTGTGTCTTGGGCAAAAAAGACCTGGCAGGGCCCAATCCTCTCCAGGCTGTTGGCCACAGCCGAAATCCACGAATACAGTGTGGCTCGCCTTGGCCCTGAGCACGTGGTCGTTGAACCTGTAGTAACGTGAGGTTCCTCCGCCCTGGCCGGTGACTTCTGTGTAGAAGACTTTCGCCCAGTGATGCCGTGCTAACATCACCCCTGTTAGTCGCCTCTTACGACACGCCGGGAAACGTTGGGTCTATTCTATTTGCCCGAACCCACAGAGCTAAAGAGATAAAGAACAAAATATTTTTATAATATAATTGACTTCAGCTACGGCTTTGAGAAAGAGCAACAGTCTCAGACACAAAAACCTGAGAAGTGGTTAAAAACATATAGTAAAAATCAGTTCAGAAATTGATTTGTTCTTAATATAAGGTTAAACATGTGTTTTGAAGGAGAAAATGAAATATTGAGCGACGTAACAACCAACCGACATCCAGATTGCAACTCTATGATTGGCTTTGAGTTAAGGCACCTGTATATATCAAACATCAACAAAATCAGTTCAGTCATATTTGTTTTAGGTACTGAACAAATTACGTTTAGCAACAATGTAACTCAACAGGGCGTGAAATTAACTTTTTTCTTTGAGGGTAAACAGGACCCTTAACTTTTAAAAAGTGAGGGTCCTGTCTGAAATGTGAGGGTCCTAATACATAATAAACAATTGCCCATTGGTTGGCCAAAAAGCGTGACTCCGAGCCAATAAAAAAAAGACGTACTTAATATTATTCAAGGGTAATAACTCGAGTGACAAATACCTCGCATCCATAGCAACATATAGCGCGATGGGTACTCGACATCGATTTTCGAAGATTTATTATTGCCTTCTACTTTTCACTCAAAAATAATTTTTGCATCGAAGATTTTTTTCAGTAAAAATGAATTGATTACTCAACTTTGTAACGTAGTTGACATTTTTTTTGCGGGTAAATCGGGCACGCTAGAAATGAAAAGAGCGGGTCCGAATCAACATTTGAGGGTAATTCGCCCCGGACCTGCCTTAATTTCGCGCCCTGCTCAACGACCATGACCTCTGCTGTAGAGCAGAAATTGTGACAAGGGAAGCTGGCCACTAACATAGGTAAATGTTCTTATGAAGATTGATCAAAATCTGTGCATTGGTCCTTGAGATAAGGCGTTCAACGGACTGATGGGCAGACTGATATTTGGCTTGTTCTGATCACTGACTATTTCTAAATATTTTCAGATATTATATGACAATAAAAAAAATACAGGGACGGAACGTTACCAGTTATATAATACAGAGTATCAAATGATTCTAAGTAATCAAGATATTGACATGGGGTTAGGGATATCAACAATTATGAGACTACACACACACACAGCCCTCTAAAGTATAAATCACTATGTTGTTAAAACAATGACTTCAATCATAATAAATACATAAAAAAAAAAAAAAGATGCACTGACACTTTCTTCTAAATCTGTAATATTGCATACTTTGGGGTTTTTGTTTTCTGTTTAAAACTCATCTCTCATAAGTATATAATTGCAAGAATGTGGAGAACTTGATGGCTCACACTTCTACAATCAGTAACGGCAGTAGCTGTGCACAATTAATATCAATGTATTATTATTATTACACACTTGTGGGTCAAATGCCATTAAAGAAGACGTGAAAACACTTATTAACTTCTTCACAGCTTATGCCGTTATGCACACAAGTTCAGATCTACTTTTAAAACAAAATTTTGGTCTTTAAAAATGTCTTGTTTGCTCAAGCACCCTTTGTGCTTTTGTGTTTATGTGTTATTTTCATACTCTGTATTATCTTTTCTTTAGACCAAGTCTTTTTATATGTGTCACAATTTTTCAACTATATAAGTTATTATAACACATATAATTTTTTACTATAACAATTACAAAACAAAATCCCTATAATATAAGCTAAACACATGCCAAATATCTAAGAGATACCTCAATAAATGAATGAGCAGTGAAGAGATTAATGAACAGATCAGCAAAATTTTACCCTGGCACACAGCAATACCAAAATGCAATTATACTGTGGCAGTGAAGGGGTTAAAAATGTTGCCTTTATTATAAATTCCACATAGTCATAGTAAACAAATAACATCAGTGCTTGGAATAAAATATTTATTAATTTGTGTGCATAGTATTGTAAGATTGATGGTTAAATTTCCACATGTATGGGAACCATTACAAATGCAACATATTAACTTAAGGCAAATTAAAAAAAATAATTAAAATATTGCTGTTTACTGTATCCCAACTGACTTTAATTTTTTGGACTGCCCCTAAAGTTTTGTTTGGGATTGTCTGGAAAAATAACATTGCACCCAAATAGAAATGTTTGGGCTCAGTCATCGAACAGACGACAAATGATAGGTAAATTCAAAGCAAGAATGAGTAAAGGATCGTCACTCATGTTAAACTTCCTTTTCGTTGCTACAAATGGGGGGAAAAAAAGCACCGATCCTAATTTTTTCCCCTATGTAAGTATGTTATTGTTACTGTAAACAGACAAATTTTTGGGGGTGGGGGGTCTAACAGTAACACCTTTAAATTTGATATTTGGATGATGCATGGAACATTTAGTGTTTACATACACTGAATGATACAGTTCAAATTGATCAGAAACATGGTATATCATTTTATGACATCTGGATCTGAATAATTACAATGCTACATCCACAGGGTTTATTCTTGGCGTCGGTCATCGGTCACTGACGCATAAAAATCTGAAATGACCGATTGTTTTGCCAGTCAGCTGGTCAAGTGACCTATTGATTTTACGATCGGGCTGTCAAACTTTGCGAAGATTTGTCATTTAAAAAGTTCTATACAAACTGCGAACTCAATAAAACTTAGCACAACCATTACCGAAACGAAATTATTTCCCCTTTCAGTATAATACAAACTTTTCCGATCCATAGTTTTCATTGCTGACATGCAACGTGCTAACGCATTGACAGTCACAGTGTAGATCTAGTTTGCGATTCCATTTTGTCAACAAACAAAAAAATGCCTCCGAAAAAAAAGCCAAGGTCAGAAACTGGCCAAAAGTCGGTAATGGAGTGTGTCGGTTTTGCAAAACCATCGGCATCAACTATGCGAGTGACAGAGTGTGACACTGACAGAGAGTGTGCAGAAAATCAAACTTGTTCTGTAAATCAACCAGCCATTCGCTCATTGTTGTCTCTTTCAAAGTAGTGAAAACAGTAATAATTAGCAGACAAATTAAAAAGGATTAAATTTCTCCTTAAAACTGTGTGCATCAGCATGTCATTTAAACAATTTAAAAAGGCTGAATATAAAATCGGTTAATGCCTTAGCGTTGTTATTTTGTACCATTTGTACTGATAGCGATCGAAAGGGGCCGGGTAGCTTTGTTGGTAAGAGCGTCTTGCTAGTAACCGAAAGGTCGCTGGTTCGAATCCCGGATTGGTCAACGTGTGATCATATTATTTTCCCCTTTACCAACAACTGGCCCGCTGGTGTCAGTATAAATCGGTCCAGTAGTCACCTATATGCGAAAGTGTCGTGTGACTATAATCTACAAACAACAACAACAGCGATCGAATGAGACTGTGTGACTTATTGCTTTCCAAAATGACTTATTGTTTTTCCTGTGAACTGGTCAAATGACCTATCAATTATCATGGTCACTTTCAAGATTAATCCCTGCATCCATATTATATTATAGATACAAGCACAGGAGTAACATTTTAATAAAATACTAGTCTTCAAGTTCAACCCTGATATTATTTTGTATTACTACTATTAGGCCCTATTTCAAATTTTTATTCATGTTGTCTAAAGAATAAATAAACGCAAAACAAATTAAAGATTCAGTTACAATTAAGTGAGATTTGACAAGTAAAAACAGGCTATTTCAGTACTTAGCTTCCTTGACCAGCAAAACAAATCGCAGAAAAATAACATCTAGGTACAATGTACTTTTATACATGTAGTACATGTACTATTGAATCATTCTAATTTCTACGGACTACTGATCTTCGAGCCTGGAAAGGCTGAAGAGCTAACAACTGTTTGAAATATACGGTACACAACACATTTAGTATATTAAATGTTTCAAATATGTGCTAAATATCAGTAAACAAAACCTTAAATAAAGCATGCACTCGTAACGTTGGGTTAAGAAAAAAAATCAAACTTTCCTTGCACTTGTTCTAATGTCGCCTATCTCGTAAGAATCACAAGTTAGAACACTTTTGACTATAGACAGGACTGACACACAGTTAAAATATGTGAAAATGCTTGCTCTTAGGTCCTACCAAGCATATAAAGCATCATACCTGTCAACAATTCCAGCAAACTTCGTGTTTCTTGGAAATGATTTTGAATTCACAGGGCCTCCATCTTGATTTGGAGCCGCACATGGAGAGTTCTTGCGAAGGGAGGCGATTCGCATAGAAAATTGTCTGCCCTTATTTCTTTCTTCCATCCGGGGATTTCTCACTTCATTTGGAAACATGGCATCCGTCTGGAGGCATCTCGCTTGTCGACGGTAATATTTGCAATGCAGATCTGCTCATGAAGGTGAAATGTTTTTGAAATTGACAACTGATTTACAAAGGTATTATTTCAGTCTTTGCGTCTTCACTGATTTCTCTTGATAATTGTTAGAGTCGAGATGACGACTTCCAAAACGATGACAACGCAGCTTTAGAAAAAACGGAGCTGTCTGCTTTAGAACAGAAAACACCAAGACATGCGGGTTTAGTTTGTCACAAAGTTTCTTTTATTTTAATTACCTTATCAGTAATTCTGTGGGTTCATTGAAATTTCACTTTAATGATTCTTCACATAATCAAGTGATTCATTGCGGTTTTTTGTGGGAAAAATTGCGAACACGTGACATTCTGAGAACAGTTTTGTCTTTGACAGCAATCAGCGACAAATTTAAAACGATTGGTTAGTTCTATCGTTCATTAGGTCCCTCGTTTTATTAAAATAATTGTTGGTAATAATTTTTATTTGTTTCTATTATCAAAATCTGCATGTTGGTTTGTATTTGTGGCAGCTAGGTTGAGTTTCATGGAACAATAATGAACCTAATTGCAAGGCCGTGTTGAGCAACAATGTTTACTTAAATAAACATTATATTAAAAAACAAAGGAAGATAGTTAACAATTCAGTCTTCACATCACCTCCACCTGGCTTGTGTGTGGGTGTTACTTTGATGGTTATAAAACTTGTGCAAAATATTAAAGAAGTATGTACACATTCACTCTTGCCTTGGAGATAATACAAATAACACCTATGAGATATCTAGAATTAAGAATGATCTATAGATCAATTTGTGTTTAGTATATAGTAGAGATGGCATCTGAGTCTTTTGTTTAGATTGTTCATTGTTGATTTAGGTCCCTAACCCTTCTTTCATGGAATGGTTATCCCCTGTCTGCCATTTCACCAAAGATGTTCAGAACAGTGTACACCTACCTAGTCATGTACATGCTATTCAAATAAATTTCATTTCAGGCTGCATTGGCCATTGCACATTGTTTCCCATTCTTAGTAGGTACTCCAAGCTCTTCATTGGCTCTTGTCCGGTCGGCAGTTTTGACTCAGTTTTCACTTCACTTTCAACACTTATTATTAATGTAAAACTGCATCAAAACGAACAGTGGCTGTATTCAAATAAAAATTGAAAGCTTTATCTTTACATCTGTGTTGTTTTTAATGCATGTTTATGCGAAAGATTCCGAGAAAACAGCTTTTGAATACGCCCCTATCCGAGCGCTGAATGGCGGTGCGGAAAAAGTTGTCAGCGTCGTTTGCTGAGAGGGGCTCGTTTCAAAGTCTAAGTGCTTTGCGATACTTCATTGGATGGCCTAAAAATAAGAACCAATGAAAAGTTCGGATACTTAGCTTCATTTACATATAGGTATTGTGGGGCTCTCGTGTGTAAAAGTTTTGTTACGAGCCGAACAAAGTGGATAAAGCGGTTTTGATGTAAGTTTGATTTTAACTAGAAGTTTAAAACTTAGCAAGAAATAAAGAGCAGACTTTCCTTTATAAAACTAGGGTATTTATTAATTTGTGCATTACTGTATCGCGGAGCGCTTTGCCGTAGAAAAGCCTACCCAAACGGTGTTCGGGAATTCTTGCGGTCATTGCGTACTCGTAGGCCTGTTCAACGACACGCGTGCTGAGCGTAGTAGCACACCAGTAGGCCTATAATTTGCCGGCGCGCACTGCGAATTTGATGATTTCCCAACTTTGAAGCACCAAAACGGCTGAACATTACATGGGAGAGGCCTGAAGAAAATTGGGCTTGGAGTATAACATATGAAGGGGTTACCTGTCAAAAATCAGCTTCCTGGTATCAATATTGGCTTCACTTTGAGACTCCAAAGTTGTCAATTTCTTCAATTCCAAAACGTTGCCAAAAAAACACCAACATTCGGCATTTTCAAACATTAATAACTTTTTACCTATTTGTCCTATGGGGAAAAAAAATATACCACTGTGTTCAGAATGAAAAGCTCTTTAAATCTATGTCAGTTTTGTGATGAGGAAATCATTTTTTAAAAATGGCTTTTGACTACCTATTCTTAGAGTGGAAAATAACCAGTATAATATGCTAACTTAGTGCATTGCTGTTTAGAGATACCTCTTTCTTCATTGAGTTCTCCTATGCTCGAAACAGGCGGATTTTGTTAATCTGAAAATAAATTAACCATTCTTGAGATGGGTTTACTTTTGCCTTTTGCCAAAGTAGCGATTTCAGAAGTGGCAGTTTCATGCAACATCTAGGCTGGTTTTAACTTTCTCTGCCATCAGATTCAGAGCCAATTTCTATTTTAGTCATGAATATATGCAAATTTAGCTCAGGAGTGAGATTTAGCGGTCGCCTGGTCGCCCGAGGCGACTTAAAATCGGCTCGGGCGACCTCACTTTATAATTGAGCCAGCCCGCCTGGCGACCTAAAAAAAAAGATACTACTTGCAGACTTTTAGAAGCTTGGTCCGAAGCGTTTTTAGGTCACTGTTCGTCTGCTACTGCTACGAGTATGAAGAATACGCAAGCGTTATTTCCCTTTGCCTACTTCTCTTTCGCGCCAAGCGCGCTGTCTGCTTTGTTTGTGAAAAAGATACTCGCTACAAATTACGTGTATTGTCAAGGTGACGGTGGTTGATCCGAAAATGTGGAACTTTATTTCTAGAATCTACCTCACCACGTCCGAACCCCGTAGCTATAAGACTCACCCGATCATCCTGAGAGGCAAGAACCCTCAACATGATCAACAGACTCTAGCTCATGCAGCAGTATTAAAGTGAACGATTGTCGGGCTGCCTAAAAACCATGCGGGCTACCTCACTTTACTTACTAGCTAGCCTGACGGGCTAGTTAGTCTACTGGGTTAAATCTCACCCCTGTAGCTAGAGAAAAAAGAAATTGGATTCTCTAACACTAGTATAACTTGCAGAAAGCTGTAGAAAGTTAAATCTTATTTAATCAGTTCAGTAACAAATCTTTTTCAGTGATGGAGAAAGTTTTTAAGCTAGGGGCAGTGATGTCCCGAGGCATCGGACATCGGTCATGGTCCGATTCGTTTGGAAAATGACCGAATGCAAACACCTGTGTCCCGTCAAATGTCCGATTCTATTGCGAAATTAGCGGTCATTGTCCGATAGTATTATGACTAGAGCGGTCACTGCAAGAAACATCTGTACAAACTGGAGTGTCAAAGCCCTTAAAACGAGTTTGAATAGTGGACAATGCTAGACTATTATCACTCTTTAGTACATTCCGTCGAACAACAAAAGGGCCGCAACTCTCGACACTTTTGAAAGGGAAATAACCGACACCATACTTCCTCTGCAACGATCTTACTTAACTACTCTCAAAATGCCGCCGAAGAAAAAGCTTTGTGTTGCTAAAGGGCAGTCTGTTTTGAGCTCGTTTTTAAACTGTTTACACAACAGAGTTTTTGTTTTACTTTATTCATATTTATTCTCAGTCACTGTCTTCTAAAAAAGCACCATTAATCGGTTCGATTGACAATCTGAATGTCTTATTGCTTTTATGTAGTCAGGACATGATGTCCGATTAGTTTTATGAATATGATTTAGTACATTTTGTCCTAGTATTGCCCTCTAATCCTAGGAACACCACTATAGGGGTATTTATACCCTCAACCAAAACATGTGGGGGTTTTCATACCCTCATTGCAAACATAAGGGGTTTTTTATACCCCCTGCAAGCTTTTTAGGGGGTACACCAACATACGTAATAAACAGTGTAAAACACTTTACGTGGAAAGTCTTTTCATCAGTTTGAGTTTCTTCAGCCGGGCCCGGTTGCGGCTCACCTTTTTCTTCTCTTACCGAGCACTCAAAGCCAAAGGCTGACAAAAACGTTTGTTTTTCTTTTCCTTCATCTTGTTTTAATTTTTTGGAGCAATTAGTTTTGTCTGCTTTATTTTTCCTTTTCTTCAGCTTCCCCTCAGATCGCTGCTTGTCGCCCATGTTTAATGTAATGTTGAGTTGTTGTCAGTCTTATATAGCCAATCAAAAACGTCGAGAGAAAATAGTGAATATTAATTTTTATTATCGTGCATATGATTGGCTGTTTCTCAGAAGCGACAGAATGAATAGGAGGGGGAGAGAGGATGGTAGGCGGTCGCGCAGGACGCACAGGCACACGATCCAAATTGAGCGAAAGCTCGATACGCACGACCGAAATAGTTGTTCCTGATGATACCTCCCAGCAACTTAGCTTTACGTTTTCATACCTCTTTGGCACTGACTTTGTGCATGTTCATACCCTTTCATTACATTTTCGTTACGTGATTTCCCAACTCAGTACGGGAAACACGTACGATTGTACGTGATCTCCATCACTGTTTTTGACTTGAAGAATGCCCGTATATTTTTAGGGAGTCAAATCATTTTAAAACATTGATTTACTATTAATTTGTAGAATATAATAGAAAGAGATCATCTTCTGCTCATTTTGTGGTTGATTTTTGCATGGGAAGCACAGTATGAAAGTTGAATTCATACAGCAGAAGTCAGTGTTGTAAGTGGTCTGAAAAGCAGCTAATCAAATTTAATTTTTGTGCATAAAATGAATATAACTGCTTAGTAGTTAATACTGTCCACCACATTCCATGATTCTTGTACGCGTTTCATTTGTTGCTTTCAGAACATAATAAACAAAAATGAAGATAGACAGATCAAAATTGAAGAAGTCCTCTTCTGAGGTGGTAAGTGTTGTTTGATTAATTTCCATGCTTCTGAAACCTGAGCTTCACAAGAACTCCTTCAGAAAGTTTCTTGTCCTTCCAATATTTTCAAAATAGTGTTAATACATTTGAATGTTTTATTCAGTTTTCAAATATATATTTATTATTGTACTGGGAATCAGATTGAGAGATTTGTGTCAGATAAAATCAGAAGTGTCTGTGTTGTAGATTATCATTTGATTTTTCGCTTGATATTTTAGTAAAGATGTTCTTAACTGTTCTTCAATTTGTAGGGCTATTTTGATGCTTTTTCCAAGAGTTTTTAGTTTCTCTTTGCAATCTATGTGCATCAGTGTTCGACATATTTTTTTTAAATGTAACTGTCCATCCCAGTCCGAAGATTATGATTCAACATTTATATTAAATAGGGGTGAGGTGGAGGGGGCATTTATTTGATTGCTTAAATTAACATAAATTGTTCTTTTTATTTCCAAATAGCCTGCAGACTGCAAAACTTTGATTGAGAAGATCAAAACATGTGGTGAAGCAGACTTACTGGAAATCCTCAAGGAAGCAAAGACATGGACATATGGAAAGGTGCTTACTGATATTTTGTTTTAATTTCTTATCTTTTTCTTCTTTGAAGCCTGTGTTGCTTCTTCTTCTCTCTGCACCTGAAAAGAGACAAAGTATAAGATGTATAATCGTTTGAAAATGTTAAAAAATAAAAACATTTTTATTTCAGTGTGAACTATACCACTGGACAGATGTGCTTGATTTATTTGACGGGGTGCTGGACAGAGGGTGCACTCGCCAGACCACCAGTTCATGGACCATGGTATGCGATCTCCCTGGCAATGAACAGGTAACCTTATCTAGCTCTTATTCCACCCTGTAGTTTGTAAATGTGGGCAGCAGTAAAATGGTCCATAGATATTCTACCATCATGAAATTTGACAGTGTTGTCAATTCAGTTGATTATTTTCAATGCAGTAAAGTGGTATACAAATACCAGTATTATGGAATGTGCCAGTATTATGCACTTCAGTTTACAATTTGCAATGAAAGAGGTTTTGATTCAATACTGTAAACTTTGCATAGATTTTTCAAATGCAAATTATGATGATTTTCAAAAAATCTTTTATGAATGTAGAATAGGCAGGGTTCTACAGAGATGCCTAGTATTACGGAACGTCCGTAATTTTACGGAAAAACAATAGTTACTACGGAAATACGGAATTATTAGCGACATTACGGATTTGCAGCGATCAATTTTACGAATTTTCATAGCGCCGCTGATGCCTATATTTATAGGTTCGTTTGAGGCTCTTATTTTTAACCGCGAAGCTAACGGTTCGTCTGAGGCTTTTTTGTAACCGTAAAGCTTGCGCGAAATGTTACGAGAGGTGATCACGTGACCAAGCGAGAGTTCTAAAATGGCTTCCAAACGAAAGCACAAAACCGAGGAGTCTGACAGTGAAATAGAATTTAGTTTTTTGCTTAGTTTTTGTGTGTTTATATTAGCTTTAAAAGAATTACTGATGATTACTGAAAAAGGTTCCAAAATTACTGAAAACAAGTTGCCAAATTACTGAGAGGCACCAGGGCGCCTAGGCATCTCTGGTTCTAGTAGGTACTCCAAGATGGCCTCGTGTCTGTGATTGTGCTGCTTTCGGGGCCGTTTTTCATGATACTTTAACTTCTATTTTCTTCTTTAATAGGTTATATTTTAATAAAATATGCATACCAAAATAAAGATTAAACTTTAAATTACATGTGTGTGTGATTTTTGTTTGACACCGTTGTGAAAGTAAAATTATTAATTAACAAGTATAACCGTTAGCTCGCGAGCGCCGCGCATTACAAAAGTGACCCGATCAGTCAGCACACAGTACCTCTCTCTCCGCGCTCTTTTCAAAGCTTCCTTGCTACTAAGCTAAAAATAACTTATGACATCATGTAGGGGAGATAATGCTGATCAATTTGATACTAAATGAAGCTTACCTTGTTGAAAATGAATGCGCGAAAATCAAAGTTGAAATGTTTGAAGCTTAAAAGTAAACGGAAATAATTGAGTTGTGAAGGATATTTTAGTATGTAACGATACAGAAACGTTTTATCTCAAATTCAGTGCTATTATTTTTTCTGATTTTAATAAGGACGCATTAGAAATTAGAAAGTAAGAAAAGCGGTTTGACAGCCGAAAGCGTGCCTGCTTCGGCAGTGCCAAAATGGCGGACTCGCCACCACCGGTTTGTGATAGGGCAATATCAAACGAAGAATCCTGTTTGAAATCGGATATTTCTTTCTCTCTAAAGACAATTTGTATTAAGTTTAAATACATTTTTATATTTTTCAATTCACGACTTTTTAAATTTATTAGCGTGTTATGTCTAAAAAGTGTTTGAGTCGTGAGCTACTTGACAAGTGTTTTTATAGCGTGTAGTAGTTTAAGTTACCGTCAGGTAACCGTTTAATTAATTTTATTTTAAAAAGTCGTTCGTAAGAACTATGCATTTTTGAGTTAGGAAAAGAATAAGCTTTATGCTGTGTGTTCGATTTGTAGTCAAATGTAGCTCTATTTTGAGATAAAAACAAATTTTATGAAGTCACGTGACCTCACTATTTTCGTCTTCTTCTTCGGTAGCCCTATTTAGATGTAAATCGTAATGATCGACAATCTTCACAAAGACCATTTTCTGCAGCCTAAAGTTATTTTTTCGTGCAGATTTTTCCATTTATGACATTGCATCATAATTGTTGTCTAGCCTATACTTGAAAATAATTATTCTCTATACTTTTTACTTTACTCTTTACTTTTTAAAAAGTCACTTTAGGGTTCAGCAGTTTACACAGGTCTACTGTTATTTTCTGTTGCTTGTAATCTAAGGCTTGGATTTTTTTCATTGGTTAAATAAAATTTATTGATGAATCATTATTTTGTCTTAATGTTTTGTTTCTCTTTCTGTTCAGTTGGTGGACATGAGAGCATTTAGTAATAAAGATCATAGCATTAGCTGTTAAAATAAACATTGTTTACATTACAAACAACGTGCCAGACAATACAGTGAACTTTTAATGTTAATTATTAATTTACAAGAAAAGTGCTGTGTCGGACATTTATTTTTTATAGCAAACACAAAAAATATCCCTTACTTGCTTGCTAACCACATTTTTTAAAATTGATTTTAAGATCTCAATTAAGTTTGTTTTTAACTAGATTTCCTTGTTAACTTAAATGGGCAAAGTTAATACACAATAATAGCCAAAACATGAACTCCGATGGAAGATAGGCCTGTGTTAAGCAGAAAATACTTGTAATCCATAACTGGGTTAACAAGGTTCCACTATAGCATGGCATTTTAATTGTGTCATTTTGTTTTAATAAAACTATTCAAAACAAATATATTGATGTCAAACTCACATTTGTAGCTTAATTAGATGTAAAGTGATATTAAATTAAAATTACCTGCGTTAAGCAGAAAGACTTGTTATCCATGACTTCTTTCATAAACTGATAAAGGTTCCACTTCATCATGTTATTTTCATTGTGTCATTTTCTTTCTATAAAACTCTTTAAAACAAATCCATTGGCATTGATGCTAAAATCACATCTGTAGCTTAATTAGATGTAAAGTTATATTAAATTGAAATTGCCTGTGTTAAGCAGAAAGACTTGTTAACCATAACTTGTTTCATAAAGGTTCCACTGTATAATAATATTTTTATTGTGTCATTTTCTTTTTATAAAACTCTTTAAAACAAATCCATTGATGCTAAAATAACATCTGTAGCTTAATTAGATGTAAAGTTATGTATTAAATTGAAATTGGCTGGTGATCTCAGTTAGAGAATTTGCTTTAAAAAAAATAGCTCCTATGGCCATTTTTAAATCGATTTTTCTTAAAAAACATTCCAACAGGCTACTTGGAAAAAATTAGAGCCATTTTATATATATATATATACAGGAATAGATTTAACCAGAAATTACCGGTATTTTACCGGTTTGAGAATAAAAATACCGGTTGAAAAATCAGTAGCCGGTAGAGCCTACTGGTTCTTATTTTGTTTGACTGGTTTCAAAAATAAAGGAGAAGAGAAAGAAAAACAAGAGAAATGAAGAGAGAGAGAGAGAGAGAGCCAGCCAGCCAGCCACACTGATTATGTGTTTAGGGAGTGTAGACGAGAGGCCTGCGAATGCGTTCAATAGCCTTGCCATATTCTTTGAGGTAATAATTACAGAATGATATAACATTGGCGGGCGCAAGGCTATCGTGAATACGGATAAATTAAACTCGCACTTTTCGATTTTTTTCTTTCCTCGTGCTCGTCAGTATGTATTGCGACAGTGGCAGATAGGCTAATAATAATGAAGAAGCAAAAATCTCTTTTTTCATGTTTTGCTAGGGGGGAGAGGGGCGATAAAAGAAGTTTATGTGAAGACGAAGATGTTTAGGTAAGAAAGGCCTGTTATTTACTTTTATTTTTGGCAAACATCGTTTCAGTATATAGTTAGTAGGCTTTTTACAGTAAGCAATAAATTAATCACTGCATTCGTCGGCAGATTTTCGGTGGCAAAAATAGTGACGCATTATTAAGCTTTGCTATGGGTCATACCAGTTTCCGTGACTGGCCTACCGGTTTGCGTTCGAGTGAGTTTGTTTACTGTGACGTACCAGTTTTGCAAATCCCTAGGACGATCACTGATATATATACTAAATGAAATGTGTAGATTTAATGATTCTTAATGATTAACTAAAGAAAATACAATGCCTTAAAAATGGCCATTTATCACTTTTTGCTTTTGCACGCAAAATCGGCTCCGAAATTAATTCTTTAAAAAAATCATAACCTGAAAACTAATGAATCTAATGAAAAAAATAATATATCAATGAATTCAGCATAAAGGAATCTATTAAGCATATTTTTTCATTATTTAGGCAATTTGAAAAATCAGCTTGGAGGACCTAGTTCTAGGTACTTTACTGTGCATACTGCATAAATAAAGTCAGCTTTTGGGGTATTGTTTTTGTCGGGACACTTAACATTTGCCTTGCATGCTGTGGAAAGAGTAATATAAGTTTGTTCTTAATGGACGTTTTTGACTGGACGCTTACCCTTTGCTTTGCATGCTGTGGAAAAAATAATACAAGTTTGTTCGTAATAGACGTTGTTTTTGACTGGACACTTATTATTGTCATTTTCATGCACAGCTGAAACAGTTGCTGTTAGAGGTGGTGCGGTTTACTGCCTTGCTGATTGAGCACAGCTTCTCTCGCCACCTGTACAGCTCCATGGAACATTTGACTCTCTTGCTCTCCTCCTGTGATATGAACGTGGTCCTGGCTGTCCTCAATCTTCTCTACGTTTTTAGGTACTTTATTTGTGCGTCTGTGGCCAGTTGTATGAAAAGAAAACATTTATACTATTTGCGCATGATGGTACAATCATTTTGCTGTCTTAACTCTTAGCGTCCTATAACGCGGTAATGCGCGCCTCGCCCATAATCCTGAAGCGCGGTAATGCGCGCCTCATTTGTGCACCTTTTAGTCATGAAATCACAGGAAATAGGAACTCTCCGGTGCGTGAGAGAAGGTTTAGTCAACTTCCGGAAAGGTTCACGTGTGTTTTCCGCTGTCGCTTTCGCAAGTTTGACGTGGTTTTGTGTACTTTTTTAACGATTTTGTTTGAAATTTGAGTTTGCGACATTTTCTGCCATGATGGCAGGGGATAGCTCCGACAGTAATAGTGAGTTTGGTAACCTTATCGATGAGCGTATTGCTGAAAGAGCACAAGGACTTGGTGTAGACAACCAGAGTGAGTTTTCTTGTCTGTGTTGACTGACTGTGCACACATTCACATGCAATCCACTGTCTTGTTGTTGTTTTATTAACATAGTCCATAAAATACCTGTAATTATGAATTAAGTTCAAGATTCCAACAGGTAAAAATAGTACTAAAGTCAAAATGGTTCTTTGGGTACATAGAATAACCATTTTGTAAATATATCCTAAAATTTGAAGTCAATGTGACAATAAATAAATGTTTTGCATTTTTTTCAAATTCATAACCCAATTTATTGCAATAAACTTGAAATCCTTACAGGATATAGGCGCAAATGAACAGAAAACCTTATAGGACGCTAAGAGTTAAGCAGAGTACACGGCAACTCACAGGCTGCGGTTTAGTATGGAGATAAAATTAGACTGCCTGATCGCTCCCACGCCCCTCAGTTCCTCTTTCTTCCTGGCTGCTATTTGAATTCCAGGCAGCGTAGGCCACGCTATTAGACCTCTTTCAGCACCATCCCAGCACAGTGTGCTGAGTGTGTAGTGCTAGAAAGTGGAGTCCGAATTTATAAAAAAATTAAAATATGCAGTAAGATATTCAGTCCGACAATACTTAACCAAAAGGCACATTTACACTTCAAAGATTTAATACTAATATGGATTAAGCCTCACAGAATTCTAGAACCTTCTAAACAGGTTTTTTTATTTAAAAAAAAGAGAAGGGAACCAACACACGCAAAATACTATAAAACAAAGGGGGAAACTCAGACACTCATTCAACATAATAAATACATTTTTTAAAAGAACATATTAACCCTTTAACAAGTAGAGCGACCGAAATTTTCGCTATGTGCATGCTCGCTGAGCGACCATCAGAGGCAGGTAATGACGTGGTCTGCTTTGAGTCTGCCATGTGGAAATGTATTTTTAGCAAACATGTGAGACTCTCGCACACGTGATCGGGATTTTCTGCGGTTGCAGGCGGAGTTTTCACTGCATTTTTAGAGTGTGTAGACCGCACACAGTGAATTTTCAAAGTTTGATTAAAGTTTGAAGTTTGAGAAGTGGAGACTTATGGCGTCAAAAAATGAACCATTTGAAGGATTTTAGGAGGCTGATTTGGTACAGGTTAATGATGGAGAGGAAAGTGATTTGGACTTTCACTTTGACGATCTGTTTCCGTCGGATTTGATTAACTGCAACGATGAACAATCGGTGCTTTATTATTTGTGGAAGTGATCGTATTGCTGCATGTTGTGCAGTATGCAATGTTGACATTCAGATTTTTTTTTCCAGTTGCAACACATTGTAAAAATGTATGTGTAACATTTCATTTTGAAGAAAAATATGTGGTTGGTTTATTCATAATGATAAGTGGAACATAATTTTGGGTGGTGCATTTTTAATTAATTTTTGTATATGCATAGTGTAGCATTTTGACGGAGTTACTTGCCTTGACCTAGGAAATAGAAGCAGATAAGGCTTAGGCTCCTGTGGGGGGTTAGAGGGTTAATTCAGATTCACCCCAAAATCACAACGTAGGAATTGATTGTCTAGCTAACTAAACACACAAACTGAATCGAGCGAAGTTTAGAATTGCTGCTACACAAAACAAAAAGGATGAGAGAAATGCACATTTTCCCATGCACGATGCCTTTGAAACGAGCTGGAACCAATGCGCCTGTTATCCGAAGTCAGAGCAGGCTGTTTTTAGGAATCGGGCAGCATGCTAAAACGCCTCAAATTAAGTATGTATGGTGTGAGTATGACTATTTCAATATGGTGGTAAAAACCTTTGCCTATTATGCATTTGTTGTCAGAACATGAAAAAATGTAGAAAGTATACTGTTGTATAGAAATTGATGGTATTACCTGTTTTACTTACTAGGTTTGTTATATTGCTGTTGCAGCAAGCGGTCTAATTTTATTACCCGCATGAATGCTGAAAAACGACAGGCCATCATCATAAGACTGACACATTTGGCTGAGGTGAGCATTTCATTTGCTGTTATTAGTTTCACAATTTTTTATTTTATTAAAAACAAAAAAATTAAACTAATATGTAATTATTTATATGCATTACCTTGTCTCTAATGCATTCATCTCGACATACTGTACACTGTACAAAGACCATGCTTAAAATAGCACACCCAAGGCTCATGTAGCCTGGTCTTACTCTGCCGGTGAGTACCTCGTCACGCTGTCTTTTTATCTTGCAAGACCCCACATGGTAACCTCCATTTTGTTGGCATGGCTCTTTCGATACATAGGTTTGTATGTTTGTCTTTTGCGTGTGTCTGCTTCCCTCTGCCTAAAATGAGACTATGTAAGTCGTGGCGGTGGTATTTTAAGCAGTTTTTGTGTAGTGGCAAAGTATATTGAGATGAATGCACTAGTAAGAGACATAATAAGTAAAAATCACATACCTGGATTTTTCATGTTGTTTATAGTTTATTGTTGATTTTAGTTTACATTTGTTGATTATTATATTTTCAGAGTTGGGGTGGAAAAGAAAATGGCTTTGGTTTGGCAGAATGTTGCAAGAATTTACCCTCCACCGTGAGTACAATGTTTGGAAATGTTATATTAAGAGATTACTGTCTACAGTGAATATTTAGGAAGTGTGCGTGCTTGCAATGCATGCATAAATGTGTGTTCTAACTATGTCTGCAGTAGTGGTACTACATGTATTTATTACATCTTATGTATGGTTAAATATAAATAGATAAAATGTATCTCACAATAATATGCATCTGTGAGTTGATTCAAACATATTACACAACTTTTGTTTTGTTGTAGGATTGTTTTGGTGCAATGTAGTTGTTGTGTACTTGAAATTTGATGTTTCTATGCTTTTTTTTCTCCTTTTTATGTCAGAGCTACCCATCCAGTGCCACAACCCTTCACTTTGAGTTCTATGCAGAAAACAAAGATGAGAAATCCAAAAAGGTGGGTTTCAGACTGGTGATCTATCATTGTACAGTGGTCTTTCTTTGTTTGAATCTCCTAAGGAAATAAAGACATTATATTATGTGGGTGCGAATGTAAACAAACATTTCTGTGACATTTTGATATTAATTGATAATACATATATTGTAATTTGCGCATAACTCGCAGAGGAAAAATTACTTTAAAACGTGTTATTACTAACTTGATGCAGTGTAGCGTGTTCCACCTGTCATATGGCTGAACACAGCGGATGGAAACTAGCTTTAAAAATTTTTTACGCATATAGCCAAAAGTTAATACTTAGCTGGTATTTTGTAATTCTTTGTAAAGTTTAATATTCATAGCCAGGATGTTTCATTTGTGTAGTTTGCTTTCCTGTCTTTTCACCGATTGAATTTTGTGCAGTATTCCAACACAGTGCAGGTGATACACCAAGAAAACATAGATCAGGTGGACAAGCTTCCCACACAGGTTATGGAAGAACTGATGAAATCTTACACCATTCCAGTCAATAAACAGGCAAGAATCTGTTGTTCTCTGTCATTAACTACATTATAAGCGCACTGGGCAAGCTGTTGGGATTGAGTTGCAACTTTGTAGGTTGACATAACCATTAGCATCATTGTGCAGACAATCTAAAACGTGAAGCTCAGTTGTTCCAATGATTAACATTTTTTTAAACTCCCTCTCTCACTACCCCCCACCCCATCCTCACCCCCCCCCCCCCCCCCCCCCCATCCTTTCTCAAAAAGAAAAAGAAAATCCGGATGTTTGCAAATCTGTGAAATGTCTGTCGACCATCCACTGGCTGTTCAAAAACTTTAAAATGGCTAAGTACTCAGTGCCTATTTCAACTATCACAACCAAACTTGGTAAGATGGTGTATACCCATGAGACTTTGAAAGTGATCAGTTAATGAATGACTTCACTTCAAGGTCACAAGGTCATCAATGTTAGTCAAAATATGAAAATTTTTAACAAAATTTCATTTTTTTCTAGGTTATTAATATTGAACTTATGATTCTTTGATGCATGATAGATAGCAATGAGAAACACATACTATGCAAATTTGGTCTCCTCACTCCAAGTAGGTACTCCAAAGTGATTTTTGATTTTCTTTAACTCAGTCTGGACACTGCAGTATTTACATAGATCTTTTTGTTCTGAACACAGTGGTATATTTTTTTCCCCATAGGACAAATAGGTAAAAAGTTATTAATGTTTGAAAATGGCGAATGTTGGTGTTCTTTTCGCAACTTTTTGGAATTGAAGAAATTGACAACTTTGGAGTCTCAAAGTGAAGTGAATATTCATATGTTATACTCCAAGCCCAATTTTCTTCAGGCCTATCCCATGTAATGTTCAGCTGTTTTGGTGCTTCAAAGTTGGGAAATCATCAAATTCGCAGTGCGTGCTGGGAAATTATAGGCCTACTAGTGTACTGCTACGCTCAGCACTCGTTTCGCCATGACAACAAGATAACCCGAACACTGTTTGTGTACACTTTTCTACGGCGAAGCGCACCACGATAGAGTAATGCACAAATTAATAAATACCCTAGTTTTATCAGGGAAAATCTGCTCTTTATTTCTTGCTAATTTTTAAAATTCTAGTTAAAATCAAACTTACATCAAATACGCTTTAACCACTTTGTTCGGCTCTTAACAACTCTTTCACACATCAGAGCCCACCATATTTGATATGTTAATAAAGCTAAGTATCCGAACTTCTCATTGGTTCTTATTTTTGGGCCATCCAATGTAATAAAGCGCTTAGAGTTTGAAACGAGCCACCTCGCAGCAGACACCGCTGACATTTGTTTCGCAGCGGCATTCAGCGCTGGGATAGGGGCATATTCAAAAGCTGTTTTCTCTGAATCTTTCGCATAAACATGCATTAAAAACAACACAGATGTAAAGATAAAGCTTTTAATTTTTATTTGAATACAGCCACTGTTCGTTTTGATGCAGTTTTACATTAATAAGTGTTGAAAGTGACTTCAAAACTGCCGAGCGGACAAGAGCCAATGAAGTCCTTGGAGTAACCTACTCCAAGGTCACTGGAGCTGTCCAAAGTCAGTTTGTATAGGTACTTTAAAGTGACCTTGACCCTAAACTAGGAGAGATATAAAGTCCAAACTTGTATTTAGAGATGATAGATTGATCTTTCATATATGTTCAGTTTTTGCATTGACCTTGAAGGTCAAGATCACCTTAGATCTTGCAAAAACATACACAAAATATTTTAAAGACTTGAAAAATAAAGTCCAGTTTCAATGCCCTTGAAAAGTCTTGAAAAACAGTTATTTTGTCTGTAGTTCTTGAACGATTTGGAGTTTTGACATGAAGAGGGAAATTCATTTATAAAAACTACAAGAATAAGCAGAAGAAAAAAAAAGTTGGCAAATAAAATAAAAAAATACATCGGAAGAGACTAATAGGCTTTTTGCGATAAGTGTACTTCCACTTTTATTGGGATTATCTCCCTTAATCGGTATGTAAATTTTATTGAAAGTGAGCTGGTTTTCCTCTAAAGTTCTTGGTTGCGATTCTTTGTACAAAACCTGGAAAGTGTGACTTCCAGAACATAAACATAAAAGGGACAGCCCAAAGGTTATTTTTAGCCGAAGTCTGAAGTACTGCTTATGAACAGCCGTGCAGAAAATACCGTTCACTTGTTAATAATGTTATAGATATAATTATGTGAGGAAAAAATAACTTTCTTGCTAAGTTAATTGAGATATTTGAAAAAAAGACAAACACGATCATGTCAAAAATAACATTTTTACAGATTTATTAAATTCAATTTGCAGTGCCAATTAAAAAAGGGTTAGGATTATGTTGTTGTACATTTATTTCTTAATCCTAACTCTGCATCTTTTTAACATTGTATTAATGTGGGGCACCGGATCTGCAGTTAAATAAAAAATGGTTTATCCTTATTTACAACTTTCAGCGTGCAATAGTCTTGATATGTTTTTATAAATCTACACCAAATTATTATTTTTTTAAGCGTATCAATAGTAAGCTTATGATCATGGCAATAAACATCTTCTCCTTCCATTTGCCGACCACGATCAATAATGATCACTATTGTCGCAATAGGGCGATATATTGTCACTGGGGGTAAGAAACGGTTTGTTAAGGGGCAGGGCTGTTGGGTAAGAGAGGGGAGAGAGTGGAGAGGGGGGAGGTGCATGGGATTGTGGAGGTGTGGGCTACAGCACCGCCAGCGCCCTTGTAATGAAGGCGCTGACTGACGGTGCCTGCACCACCTCAGCGGGCAGGAAGTTCCAGTCGCGGACGGTCCGGGGGAAGAAGGCTGACTGGCGGTGGTCTGTACGGCAGGGGATGCGGGTGTACTGTAGGCTGTGGCCACGCCGGGATCTGGATGGCAGTGGTTTCAGGTGGGAGCATCTGACTTGGATGGTTTTGTGGTGGATTTTGAAAAAAGTGGATAGTCGGGCTATTGTTCGGCGTTTTTGAAGGGAGGGCCATTTCAGCTGCTCAAGCATTGCTGACACACTGGAGGTCGCCTTGTAGTCATTCATGACAAAGCGGGCTGCTCGTCGTTGGACTGCTTCCAGGTCATCTGTCAGGTTCTGCTGAGAAGGGTCCCATACGGTTGAGGCATATTCGAGGTGGGGGCGCACCAGGGCTTTGAACGCTAGTTCCTTTACTTGACGTTGGCGTGTTTTCAGGTTCCTCCGCACAAAGCCAAGCACGGAGTTTGCTTTGTTGGTGACCCTTTGGATGTGCTCATCCCACTTGCCATTGGCCTGTATGGTGACACCCAGGTACTTGGTGGAGGTAACGTTTTGGAGGGTGAGGCCAAGTAAGGTGTACTGGGTTGCTTGGTCAGCCATCCTTCTGGCGATGTTGAGGATGACACACTTGCTGGGATGGAACTCCATATTCCAGGCTTTCTCCCACTTCTCCAAGGCAGCAAGGTCGGCCTGGAGGATTTGTTGGTCGTGGTCATTCGCTCTGGCGCGGTAGAGCATGGTGTCGTCCGCGAACAGTCTGGAGGTAGAGGCAACCCTGTCTGGTAGATCGTTGATGTATACGAGGAACAGACAAGGGCCAAGGACGCTGCCTTGAGGTACTCCGGACTTCACACATACTGGGTCAGACCGGGCTCCCTCAAGGACAACGGATTGGATACGTCCTTCCAGAAAGTTTGCTATCCATGTGTTCGTCTGCCCCCTGACACCATAGTGGTCCAGCTTGTGCACTAGTAGGCTGTGGTTCACTTTGTCGAAAGCCTTCGCAAAGTCCATCACTACGACGTCAGTGGGCAGGCCGCGCTCCATGTTGTCTGACAGCTCCTCTGTGAATTCAAGCAGCTGCGACTCGCAGGACCTGCCTCTGCGGAAGCCATGCTGCTGTGGGGTGAGGATGCTGTTGGACTCCAGGTGTGTCATGATGGAGCTGACCAGGATGTGTTCAAACACTTTACAAGGGACACTAGTGAGGGAGATTGGGCGGTAGTTGCCAGGATCGTATTGTTGTCCCTTTTTGAAGACAGGGGCAACGTTGGCAGTCTTCCATTCCAGTGGGACGGTGCTTGATTCAAGGGATGTAGAGTAGATCCGCGTTAGTATGGGCGCGATCTCAGGAGCCAGCTCTTTTAGCACTCGAGGTGATATCCCATCTGGTCCTGGGGCCTTATACGGGTTGAGTGACGTCAAGAGTTTCAGCACCCCTACTTTGGACACAGTGGTCTTGTCCATTTCTGGGTAGTCGTCTCTTAAGTTTGGCATTTGGCGCTTGTCCTTGAACTCTTCGAAGCTGTAGGTATCACCGGCGCTGAAAGCTTTGTAGAACTGGTTGTTTAGGAGTTTTGCTTTCTCCTTGGGGTCCGTGAGGAGCTGACCGCTTTGTTTCAGTGCTGGTATGCCAGTGGAGGTTGCCCTTTGGTGTTTCATGTAGGTCCAAAAGCGCTTGGCGGATGGGGCAGTGTCAGTCTCTGTGGATGTTGGTACAAAGAGTCCGCCAACGTATTCCCAGTAGGCTTGCCGCAATTTGCGCTGGACGTCACGCCTACTGGTGTTTGTTTAGTACAGTGGTGTGCATAAGTTTGGAACCACTTGCAACTTTTGCATTTTTTCAACATTCTGACCTTTAATTTGAATTTTTTATTTGACCCTCAATATTTATCTGCATGCAGTGTTACAGGGGATATATTTGACTATAAAATTAACATTGTTATGCACCCTTGGACATAATATTTTATTTTTTTGGGTTAAGGTTTGCATTTTAATCATTTTCTGCAAAAATCACATAATGTGCAATACTGTTTAATTATGTCAACTAATTTAGCATACTTTAAAATATCGTGATATATTCTTTATATTTCTTTGTATTTGCAAAGATGGCCTTTTAAAAAAATGTCGTTTTGTGTATCGGTGATGGCTAAATATTTGGTGGGCCAGCCCTTGCTCTTGATCACGAGACGGCATGGAGTCGGTATTGATTGCACCAGTTTGATGAGGTGATCATGGGTGACAACTTGGTTCCAGGCTGCAATCAGTGACTCAATCAACTCACGCTTTGATGTTGGGTGTCTCTTTGATATCTCCAGTGCCACCTTGTGCCACAAATTCTCAATGGGATTGAGATCAGGAGACTGGGCAAGCCATTCCATTGACTCGATGTTGTGCATCCGCTTCCAGTTGATCACCATTTTTGACCGATGGTAGGGCGCATTGTCATCCTGGAAAATGAACTGATCTGGAAAAAGTTGCTGAGCTGATGGCAGCATGCATTTGTCGAGTATGGTGATGTACTTGGCCCCATTGACCATTCCATCGACGATGTGGAGACGTCCAACGCCACTGGCAGCCATGCAACCCCAGACCATGACCGTGAGAGGATGCTTCACTGTGAGGTTAGGACACTCGGGTTTAAACTCCTCTCCAGGAAATCTCCTCACGTAGAGTCGGGCTTGGTTTCTGAACAGGCAGAATGTGCTTTTGTCGCTAAAAAGCACTGTTTCCCACCTTGCACAGGTCCAGGTTGAGTGCTTCCGTGCCCATTCAATTCGGTTGCATCTTTGTAAATCAGTAATCAATGGCTTGTTGCGGGCCTTGCAGCCTCATAGACCAAATGGCAAACAACGGCGACGAACTGTACAAGTTCTGACATTGATATGGCAATCAGCTGACCACTTACACAGCAGCTGAGGTGAGGTCAACCTGCGATTGGTCAACGAAATGCGTCGAAGTACACGGTCTTCACGTAATGTTGAAGCACGTGGACGACCGGACCGAGGCTTGGCCACCATTGAACCAGTCTGGCGCTTCTTCTGCAGAATCTTTACAACCGCTCTGTGACTGCAGCCGACTTTTCTGGCGATCTGATGACAAGAAAGTCCTTCCTCCTTCATCGCTGACACCCTAATACGTTTCTCCAACGTCAGATTTCGCGTCTTTGTCATGGTTGATGAAGAAATTGTATGAAATCACAAAATCCCGGGCTTTTATATAGCTGCTGCAATAGCTAGGCATCCGTACTGTTATTGGCTGCCAAAACAGCCTTCTGATGGGTCAGAACTATTGCATGCTGATTGGATAATCTCGATCCGCTTTGAACGCAAAATCTGAGCAAATTAAAGTAATTATATTCCAGTATCAATAAAACTTATACAATTGGAAGCACATTACCTTAGAAATGTGATTCTTATTGCCAATTGTGTCCCTCATAACGTTGTACACTAATAAATGTAATAGGTCCATGAAAAAAATAAAATAAAACTTCATAATGTTGAAATAATGCAAAAGTCGCAAGTGGTTCCAAACTTATGCACACCACTGTATATGTTTATTCTAAGATTTATATTGATAGACTGTATTATAATTATTTCCTTTTAAAAAAAACCCACACATTTATAATTTGCTTAATAATATAATGTAATTAAGCACACACCAAAGACCATAAGAGTAAAAAATAGTACAATAACTTGAATAAGAAGATCTAGTTAGGCACAAACTGCAAAATACCTGTCATGAGATGTTTGAGGGTTATGGTTAGTGTGTTTTAATATATTTTACCTAATTTAGGTTTCTAAGAAAATCTTTATTAAATTTTTGCAGATTTTGTTTATAATAGTAATACGGAAATCATTTTAATTTTCCTGAATTTCTTGATTGCACACAGTACAAAAAGCACATGCTTTTTCAGAACAAATAATTAATACACAAGATTACAATAAGTCAGTGCTTAGATTAATGGTATGTCTATGGCTAAAAATTACTAAGCAAGCCCGTGATTAGGGTTCCTGAATTTTGAAATTGTAGGTCTTGAAAGTTCTTGATTACTGTCTCAATTGTTCTGTATTAACCCTCCTGTTTATTTAACCCATAGGCATAGTATGCATCACATTGGGTTATTTGATCAGACATGCATGAGAGGTCAAGGTCACTGAAGTTCAAGATCATCCCAAGGTCACCATTTATTTTTGTTGGGGGGTGGGTGGGAGGTTTGGGGGGGAGGGGGCATAATACAACTTTTGTTGTACTGTGATAATACATGAGTGCATTTGGAGGTGGAGGTCAATGTCATGTAATGTCAAGAGCATAGAAAGTTCAAGGTCGGTATTTGCATTTTAATGCCACCGTCTCATTTTGTATTTTCTGGGCACTAATTTTCTTGTTAAATATTGCGAGTCCATAAGGATCATGTGAATCATATAACCTTTGCCCTTCTAGTTTCTCACTCATCTCATCTTTTTTGGGTTGGTGCATGAGAAAACGGTACAGAATATTGAACGTGGAAATTCTGACTTCATCCAATTTGCAGGTGCTGCTCTATACTCACATTCGCCTGGCTCACCTGTTCCCAAACTATGGAGCCAGGTTGCAATGTGTACAAGCTCGACTTCAGGCCATCTCTATACTTGGTATGTGATTTAAAGTTTGTTTGTTGTGATCCAAGATACTTTTTGTGTGTGCTATTTTTGGTATTATGAATTTGATGCATTCATTTTATGTAGTTTATGATAACTTTGAATTAATCATTGAATGTACAAGTTACCCTTTGATTCCCCTTCTTGTAACTGCGCCCCAATCTTTCCACTCCTTTCCATGCCAACCTCATGATTTTTTTTTTTTGCTACAAAACTATATTCTCCTTCCTGATAACAGTCAATTGGAAAATTAAAATATTTTTGATTTGGCTGTGAATTTTGTGGTCGCCGCCTATTCTTATGCTGTCTGTGACAACTTGAATGTTATCCTTCTCATTTCTAATGCATTTGGGATTGCCTGTGAATTTTGTGGTTGCAGTCTATGCTAATGCTATACAAGACAACCTGAATGTCATCCTGTATCCTGGCCTGATTGAAGAGTTGGTTGACATCATTGAAATCACTGACAACTCCCTGGTGGTAAGCAAGCAGTTTATTATTATTTGGGAAAATACGAAAGTGGAAAGCTGCTGTCCAGCTGTGTTGGAAAGGCGCTATATAGGTGACATACTGTTATTGATTATCCTGGATTAAAACTGCAACAGAATGGGTATTATGTGCTGTGGTATTGTTAGCTGATGAAATGTCTTGATTTAGGACTGCAATAAAATGGATAATCTTGTGTAGTAGTTTGGGCACATGCTAGAACCTCCCAGCCCAGTTACTACTTGGGGACGCAATTAGCACTGAATCAGAATTACAACAACAAAAAAACTGCACTATGCACAGTCCACCCAGCTGTGGGAGAAGAGGTGGGCACTGCCCTCATTAGGCTGGCCTAGAGAAAAGAGAGGTTCCAAGTGCTTCTCCCCAATGACTGAAAAGTTATGGAACACCTTTATATTACCTTTTATTTTCACATGAAGTGTCTTGATTGCACAGTTGCTACAATAGTATCCCAGTAGTCTGCTTTAGTTGGAGTTTGAAAGTGCTTTTTCTCAATTATGATGTTATAATTGGTATAGGACATCAAGGCTGCAGCTCTGAGAACGCTGACATCCATCATCCACATTGACAGAAATCCAAAGTAAGTGTTAATTTTGTTTCTTCACTTGTTTTGTGTACTTATCCCTCTAACCCCCAGAGGTGGCTAAGCCTTATTGTCTTCTATTCCTTAGATCAAGGCAAGTAACTCCGTCAAAATGCTATACCATGCGCACACAAAAATTAATACAAAATAAACAACCCATAATGATGTTCCGCTCAACATTATCAATAAATCAACCACATATTTTTCTTCAAAATGAAATGTTACACACACATTTTTTTAATGTGTTGCACAGAAGAAAAAAATCTGAATGTCAACACTGCATACTGCACAACATGCAGAAATACTGCCACAAGATGTTGCGACAAATAATAAAGCACAGGTTTTTCATCGTTGCTGTCGCTCTCCTCACTCAAATCTGATGGAAACAGATCATCAAAGTGAAAGTCCAAACCACTTTCCTCTCCATCATGCACCTGCACCAAACCAGCCTCCTAAAATCAAAAGGGCCGTTCTCTTCATCAGATTCTGCAAGCTCCGCAAACTTCAAACTTTGAAAATTCACTGTGGGCAGTCTACAGACTCAAAAAATGTGGTGACAACTCCGCTGGAAACTGCGATCACATGTGTGAGAGTCTCGCATGTTTGCTATAAATAGATTTCCACGTGGCAGCCGTTGAAAGGACCACTCTATTACCGGCCACAGACAGTCACTGTGCGAGCGTGCACATAACAAAAATATCGGTCGCTCTGCCTGTAAGATGTAATTCAGATTGAGATTCTTCAATCACTAAGTGGCAGCTGATCATTAGAAATGCCTAGGATTATTATTCATATTAAAGCAGAACCTTTAACATCATACAGAAACAACACTTGGGGTTTTTGCTTCATTTTGTTTCTTCACTTGCATTGTGTACTTCAATTGATTGTTGGATCACTGACAACTGATCACTAGCAATGCCTAGGCTTTAGGCCCTGGCTGAAAATATGTGTATTAATATGCTTTTCATTCCATAATTCATATTATAATAGCACATTTAACATCATACAGAAACATTTGAGGTTTTGTGTTAAAATAATATTACAGTTTTTATAGAAATTACTTTTCAGCATGTTTGACAGCATTGCATGCAGCTCATGTTGGAAGGAAAAAGAACAAAATAATAATTGAATGCAATACTGTGCATGTTGCTAACTGTTGCAGACTTGTGAACATCATTGACTCAACAGGAGCTGCCTCCTACCACGGTTTTCTCCCAGTTCTGGTTAGAACATGCATTCAGCATATGACTGGTGGGTTTACAGTATTTATTTTCAGTTGAATATTTCTTTACAGGTTTGATGTCATATTTCTTTTAAATGATGCTGTACAGTGTCTAGTTGAGAGTTTGCGTTTTGCATCCCTACATGTAATAAATACAAATATCATAATAAAATAAACACCTGTGATTATGTGAAGTTCCACAAGAAGTATCAGCAAAACCAGGAAGCCTGCACAGAGGCACAAGCAAAATATGTTTCACAAAACGATGTAAAACTATAATACAATAATTCAAATAAATTGCCAGAATTTTTTTCACTTTCTCTTTTCTTTACATTTGCCCAGAAGACGAATTGGAGCCCTTCCCTCAGCAGTACGCAACAGCGCTGTTCTCCTTCCTGTACCATCTGGCAAGTTATGAGAATGGTAAGTTGCCATTTTTGCAGTCATTATTTGAGATAGTAAAAGCTTGGTTTGAAATTTTGACAGAGCATAAGCTTCATATGGATTCTCTTATTGTTTTGTGACATAAAATATCTATTGAATTTGATATCTAATTTATTTTAACTGCAGACATTTGTAAATCAATAAAAGAAAAGAAAATCAAGTTTATTTTGTGTAAATGGCTGAAATGAGTTGGAAAATTATGAAAGGAACAGAAGATTTTTGCATTGGGTTGTCAGTTTTGCGTGTTTTGTTGTTGTTGCATTTGTGACTGTTGTTGATATTGCTACTATTTCTGTTCTTGTGATCAAATTTTGTACTGATGAGAAATAATTAGTGTCCACTAAAAAAAAACCAGGTGTGGAAGCGTTGGTGTCTTGTGGCATGATGGAGGCTCTCCTCAAGGTCATCAACTGGTACAGGGAAGGACAAGAGCATATTACAGTGAGTACTTATTTTGATAACAGATGGGTGTTTTTCTTCAACCTTAAGATTATATTTCCCACCTGAAGTTATGAATAGTTAATGATAAAAGAGCAGGGAAATAGGTCAAAAGTGTAGAAAAAGACCACAATGATATGACCGCATTTGTTACATCATTTATTATTATTTTTTTACTGGTAAAAATAGTTTTCCCAACTTTTTTAGTATGTCTTTCAATTTTGTGTCACTATATTTGCATTTTTTTTCTTGTCTTTTTCTTTCATAGAATGGAAAAGTGTATGTGAAGAAAGAAAAAAAACAATTGTTTGATTTGTATGACTTATTTATGAGAAACTAATAAACATATCACTTTCGCACTGAATTAGGGGGAGGGAATTAGTTACTCAGAATCCCTTGCACTTTCACTGTCACATTTTTACTAAGCTTCTTTCGAAACCCGCACTTCTGGTGATTCTTTTTTGTGGTGGCCGCAAGGCGGCTCCTTATGCTGAGCAACAAATAGCCGATGAACTTGACCTATTTTTAGTACCTCGCTTCAAACTATGTTCTAAGTCTCAAAACAAGTGCAGATCCCCATTTCCACATCTAAAATGGCTAAGGCCCCTTTCACAAAATCACATCATTTTGGAGGTCATACAAATGATGTAATAAACAAAATATGCTTCGTGAGAAATTCCTTTTTGACGAAACCACTAGAAAAGAGTTTGTGAACTTTCACCTTTGCATGCCAATGGCAGCATAAACTGCTGACATCATGGACAGAACGTAGTGCTGAATAGCTTTCACAACGAAAATCACTCGCTTCTGAAAGATCTCTACTGTCAACTGTTTTTATTTTCTCTGCACTTCTCACTTCATCAGGGTCTAAAATATTTCGCGCAGAATCTCATTAATACCTTTGTTCTCCATGATAGTTTTAGCGCAGCACTTTGCACAAAAGGAAAGGAAATCTTTTAACAATTTTACTGAAAGATTTCTGGCAAAATAAAGCATGGAAGGACCCAGGGAAAATGTTCTACTTCCTTTAGAGAGTTATCTACCTTGCCCCAAGTTGCCTAGGCAGAGCATTATGTAACATTTTTGGTGGTAAGTCTGCGCAACCCTATGCCCGCGGAGAGTGCTCTGTAGCGATCTCAAAGAATTGTTTGCGAAGAGAAATAGATGGAGGCCAGAGTGGTGGGCTTTCGGTTTGAGAATGGAGATGAGTTAAATGGTTAAATAGTAAGGGATTACTTTTTGTCATTTACATTCTGGTAAGATTTGTGTACTTGTTATTTGAGGGAATAATTATGTTTATGTTCAATCGGTATGAATTAGTTTTTATATTTGATAGTTTTGTTGTGTCATCGGTGCGATTCACAGTAACTTTCACTCTCAGCCAGCCTAAATTTGATTGGCTGTTGTGCAGTCAACATGTGCTGAGCCATTTTAAAAGCACTCGCTTATGGCAAAATAGTTAGTGCAGAGCAGTCGAAACGTTTTGTGGCGCTGTTTTTTTTTTTCCAGACATCTCGGGGCTGGATTCTAGTATATTTATACCACCTAATCGTCGGGAATAAAGTATGCTCGACTCAACACTGTGGCATCTGCATACTGTACAGGTGGCAAATGCATGAAGTGGTATGATGACAGTAATTACTGTACTCTTCCACTCCCTTGATCAGTGATAGAAGACAAGAGGGAAACAAAATTGTTTTAATTGTTTGCATTCAATACTAGATTGCCTGAAGAAAACCCTTTGGGTCCTGAAAAGTCTTGTCGCTAAGTGAGATAAATAATGTTTGGTTTACAGTTTGTAACTCGGGCAGTGCGTGTGATAGACCTGATTACGAACATGGACATGGCAGCCTTCCAGTCTCATGCTGGTCTTCAGACATTCATCAACAGGCTAGAGGTGAGGTAACTTGCTGAAAAAAAAAAACCCACCCTGAAGAGAATGATGCTGCAAAGATCGTGTGTGGAGTTGGGATGGCAAGCATGAAGTTGGGATTGAAAGTGTGAAGTTAGGATGAAAAGTTTGAAGTTGGGATGGAAAGTTCGCATGTGTGCCTTAAGGAAAACTATAGAGGCAGTGTGTGTGAATACAGAATTTTAATGTTTGTGGTTGGTTATGTAATTGTTTCATAAACCACATTCTTATCATTGTTTACTTCATTGTTTACTTCATATCTATGTTTTTGAGAAGAAAAAGATATCGGATGCATTCATTATGAAAATTTAAATTTCCAGCAAGTTTTGTTAGTTTTTTTTGTGTACAGTTTGCTGTTGTGGAAAGACGTGACAATGTAAACAGTTTGGTGTTACGGAAAGAAGTGATGAATGAGGCTTTAATTGTTGAGTTGACTGCTGGACAGCTACGAGGTTATTGTGTTGATGACTTCATAAATGTAACATGATTTTTTGGTTGTATTTGCTGACAGCGTGAAGTGAAGCTATGCCGCAAAGAACAGCCCTTCATGATCCGAACGCAGAACCGAGTGCTGAGTGTGGACTCCAACCCTGAATCCCCTCCAGCCCCCATGGATACAGAGGGTGGTCAAAACCCAGCACATGGTCAACCTTCTGCTGACACAGCTATCCCATCCACCTCTGCTGATGCTGATGCGCCAGGCACTAGCATTGCCACAGAACCCCTCAAAACTGGCAAGTGGCATTCAGTTTTAAATTGTTCGTTCGGTTCTCCATTCTTCCATTGTAGTGCCAAACTGTCCAAACTGTCCTCTCTATGAAGACCTTCAAGCATATATCTGACATGCGATTGCGGAGAAAACATACTGAGAGAAAACCAAATTAATGTAACAGTAACTATCTGTTTTCCATCTACTGGTGTCGTGGAAAGTAAACCAATAACTATTGCTGTACTATAACTATCACAAGTTGCATTATTTGCTTTCACAGATTTCTGAGCCACGTATGTGGCAGCAATTTCAGTCTGCATACTGATCCCAGAATTTGAGTTGTAATCTATTTTTTCTCACTCTCGTTTCACATGTTTGTCACAGGTGTCCAGTGTTTTCCTCAGCGTGCTGCATTGCTCAAGTCTATGCTAAACTTTTTGAAGAAGGCTATTCCAGAAAACGTGTTTAGTGAGAGCATCAGACATTGTGAGTATTTTTTATTTCCATTTTGTGTGTTGGTGTGTGTGACTTTTTTTTTTTTCACTTTGAAAAATTAGCTGTCTCCAATATGCACTAAATAAGAGCAATTGCAGCAACTCTACAATGAATTTCCTTTGGAAGGATGATAGAAAACGATTATGGCACTGCTGGTACTGAATTGTTGTTGGTAAACAGTGTGGCGCCACATGGGTGTTTTTTTTGTTGTTGCCTGGATTGATTTCTGGTCTTACAAAAATAAGTACTGAATGAGGATTTGATGTGGGAGTTAAAGATTATACGAATTATGAAATTAACCCATAACCCTGAAGCGCGGTAATGTGTGCCTCGTTAGTGCACCTGTTAGTCAAGAAATCACAGGAAATAGGAACTCTCCAGTACGTGAGAGAAGATTTAGTCAACTTCTGGAAAGGTTCACGTGTGTTTTCCGCTGTCGCTTTCGCAAGTTTGACGTGGTTTTGTGTACTTTTTTAAAGATTTTATTTGAGGTTTGAGTTTGCGACATTTTCGGCCATGATGCAGGCATGCTACTTTTCCGGGAATTCCGGGAGATCGATTTTTGGGCCCCGGTGGCTGAAAAATTTCCAGGACACATGTAGGCCTACCAGTGTCATTTCTTGTATACAGTTTAAACTAAAATGTGGTGGTTTTTTTCGTCTTTGTTGATTGATTTTTCATCTTTCAAAAAGTGCTCAGAATGTGCCAGATTGCACAGATTTTAACCTTTACTCCTGAGGGGGCTCGCCTGCTTTGCAGGCTCGCTCTCGGGGCTCTGCTAATCCTTCAAAAATTTTCCGGGAAAACTAAATTTTCAGAGTAGCATGCCTGTGATGGCAGGGGATAGCTCCCGACAGTGATAGTGAGTTTGGTAACCTTATTTATCAGCTTATTGCTGAAAGAGCACAAGGACTTGGTGTAGTCAACCAGAGTGAGTTTTCTTGTCTGTGTTGACTTTGCACACATTCACATGCAATCCACATACCTGTAATTATGAATTAATTACAAGATTCCAACAGGTAAATATAGTACTAAAGTCTAAATGGTTCTTTGGGTACATAGAATAACCATTTTGTAAACATATCCTAAAATATGAAGTCAATGTGACAGTAAATAATATTTTTGCATTTTTTTTTCAAATTCATAACCCAATTTATTGCAATAAACTTGAAATCCTTACAGGATATAGGCACAAATGTACAGAAAACCTTATAGGTCACCAAGAGTTAAAAGGTTAACAGTTGCCACTAAAAATGTTTTGCAATGTTAATTATAGCTTGAGACGGAACAGATGAATTTGCGAAGTGATAAACATTTGTTTTGTGTTATTACAGTAATGGATGGATCATTACCAGAATCCTTGAAGCACATCATCAGCAATGCTGAGTACTATGGGCCTTCACTTTTTCTCCTAGGTGAGTATTAGCACCTGAGTTTCATCAAGAGATGTTGTTTGGTTCTGTGTGTAATAAATTTGTTTCAATTTTATAAATATTTTTATGTTAAAACTGTATTAAAATTCCCCCAGATCTATAAAAACTGTCTTTTCTGTGATGACTTTCAAGCACGTATCTGACATGCAGCTGATGAGAAAACAAACTGAGAGAAGACTAATAAATTTATGAAAGACTAGTAATGAATATTAACTTCCCTGTAAAAACATTCTTTTAATTTTAAACTTTGGGGTTTTGCACATCTCGATTATTGAAATAGTTCGAAATGAAAACCAAATCCAGTTATGTATTTTCTTTTGGATGAAAGGTTTGTGAAATTGTATGTAGTTAGTAGTGGGAGAAAAGTTTTATAAATAAGGAAATAGTTGCTATCTTGAGATACTGTTTTAAATATGGAGTGCTTCCCTTTGGTATCGTGCAATCTGCTTGATGAATGTTGCAGCTACGGATGTGGTGACAGTGTATGTGTACCAAGAACCATCTCTGCTGTCGTCACTACAGGATAAAGGCTTGACAGATGTGGTCCTAAATGCCCTTCTCATCAAAGACGTAAGTGCCAAGTATTTATATACCCATAATGCATGATGCTTGACACACATTGCTACTATATGTAGCAAAAACTGTAGTAAAAATTGCAATTTTTTTCTCTTCTTTTTTTTCTCCATATGTAATTACCAAGTTGATCGTAGGGTTGTGTGACAGCAGAAAGCATAGTATGAACAAGAATATGCTAAGGGGTGTGAAGCTTTATGCTGGAGATGACATTGTTTTGTTTTTTCCTGAAAGGGGTCAAACCATTTATTTTGTCTCCAAGGTACCTCCAACAAGAGAAGTGCTTGCCTCTCTACCCAATGTGTTTAGCGCCCTGTGCCTCAACGCCCGAGGTCTTGAAGCCTTCGTGGCATGTCGGCCATTTGACCGACTTTTCAAGGTCCTACTGTCTCCAGACTATCTCCCTGCAATGAGAAGACGACGCAGTGCAGACCCTTTTGGTGAGGCTTCAGTGCATCATTTTCAATACATAATGAAGTTTTAGAATTGTTTGGAACATTAGTGAGAGGATTCTGGATTATGCAGTAGTAGTATTAACTCTTAGTCTCATGAAGCGCGGTTCGTCACGGCTCATGAAGCGCGGTAAAGCGCGCCTAGTTACCGTCTACTTTTAGCACCTCTCTCCCGCTTAACGGAAACAAGTTCCAATTGCGCATGCGCACTAGCTGCTTCTAAAAGCAGTGTACTTCCTTCCTGTCAACTGCAGTTGTGTCAACAACACGTTTTAATTGAAGTTTTTGTTTAGTTTTTGGTCGCGTTTTCGAGAGCGGGGATACTCTAAAAATGGCAGAATCTGATTCCGACAATGAGTCTACATGATATGAGCAGTTGTGGCAGCAATTAGTAGATGAAAGGGCTGATCAGTTAGGGAATGAAAATCAGAGTGATTTGTCAGTGTCTAGCGTGCACACTAGCGATCTTTCCGACTACAGATCGGACCTTTCATCATCCGGAGAATTGGTTGTGAAATTACCTATAATCACAGGTAAAATAGCAGGTAACACAGACAGATGACACTGACAGAACTAAAGCTTACTCAATACTTGCATAGTTACCAATTATCTACACACTGACTAAGTCCCATGAAGCTCTGACCAACTGTTCAGTAGATATAGCATTTTAAACACATGCACCTATTTTTGGCTTGTTTTTGTCAAATCCTTACATGAAGGAGAAGATCAACGTGCTGTTTTGCTATATGAGACTAAGAGTTAATCACTGAACATCTGACAGAATTAAACAAAAGCAACACTTCGCAGCAGTGAATACTTGGCTCTGTTGTGAGCAGGGAAAAAATGGCAGCGAGGGAGAGGAGATAGACATTTCTCTCATTAAACTGGTCCAGAAAAATGGAGGCTCAAAATGCCCATCTCCCCAACGTCTGAAATGTTACTGGAACATCTTTGTATCTTTTTAGTAGATGTAGAAAAAAATCGTGCTTTACAGATTGATTGAGTTATGCGGTAAGTAGGTAGAATGTTTAGATGTATGTCTCCAGGCTATTCTGTCATGACATCTGTTTGTTTGTTTTTTAAATTACGATTTTTGATGAAAAAAGGTATTTTGGTGAGATTAGACTTGGTAATGTTTTTATGCTCAAGAGTTTTGTGTATGTTTAATGATGTGGATAAAAGTGAATATTGTTTGCACAGGTGACACTGCCAGCAATCTTGGAAATGCTATGGATGAACTGATGAGACATCAGCCATCTCTCCGAACCGATGCCACCAAGGCGATCATCAAGGTCAGTGTTTCTGAATGTCTTTCCTAAACGAACAGGTTGACTGTTGGGTGGTGAGATTTTATGTAGTGCGTGTCTTCTAACTGCTCCTTGATGTTCGAGGTTTGCAAATATGTTAGAGGAGATTAATTTTTCAGATGTTATCTGGTACCTTTGACAAAACACGGAGCCACAGATGTAATAATCATACACATTTTCTTCTTGTGTGCACAGCTATTGGAAGAGATCTGTTCCATGGGCGCAGACCCTCGTTATGTCTGTCAGAAGCAACAGTCCAAGGCTGAGCAAGCCACTACAACGCCCAGATCTCCTCAGCCAGTGGATGGAGGGTCATCAGAAGAGGAGGATGAAGATGAAGAGCTGCCAGCAGCAGCTGCCACCAACCAGGGAGCAGGAGCTCAAGCGGGCGAGGTCCCGGCAACATCTGTCCCCGACTCTGACCTGCCTGCTACTGCAGCTCCCAGCACCAGCACTGCAGACCCCAGAACTTCTTCTCTAGAATGCATACCGTATGAGACATATAACTTTATTGATTTTTCAGTGATTGTGTGCTTTTGCATTTTACATTTTGAAAAGAAGACTTACCTTTCAAAGTGTTTAACCCTTTGAACCCTGGATGCTCCACCAATTCTGAGCCCATTCCCCTGGGGAAATTGGCATTTTTAGCATGCTTTTAAAACAACCAAAACATATCAACCAAAGTGTTAGACAACCCAAAGTTACAGTATAAATGACTTACTATGTCATCTCTTCATCTTCATTATCATCCCACAATTGATCGATTACTTCCTGAGTTGTGTACAGTCGCTTAGCGACGCTTCCTTGATTTGTAGACCTTCGTTTCATGACGCAAAATTGAGAAAAAAACTTCACAAAAACACGCACTGTGCTCGCACTAGAGCGCAGACATTTTGCTTTACCTTATTCCCAATAACCCTATTCCAAACAGCAAGTACTAGAAAGAACAGTAAGCTTTGTACGGACCACAAGACTAAGGTAAGGTTACGAGACCGGTTTATCGGTCTATCGGGGCACATCTGTTTAAGGGCTAGACCGATATATCGGTCTTTCGGGTTCAACGAGTTAATGGCCATTTTGAGAAAGATGTATATTGCTCATTAAAAGCTTTCAAAAAACAGACATGGTGCAGTATACTGCTTAGCTTTCAGGAGAAAGACCTATGAAACACTTTACCTATGAACTTGTTTGATGTGCTCTATTTTGATTCTTTCAGAAGCAAGAGCTCCGACAGAGTGGCCATACCTTTGATGGAATACGTTCTCAACGTGGTGAGTTTTTCCCTTGAAGACAGTAAAAGGAAAAAAAGCCATGTGATAAAACAGTCCAAACGTTTTTCGTATTTTGGGCCTTACTTTTTATATATGGCAAACAGTCATGCAGTAGTTTTAATCACACTAGTTTTTGTAAATGTTATTGTTATTTAGGACCATTTGATAAATCATTTCTTTACTGCTGAGTCATTGTTGCCACTCCCCCCCCCCCCCCTCTCCCATTAGAGTCTTAATCCTATTCTTACCATATCACTTTTTTTTTTTTAGAACTCTTTTGCCTGACCATGTAATTGTTTGCTTACAGAGAAAGAAAAAAAAGGTGACGTCAAATAAAAATGTTTAAAAAATACATATATATTAATGGATTTGTTTTAAGATTTTTGCTGAATTGAGAGTAAATTTTGCTGCTTGTTGTCCGATTGTTTGTGAGTCCACACTTTCAGAGCTTTCTAGCTCACCCACTGAGCTAAAACTTCTTCATTCTCCTCCAACACACCAGCTCACTCCCTATGTGAGCAGCACTGTTTAGTGCCTCCACGTTTCGCTTGCTGCGAACTATTTATAGCTTGCCTGCACCACCCTTCCAGTGAAAGAAAGCATCGGCGAAGCTATTTATAGCTAGCCTGGCTGACCTAACCTCAAAATGTGAAAAGCTTTGGTTGAGCTGCTGTGCCAATTCTTCCTCACTATTGTCATCCATCCATCAGCTGTCACTAAATTTGCTCAAAAACCAGCTACAGCACTCCAACTAAGCTGCAAAACGGATGTGGCAACACCATACTGTGTCTAGAGTTGTTGTTTCCATTGACAAATTACTAGAATTTTGACCAACAATAAGCCAAAAACACCAGCAAAAAGCATTGAATGGCTCAGTCAGTGAAAGTTACTTTTGTAGTCTGTTGTGAGAGTCATGTCAGAACAAAACTATTTCATGTGTGGAACAAAATGTGTAAAATTGATTGTGAAGGTTTTGTTTTGCTTTATATTTATTGAGGGTTAGTCCCACCTTGTCAGAAAAATTACCGTATTCTTTGTTTAACAAGCAATTAAGGTGACGCATGGCGTGCAAAAACACACATTTTGCATTATTGGCAGTTTCTCCTAGACTTCTCAACATATTTTGATGAAACTTGGCAGGAATGTTGCCCACATAGTAGCAGAGGTGCATGCAAAGTCTGATTAATTTGCATCATCAAACAAAAAAGTTATGAGAATGTAAAAAAAATAAAGAACAATTAATTTGTGTCCATTTTTGCCCCCTTGGGTACAGACAGACAGAATGCACTAAAGAGCTAAGTATTCATGTTCTGTCATGTTTATGATTTGAACAGTGCAATAAAAGTGTTAAAATTGTAAATTTGTAAGATGAATTGGGTATGTGCTTAAATGAGTATATCGTCTTACACAAGAAGCACGTTCACACACTGCTGATCATGTATAACTCAGAAACTATGTCACTGACAGTTTTCATTGTGGTTTTATTGCACTCAGCATGCATTTTTACTTCAGGGTGCCAAATTTTATGCATGAACTATTATTTTAATTTAGAAAAAACTGGGGGGCAAATTCGATACATAACGGAAAAGTGCTATTCTGAGAAAATGGCATTTGAAAAGAAGAGATGCTTTTGCAACTATATACATATGAATAACATAATGTATTGAACTAAGAAAACACTATTAATTACAACCCCAGACAAAACACACTCAGTTCTAGAACTGCCCTGCACCATACACCTGACCCTCCCTCCCCCTGCGAGCCTCGCGTTCCTCGCGACGAATATTGTCCATTGTCTTCCGACGCTGTTTCGCCTGCTCGCTGCTCTTTCCTGTGGCCTGTTGCACCCTCCTCACATCAGCTCTGACTACAAAGTCCTCAGCAAGTTGTCCTGCCACCAAGTCTAGCTCTGTTATTACATCCAGCAGGGCTGAGGACCCCTTGTTGAAGCGCTGGACAGCTACGGCCACGGCGATGTCGACAGTGCGCATGCAGGCCCACCGCTCCTTGGGGCATGAGCGCCACACCATGGAGTGGAACGCCTCATTTGAATTTTGGGTCTTGCCACTCAGGCAGCGTTCCAGCAGTTGGCGGTCCCCCAGTCGCTTGTATACTGGTACCAGCTTTGACATAACTGGCTTTGGGATGGGATGGGGGTGAGGTCGAGGCGGGACACCGGCAGCCTGGTCACGCTGGTAGAAACACCAAGAGCTGGGGCCTTGAGGGCATCTGGCATGGTGAGGGTCCTCATCTGTACTGGAAGTATGGAAGAAGGAGGCCCAGACTGCCTGCTCCATCTTGTCAAGGTCGCCCGCGTTGTCCTTGATGGCCCTTCCATAATAGTTTGTCAGCTTTTTTATACGGGCATCTGTCAGCTTCCCCCTCCCTCCTATCGACTGGCCTGCTGCCTTGCATTTGTCCACTACATTGCGGAGAGCAGTCCCCATGCGCTTGGTCACATGGTTGACACACTCAATCTTGGTCACGGGATGTTCCTCGCCATAAGGGTCATCTGTGACCACAGCCGAGTGTGACTTGGCGTCACCATCCCCCAGCATGCAGGTGTAGCGGAACTTGTGCAGCTCCACAGACCTGCCAAACATGATGATGGCTGCCTTAGTCTCCATGGCTGCAGCAGAACAGTCAACATTCTTTTGGCAATTGGACTCGTGCTTCTGCCACCACTGCTGGTACTCCGGCGAATCTTCTGCAGGACCTGCTTCGCACGCCTGGCAAAAGTTGCTCAAAGTAACAAAGTCCAGCACTACTCCAGTGTAAACGTCTATGACAGAAGCAATGCCTGTGTGTGAGCTGTACCCTCGTTTGTGCCAGGACCCGTCGAACGAAACGCTAATGTCCAGGATGCCATCAGTGTCGGGGACACCAAGATGCATCTCCTCATAGGTCCTCCGCACTTGATCAGCTGCTTCCTGCAGGTGTCGGTCGGCAGCCCTATTGGCACCAGCAGACAACCGCTTCTGGTAATGCTGCCAGGTCTTCAGGTGCATTGGAGGTGGCATATTCAGGAGGGCAAACAGGCGGGTAAGCTGTGTGAAGCCCACTCCATTGAGAGAGGCAGCGGTGATGAGGCGGCGGTTGATATCATATCCTGTGTGGATGACACCAGTTCTCTGGGAACTCTTTCCCTCGCTGAAGATGTTGTCACAGTGGCTGCACTTCAGCTTCAGATGACAAGCAGCACCCTTTCGCTCATTGGTATCATTGATGAGGCAGAGCTGTAATCACAAGAAAATACAACTAAGTACCCCTGAAGAAAACAAAATAATAATTAAATCAATCATGGAGAGATAGGAAGGGGGTGGGATGGGAGAGAAGGAATGGTTTGCTGCAAAGTAGAATACACAGAATGTAATAACAATCAATCATGCCTCACCTACCCATCTCTCTACACAAAAAATAAAAACAAACAAAAATCACACATGTATCAGCTGGTTACTCAGGAAAATGGAGTTGAGGAAAAAACGTTTGCTGCAAAGAATGCACAAAATGTTGTGAAAAAAATGCAGTTAAACAGTAAAATGCATATATAACTTTTCCACCCACCTCCACACAAACACTATGTTTATAATAAAATACAATTAAAAAAGGCATAGCTGAGTAGGCCTACTTACACTATGTCCACAATCACTACACTGGACAGGTGACAGCAGATCATTCAAAGCTGGAAGATTAGCGATGAAATTGATGTCTTCAGGAAAGGCCAGCACTTCATCACAATCTCCAACAGCGCCAACAGTTTTTCTTTTTTTGTTTGGTACACTGACTGGGTCAGAAAAAAACAAAAGTTTCTTTGACGATGTTGAAGGCTGATCGGTTGACAGTGTTTCCTGAGCTAGGACACTCGGTTCAATCACAGACTGCTGGCTAGCAGTTTCCGATCTTCTCTTTCTCCTTTTCTTCCCGAACTTATGTATGGTTCGAAACTTCGTTCCCTTCTTGTTAGGCATCTCGAATGATGATAAACGTTGTAAAAGAACTTGTGAACTTGTTGATCGAACTACGAAAAGCGAATATAGTTGTAGAAGAAAGCATCCCGGAAGTTGCTGTCGTGTTATGTTTGATTGGCCCATAGACCCGATCACGCACTGTGCACATGCCCTTCGACCAATCGGAACATCGGCTTTCAGTGACCTTCGAACCGAGCCAATGAACGTACGAGTTTGTCGAAGACAGTCCTTATACGTTTCTAGCTCAATTTCCCGTTTCGCTAAAAATAGCGCGATGAAGTGGCTATCAATGAATAGACGAAATCGTCAGCTTTACGTTGATAGTAAACATGGCGGCATTCGGTGCGGAGGAACGCGTGTTACTAGGGCTTGAAAAGCGAGTTTTTTTGGATGTGTTTGAGTGTATGCGGAAAATTTAGCCAAACCCCACTGTCATAAAGAGCTTTATTTACACAAATATCGCTAACAAAAATCAGAAACAGTTACAGAGCCATGAAGCAAAGACATCAGTGGACCATTTTTTGCAAAAATCTCAAACATGCCAAAATGACCATTTTTCATCATACCACCATGCCGTGCGTCACCTTAATAATTTTGAAAGAATAATAAAATCAATTTTTTCTTCTTTTTTTTTCCCAGATGAAGTTTGTGGAAGCCATTTTGAGCAACAACTCTACAGATGACCACTGTAAGGAGTTTGTGACTCAGAAGGGCCTGCTTCCTTTGATGGGGATCTTGGGACTGCCTAACCTGCCTATTGAGTTTCCTGCGTCTCCAGCGTGTCAGGCGGTAGCAGGAGTCTGCAAATCCATCTTGGTATGCCTGACTGTTAAACTGTACATCAAGTTTGACAATTTTGTTAACCGCAGTGTGAAATGTTTTGTTTGTTTTAACCCCTTTAAAAAAAGGGTGACAAATGTTTTCTTTTGTAAACAGTAGAAGACTCAGGTGATGCTATTCCATCTCATTATATTTCTCTTTGTATTTTTTTTATTTTTTTTTTTCATTTTGGATATCACAATGCAGATAAATAATATTGTTTTTTATTAGGTATAGTTCGGAAGCGAGTGATTTTCTTTGTGAAAGTGATTTTGCACTACTTTCTTTCCGTAATGTCAGCAGTTTATACAGTTAATAATATGCAAAGGTGAAAGTTCATGAATTGTGCTGAAGTGCACTTGTCAAAACAGACATTCCCATGATGTTGACTTCTTATGTTTATTTTGTTTATTACATCACTAGTGTGTGTGTGTTACTTATTTATTGTCTATTATTCAACTAAGTGATTAAGACATTGAAAATAAGACAATCAGTATATTAATAAACAAATTTAAATAACTAACTATATCAAATAATTAATCAAATTATTAATCTAAGAGAATAAAAAACAAAAAACTCTTTCTTTATGCCCCCGCCTCCCCTCCCACACCCCATGGACTCTTCATACAATAGTCGTAAAGTTCTTTCAACTGATGAATAAATAATCACTTGTATGCCACCCAGAATGACATGACTTTGTGTAACGGACCTTACTCATCCATTTTGGATGTGAAAATGGGGATTGACACTCGTTTTTAGACTTAAAATGTAGTACTAGATGTAGGTCAAGTCAATCTGCTACAGTCAATCCAGTAGTGTAAGAATTATTGGCAAAGCGCGCTTTACAAACAAAAAGAACAAAGAACTAAGAAGTAGGGGTTTTGAAAGAAGCCTAGTATAATTTAAAAAATTTATTTAAGTGGCATGTATGCAAAGCATGCAGCCTTATGTTTAAGACGTAAACGAAAATAGAAATACTTAAATCGTGTGAGAATAAAGTGTGCACATTTGGCTTTTCTTGGTTTGAATCTTCGTTGTAGTTGCAGTTCGAGGGGTTTTTTTGGTTGTTTTTTTTACACGTGCTACGATATTGAGATTTTACAGAGTGACTAAGTCATGTATGTTGTTGACTGATTTCTTGGCCAATCTGTTGCTATTATTTCGTTTTGATTGCAGACACTGTCCCGTGAACCTCAAGTATTGAGGCAGGGCTTGCTGCAGCTGAATGAAGTCCTTCAAAAACTGGAACCCCTACATCGTCCCATCGGTGAACCAGGAGGGTCAGTACTTCTCCAGGAACTGGCAGCTTCTGCAAGTATGCCAGACGCCACCCTTTCCCCCTTGGCCACACCGCTGCTGCACTCATTGGCTGCTGCGCATGCCTACATCACCATGTTTGTCCATGTTTGTCGGATGGGGCAGGTCAGTGCAATTCATGTTTGCAATATCTATTATCTACATTAGTAAAGCTGATCATGGTTTGAAGGTGTTTCACAGAGTGGTGAAAGTAAGTGGAAAGGTAGTGGGCGAGCAGCAGAAGAGTCTGAATGTGTTGTATTAATGTCGTGTTGTGCAAAAAGCTAGGATGATTGCGGGAGACCCTACACATATTTTGGCCAAACGATGACATTTTCTCAACTGGATGCCGTTTCCTTGTACCCAAGTGTTCCACTGTACGAACCAGATCTAGTTATGTCTCCAAATCCACTCAAATATTTACAAACGTTAATAAGTCTCTCAGAATGAATAGATGTGTTTAGGTGTGCTAAACTTGTGGGTGTGTTGGATTGTCTTAATGTTGTTTCCCCTCCAACTGTTTTTAATTGGGGACTTTGTGTAGTTTATTACTTTATTGTTGCCTGTTGCTTTGTTATAGTCTGTTTTTTTTCAACCTTTTTAATGAGTGAATGTTTGTAATTGCGTTTTCTTGCACATTTATTGCAATTTGTTGTAGTACTGGCAGCAAAGCGTGTCTTAATTTCTGTTTTAATCTTGTGGTGGCTTTGGTTGTTTACATTTATAGCCCAAATCTACCAAGTTGTGATGATAATTTGAAATCGCACTTTTCACAAAGAAGAATCATATTTGTAAGTGTTGCGTACTATAGGGGGATTCTAAACCAAGATGAATAATCTAGACTTGAAATTTTAGAACAAGATGAACTGTCTATGTTCAAGTTTTGCACTAAGTAAGCCAGCCGAGGAATCTTATGTGATTCCACCAGTGACATACTGTGCATACTGCAAGGATAAAAAATCAATAATAGCTGCTTTAAACATTTTTCTAGATTTTTTTTTGTTTTGATCAACAAGTGATTTTAGTATTTATTGGTTTGCCTTGTTAATCAGCTTTGATGATCAAGGGTCGTACAATCATGGAAAGTCATGGAATTTCTAAATTGGTTTCCCAGGCCTGGAAAGTCGTGGGGATTCTTATGAAGTCATGGAAATTTTAGTTTGTACATGGTATCCTTTTTCTAGCTTCTGTTTGGTTTTGCTATTAGTCATCTTGTTTGTGGCGATTGAATTGTCGTGTTAAGGAAACCTACGGTAAAATGAAAGAAAAGTGCTTGTTTAGTAAGATATGGCTGAAAAACTAGGAATATGTGGGCTGGCTAACAGCACACACTTTAAATTTGTGAAGAGAGTATCAAATCCTTAGTGTCACTTAGAGCTATTACATCAGTGACCATCTGAAACATGGTGAAGTGGAGTACGTGAAACTTTTCCTAAAAACTGATTGTAGATGCCTCGTGTTCACGACGAATTATGACAGGGAGACAAAAAGTTATCGCTCTCTATTATTATTCCCGGACATAATCCTTGTTAGAAGCTGTTCTCCATGCAAAGAGGGAATGATAGGAAAATTCCCTTTCGCCTTCTCTGCTGCCAATGATTTGCATTTGTGGATTTGTGCCGTAGATACAGATGGACATTTTGCTGTGTTCTCAGCTCCTCAGTGTATCAGCTGGGCTTAGTGAAAATGAAAAGACTGGTTTTCTAAAGCACGAGAAGTTGCCTGGATAAAATCTTCAGGGAAAAAATCTTCATGCAAACTTTTTATCTTGTTCAACTCACCAGCAGTCACTTTGTAAACATAACCATTATGACAGTTATCTGCAGCAGAAGGAGAAGGAGAAAGAAAAGGCTGTGCAATCCCAAAAGTGCAAGTCCATAATGGAGAATTGGATGAGCTTAAGAAGAAATGATGAAGACGATACTAAGAGTTTCAGTTTGGAACAAGTGTCGATGACTTAGCTCTAGAAGCAGAAAACAAAGGAGATTTTAAAAAAACTAAAAAACTTTCATGAGCTTCCTAACCAAATCAAAAGCTATGAGAAAGTCAGGGGAAGACGAAATTCAAAAAACTTTGATGCCAAATGCAACAAAATTAACAACGTAATAATAAAAGGCAAAAATAAAATGAATGGCCTTGAGGTATTTGTGGAATTTTTTTTTTTGTGTGTGTGTGTATGTGGGGGTTAAGCGGTACTCTGGTCCTATAAAAATGTAATGTGCGCATTGAAAAGTCACGGAAACCTAGATTTGAAAATCTGTATGAATCCTGCATGGTGTATTGTTTTATTCTATGTTGAGCTTTAACATTGGCCTTACCTTTTTTTTTTCAGACCGACATCCGCACAATATCAGTGAGCCACTGGGGTTCAGAGCTGGGGTTGCAAGTGCTTAATGGCCTGAGTCAGTTGTACACTTCCTTGGTCTGGGAAAGCACAGTACTTCTGGCCCTCTGTAGTGAAGACATTCTGCCACCAGGCTGTGCTTTTGGGCGTGCGGACATGGACCGCATTATCCCTCTGGATGTTAGAGAGGCCCACATGAAAGAATCTTCTACAGCAAACAGTGGCAGCGGAGAAGGTGGTGGGAGTAAAGAGGAGGAGGGAGGACCACACAGTAACGGCAGCAACGGCATGAGCGCTGCCATGGAATCGCTGACCACATCAGAGCCAGTAGACTCTCCCATGGAAGTGTCAGCAGCCCTTGAGAATCCTGGCACCAGCAGCTGTGGTAGTGGTGCTAATGGTAGTGCTGCAGGGATCAGTAGTGCTGCAGCAGGGGACAGAGATCCAGCGCCTGGAACAAGCTCAGGTGAGGAGAAAGAAACTGCTGCCACCGTCTCCTCTTCAGACACAGCTGCTGCCACTGCATCCGCCGCCAGCAAAAAGTCAAAGACCTCGCCCATTCTGCAGGCTCAGATAAAGCAGTTGAGGCCGTTGCTGACAGTCTCTTCTCGTTTAGGGCGGGCGCTGGCTGAGTTGTTTGCGCTTCTAGTCAAATTGTGTGTAGGCTCACCAGTTAGACAGAGACGTAATCAGCAGCAAACCAGTCAGATGCTGCCTACGCCTTCTGCCAAAGCTGTGGCCTCTGCCCTGACACGGATGCTGGCCAACGGCATGTCTTGGGAACCTCCTTACTATGCACCCCCAAAACTGAGGTTAGTGATGCATCTTAATTCCTTTATCGCAGTTGTTTTGATGCTTGATGAAATATTTGCAATAGATTTGTGGCAGAAATCAGTATACAAGTGTTCATGCCATTGCAGGTTTAATACTTTTTTCCTTTTGATTGTCATGGATAACTGAACCAGTATTCTGGTATAGAAAGCTATTAAGTGGACAGGAACTATAGATGGACTTTATTTTTTTAATCCCTGAGGAAAGGTGGCTTTTTGTGGAATTAAAGAAAAGGATTAACAAAGACGTAAAGATAGAAATGAGATATTTGTTGAAAGTAAAACTAGTCATGTAATGGTGCAGGTGTCGTTACAGGTTAACATTCTTGGTCTGCTCTGTTGGCTTCACTTCACCCATGCTGTTTGATGAGAAAAAGATGCCTTATCATCTCATGCTTCAAAAGTTTGTGGCATCGGGTGGCCAATCGGCTTTGTTCCAGTGAGTTACATTTATTTTGCCAATACTAATTCTTTCAACAGCTTAGCTTTTAATATTGAGACATCAGTGGAAAACTTACATTGAAATGAGCTGTAAAATCAAAGCTTTCAGCATCCATGATGTTTGTGATTTATTTCCATATGCAGAATGTTATAAGATATAAATTTGCCTCTTTAAGTGGTGACTGACTTCATGTGTTCTGAACGAGATGAAGTAACCATGTAAAAGGTGGGCTTGTCTTAGTTGTAAGGTGTTGCATTATCTATACGGTCATGAAGACTAAAACGTTATGTGAAAGGTGGGCTTGTATTAGTTGTAAGGTTTTGCATTATCTATATGATCTGCAAACTAAAACGTCATGTGAAAGGTGGGCTTGTATTAGTTGTAAGATGTTGCATTATCTATACAGTCATGCAAACTAAAACGTCATTTGTAAGGTGGGCTTGTATTAGTTGTAAGGTGTTGCATTATCTATACGGTCATGCAAACTAAAATGTCATGTGAAAGGTGGGCTTGTATTAGTTGTAAGGTTTTGCATTATCTATATAGTCATGCAAACTAAAACATCATGCCAAAGGTGGGCTACATTCTTGCACTAATTAAGCCGGCTGGGGAGTCTCATGTGATTCCATCAGTGACATACGGTGCATACAGCAATGGCGAGAAGTGACCAGGTTGCTGCTGACTGAGCATCAAGCTTCATTTCTCATCTACAATTTTGTCATGCTTTAACATAGCTGAAATTGAAGACAGTAAAGCAGAGTTTGTAAACATAAACATTTTTAACATAGAAATGGGATTATTATTGTTATTATTAGTAATAGTAGTAGTGTTAATGTTTCTTTCTTTGCAGTGCATTTGACTGGGCATTGTCTGTTGAAGAAAAAGTGTGTCCCAGTGAAGGAACTGATGCTGCAAGTGTCACAACTTTGCCAGGTGTTGTCTTGTTTTGTTAGGTTAAAAAAAAAATCTAAGTCTTCTCAATTAGTAACTAACATTACAATTTTCATAGCCACAAATTGTGATTTACATGATGTAGATGTTTGACCAAATATGGTGATTTACTTGAGGTAGATTTTGGAACAAGTATAATATGGTGATTTACATGGTGTAGGTATAGGAACAGGTATAATATGGTGATTTACATGATGTAGGTGTTGGAGCAAGTATAATTGAATAGAGTTGACTAATGTTAACCCTTCTCTGCGCTGTGGACATATATACGTCCTCTCTGATTGCCTTGCAATGCAGTTACTATGCTCTGTTACTTTCAATTCGCATAGCAGAAGAACAAAGACAAGAGTAATTTAGTTCCCTTGAAGCTCTTTCCTCTCTGAAAGAATGGAAGCTTAGGCGTATGTTTCCGACTGACACATACAGAGTTTTATGTTTGCAAAAAGCATATGTTTGATCGTGCTCTTCGATAAAACATGGCTGTTCGACACTGTGTCCCTATAAAAGAGATTCTTGTTGAAATATTGCGAAACAGTGATAATAGTGAAGAAGATTTTGATGGAGATGGAAACTATGATACTGATTTTTAACCTGTAAATTCTTACTCTACAACTAGATCTAGTGACAATGGCAGTGATTCAGTCATAAACCAAGAGATACTTTCGGTAAAATTAGTAGTATGGTCAGTGTCTTTTTCTTTTTGTTTTGTTTTGTTTGATGTCCAATGAAGTTATCCATGGAGTGTTAAAACCTTGTAACATTGTTGAGTTTGTAAATCAACTAAACATGCATGATTGTGATAATGTATTTTATTTTGCCAGTCAGCTACAATATTGAAAGAAAAAGGTTTTGCCAAAACTGAATTTCACATTTTCTTACAGACACAAAAATCTTCATTTTCTTATTTACTCCTCAATCTGTAGCAGAATTGAAATCTGTATTCAATTTTCTTTCCATGGATACATAATTTTATTTATTTATTTTGAATAGTGTATGAGCTATAGCAAAAACAAGCAGTTGTGACGGAAATGCAAGTTTTCTCTAGCATACAGCATGCTAATCAAGCTAGTAGCGAAAGGGTTAATGAAACTATGAAACCTGCACATCAGGGAAGTGAATATTGATATATTTGAATCCATGGCAAAAGTTAGACATATTACTTATAAAAAAAAAAACAGACCAATATTTATATGCATATGTGGTAAGGGCAATTCATGTAAATCACTGAACTTGTACGAACTCTTGTTACAAATTGTATGGACATTATATTACTTGTGCAACTCCCTGTTTTAATGTGTGGTGTTTGCATGACATGTTTCTACTGTGTTAGCATCAACGATAAGAATTTACTGATTTTTCAGAAGGAGCAGGGGAGTTCCTAGATGCATTCCTGACCCTAGTGGAGAAAATGGTGAATCCCAAGAACATTCTGGAGTCTCCCCATGCTATTCCTAACAAGGCCAAGGTTTCAGGACAACAGTTCAACTTCAATCCCACCCAGTACCTTATCAGCACTCAAAAGGTTACTACCATTAATATTAACTGTTTGCTTGCCCTACTGGAAACGAGGCACTCCAAAGTGAAGATTAAATCTCACTGGAAGCCAGACTATTCCAATATGAAATCAAAAGTACATAGTAGGTACAGGCAGGCTATGTCTTGAACTGTAAAACAAAAGCTTCAGCAGCTGTTTTTCAGTTGCATTCCCACAAATGTTATGAAACAAATTGTGCACCACTACCACATTATTTGTACCCCCAAAAAGTTTTACCCTTTCCAATGATGTATTTCTGTTTGCTGTATGTTGACTGAGTGATTTTTGACAATTTTTTTAAAAAAAGGTTCTGGGTGGTTGTTTTTTTCTTGTTGTGAGCGTGCCTTGACGAGTGATAAAAAACCCAACAAAAAAACATGTGTTTCCTGCGCTGCCTACGTTTTCCCAATCAATGTACACAGCTAAAAATAGCACAGAAAGAGAGTGCAGATAATTCCCTTCAAACTAATATTAATTTTGCCTTTAATTGAAAAAAAAAAAAAAAGTCTAAATCACAAAAAGCAAATTTTAGGAGTCATTTTCGACCAAAAAGCGCACAAATAACCATGCAATGCATATACTTTTTGAAAACGTTGATTTTCGCTCTTTCTAATGGTCTACGCGGTGTCCTTGTGACTTCAGCAGGGCCTCGTAGCTTTTGTATGAAACGAGCACCACCATTGGTTGTTCTTCTCAGTCTGTGTCAAAATGGCAGCGAACATGAATAAGTCCACCTGGGACATTTGAAGTCAGATTAGACGCGATTTTGGTAGAAAATCAAACATACTTCGATGTATTTTTGCTGTAAATGTTGTTAGAAGGTTATATATAAACTGTGACAGCAATAATTGCAATACAAATTTTGTATTTTTCACAATCAAGGCGCTGAGGCACTCTTGCCTTTGACCTGTTGAGAAAATGGAAACATGGCATTGACGAACCCGATGAAAAAGTTCACTACATGTTTTAATCAATAAATACAAGGACCATAAAATATCAAACGTGTCAATGAGTAGTTAAGACAACTGCTGATTTAATTATAGCGCTGGATGTTCAAATTTTAATAAGATATCCATTGCAAAAGTCTCATAAACAAATCTCCAAGGGAGGTAATCCGCCCGATAAACAATACAGTGGTGTGGGAAACTCCTATTACAGAGTGTGAAAATGTTATTACACTGAATGCAAATTAGCAAAAGTGAAACTTACATCCTTTTTTACTCTTCTTACTCCAAAATAATGCATTTGGAATTGTTAGTAGTGTTATTATAAATGTACACAGCCAAGATAAAGGCCCATATGAATAATATGATCTTTAAAACTGCCAATAATAATAATTAGCCTTTGTAAGGCGTGTACCCTACAGATCTAGGCGCTATAAACTAATGCAAAGAAGTTCTTGTACTTTGTTGCCTAAAGTAAAACTTGCTGAATAAACTAGTCAAGGTTGGAAACGTGTCATTTGCAAATCGTGTGTGTGGGGGGGAGGGGAGGGGGTAACGGGGGAGGGCAAATGTTATTTCTATATATATATAGGAATGTTGTCATGCTGCATTTCATTTTAAAAGTCTCTAAAAAACACACACAAAACACTAAAAAACACACACAAAACACTTTGAATTTTGAAAATTGAACAATAATGTTACGTTCTACAGCTATCTGAAGTTTACACACATAATTGCTCTTACGGTTGCAGCTGAAATATGCAGAAACTGCAACTTTTAGGTCATGCCAGTGGTCAGGTTTATGGGTTTGATGGCCTCAAAAAAAGAAAAGGTTAATGTACATAAACAATGCAACAAATTGTATTAATTTGAACATGCTTTATAGAAATGGTGGCTTCATACAGTTTTGCAAAATCAGCTTGTCGTGAAATTTGACAAAAACGACCAAAAACAGCTGAATATGTACCGTATTTAAAGGTCTGTATCTCTGGTTCTAGTAGAGATAGAAAGAAATTGTTTTGTTTTTTTGTGTTTGTATTTTTGCCCTTTTTCATAATTTTATCATTTTAATTCGCTTCCCCTAAAATTTAATGTTGACATGCCTGTACCTATACATAAAGTTATCATGCAAAAGGTGGGCTTCGTTCTTGCACTAATTAAGCCGGCTGGGGAGTCTCATGTGATTCTATCAGTGACATACGGTGCATACAGCAATGGCGAGAAGTGATCAGGTTGCTGCTGATTGGGCATCAAGCTTCATTTCTCATCTACATATTGGTCATACTTGAAAATAGTTGGCAAAGGCAATTGGTAAAGAGGAAATTGTGTACAAGTTAACATTTTTAAGCAAAACAAATACCTGCAATTAATAATAATAATTCTAAGCTTTATCCAAAATGAATATTTCACAAAATGAAATGTGATTAAAGGAGCAAGAATTTATTGAGAGGATTGTTGATAATATTTATTGCTCATTAAGCCATCTGCCCACAAGAATTTGGTGGTTGGTTTGCCATTGCCTTCTTTCATCTCTGCCACAATTTGCTAGTTTTTTTTTTTTTTTTTTTTTTTTTTTTGTGAAATAAAATATGTATAACAATGTGTACGCGTTGTGCTGCAGGCTGCCTTCCACGCTGTGATGAAACTGTGGAACAAGAAGCCAATCAAGGTATACGGCAGTCGTGTCAGCGAGTCTTTGCTAGCCATTCTTTCTCACATTATCAGAGGGGAAGGCATCATCAAGGTAATGTACCACCTTTTGTTCTAGAACTTATAATAGCTTGAACAGGCTGTCTATGATTTTTTCTAGATATCGACTATCCTTCTCCAACATTCAGTCATTCTTTGGTGTGATGGCAGCCTCGAGAACTATACCTATCCTGTCTGTGGAAGGTGGATGTTAATGGCTGCTACAGAAAGCTGGGAACATTTGCTCCATCTTGGTTTCTTTGTAGTATCAAGCAGCAGCAAATATTTGTACAATCTAACACTTGTATGTCCTGGATTTTGTAAATTCATAAAAATTATATATGGGTGTGTGTGTGTATTTTTTATTTCAAACATTGTGTTACGTTGAAACGTGAACGAAAGTATGTCGGAAGCGCGCACAAAAGATCTAATCGTTTCGTTTTGCAAAGTATTCAATAATGGTGTTTATTTACCTTTGATTTGAGTTTGCATTGTTGTTAGGAGAGGCTTTGTATAACGTTGATAATTTGCGTTAGTCGATATTATTTGAGAATCTTCTGGATATGCGTGTTTACTCTTGATAGAAACTTCCCGATACATGTCGAAGCAAGAGGTCGTTCTGGAAGATATAAAAATATGTATTGACGTAAGTCAGTGATGACGATCTTTTATTCGATTGGTGGCAGTACGTCATTTTCTACCATGTACGAAATCTTTCCGGAAAAGAGGGAGGTTATTTAATCGTGAGCCGAGTCGCTGTTGAGATAGAAAAGTTGTTGATAGTGATTTGGAAAGTTGCTGTGAAAGTTGTTGAGTTGAATTGAAAATTGTATGCAGTTGTTGATGTGTGCTGAATAAAAGTGGAAAACTTCATACGTCGACTTTGTGAATTGTATGCTGTTTGGACGGGCTGTGTGAATAAACGAATCTGAGTTACACAACTATCAGGAATTCAAGCATCGGGGCTGAATCAGATACTGATAGAAAACACCATCATCAAACTGAGTGTAACATTTTGGGGGTCAAGCCGCGATTCACGCCATAGCCAAGGGTTCAACTGCTACAACAAGCGAGTCAACGTTACGAGAGGCAGTCATCGAGGGTAGCCGCCAACGAGTTGCGTCGAGAGGGGCCAACATACTGGGACTACATCACCGATAGGTTCGGGTTGACTGCAAGGGCGTGTAGTCGCCGAAGAGTTGCTTCGTGAGCGAACAACAGATCGGGACTACGTTGCTGCCGTTAGACTACGTCGAGGGACAGTCTCGGAGCTACATCGCCAGTGTTACAGAGAGCGGCGAGCGGACGTCGCGTCTACTTCAGCACAGGAGCGTATACATCAACACCAGCGTGGTGCAGCGTCGCATACGACGAGGACAGCGGGGCCTGCGTCAGCGAAGGCGACTAGTGACAAGCATCAGCGCTACTGCAGAAAGCGTGCTGTTCTAGAACAGTCTAGAAAGGTACAGCACAGTCAAGAACTTTCCAGAAAAAAAAGAACTCTACAGTCAAGAACTTTCTAGAAAAAGAACATTCCAGAAAAGAACTTTCCAGAAAAGCATTAAGATGGCTGACTTCTGGCAGAAAGGGGTTGAACTAAATCTAAAAGGCAAACAGCTGACGGAGTACGTCAAATGCCAGGAGAGAATATTGCGCGAAGAAAGAGAAGAACAGCGATGGCGTGAAGAACGAGAATTAGAAGAGCAGCGTCGCCGTGAAGAACGAGAATTAGAAGAGCAACGTCGCCGTGAAGAAAGAGAATTAGAATTGAAGCGTCTGGAAATTGAACAGCAGCGGCAAGAAAGAGAAGAGCAGCGTAAAGAAAGAGAAGATGAGCGCAGGCGTGAGGAAAGAGAAGCTGATCGGCAGTTCCAACTAGAGTTGGCGCGCATCCAGCAACAGCAGCATGCGCCACAAGTTATCAGTGACAACACGGCTCCAAAATTGCCAGCTTTCGTCGACGGGAAGGACCAGATTGACTGTTATCTGGCGAGATTCGAAAGGTTCGCTGAAAGCTCTAACTGGCAACCTCAAGACTGGGCAATTCGACTGAGTGCACTTCTGACGGGGCAAGCTCTCGAAGTTTACACCAGACTGTCGAACGATGACGCCAAAAACTACGACGTCTTGAAAGAGGCCCTGTTGCAGTGCTACAACTTTACAGAGAAGGGCTACCGTAAACGCTTCCGTGAATGCCGGCCTAAGTCAGACGAGACGCCAAAGCAGTTTGTGGAGCGCCTGTCGTCATATCTACACAAGTGGGTGGAGTTATCAGGCGAAAGGAAGTCTTACGACAGTCTCCATGACCTGATCGTGAAGGAACAATTTCTCAATGCCTGTCACAAGGACCTAGCGACCCACTTAGAAGAACAAAAGCTGCAGACGCTTAAAGATGTGACTGAGGCTGCTGAAAGATATCTCATCGCTCATGGGAAGACCCTGGGGCCACCCAGCGCGACGAAACATTTTCAGAAGACTGGAAACCATGGGAACCAGATCCAAGGGAGCCAGACGAGCCAGAGACAGACGGACTCCACGCCTCCTCCCAGGGAAGGGCATTCAAGGGGCTGTTTCACCTGCAACGCTACAGACCACAGAGCTTCTAACTGTCCTCAAAACAAAAGTAGCGGACAGCGGAGCAGTACGGACAACGCAGCGGCGGGCAACCGGCAGAGGCGGTTCTCCAATCAACGGCAAACCAGTAGATCTGACCATCAGGTGTGCGGCGGGAGCGTCATTCTTCCGAGTGAGACCGAGCGCACAGCTACCCCTGCGGACGTGCAAGAGTGCATGACCGATGGCCAACTTCTCCTTGCCAACGGAAAATCCATCCCCGTCGTCGCCAGCGCAGCTGTGACCGTCCAGAACATGCCTGTTTCAAAGGGACGCGTCGGAAATCATGAAGTAACTGTTTTAAGAGACTCTGGCTGCAGTGGGGTCATCGTCAGAGAAGACCTAATCGCTAAAGAACAGTTCACTGGCGATTCAAAATGGACACTTATGGCCGACAGCAAATGTGTGAGAGCGCCAGTTGCGAAGATTCATGTCAACACCCCTTTCTACATAGGCGAAGTCGAAGCGGTTTGCCTGAAGAAGCCGCTGTATGATTTGATGATCGGGAATATCGACGGCGCGAGACGACCCGACGACCCCGATCCAGAGTGGAGTCCTGCCTCAATCCAACGCGTCGAAGTTGTGGAGGAGGATCCATTGCCGTTTCCCGATGGAGACCTTACAGAGCTGCTACGGGACAATGTGGTTACTCCGGCTCAGCCCTGCCGACCAGAGATCGTCGGTGCCGTTACTACCAGGGCCCAGGCCAAGAGAGACAAGACGTCTACGCCACTGAAGGTCGCCGACAACTCTAAAGCTGCCATCGTGGACAGAGATAAGCTTATCCAGCTCCAGGGAGCTGATAGCACTTTAAACAAGTACAGGAACCGCCAAGACCACGTGACCAAGGGCAGTGGCACGGTCTATTTTGAGGTGAAGGCCAAGATCCTGTACAGAATCTTCCAGCACCCGATGGTCAACGGAGGTAAACCACTACGTCAAGTACTGGTACCATTACCCTTAAGGCGCCAGGTGATGGAAGTAGCGCATGACTCAATCATGGGAGGTCACCTAGGCATCAAGAAGACGTCAGACAGAATCCAGGCGGTGTTCTACTGGCCAGGACTTCATGCGGACGTCAGCCGTTTCTGCCGATCATGTGACATTTGCCAGAAGACCATACCTCGAGGAAGGGTCCCGAAAGTACCTATGCAGAGGATGCCTCTGATCGACCGACCTTTCAAGAGGGTGGCCTTAGACTTAATCGGTGAAATAAGACCTCCGAGCGAAGAAGGTCATCGATGGGTACTGACTTTGGTAGACTATGCGACTCGGTACCCAGAAGCAGTGCCGCTGAAGAAGATTGACACTGAAACTGTAGCAGAGGCACTGGTGGACATGTTCAGTAGACTGGGAGTGCCTGAAGAAATTCTGACAGACCTCGGGACACAGTTCGTCTCTGACTGTATGAAGGAGGTCAACAGACTGCTGAGCATCCGGCATTTAACTACGACACCCTACCATCCAATGTGCAACGGGCTTGTCGAAAAGTTCAATGCTACGTTGAAGTCCACCTTGAAGAAACTGTGCAGCGAGCAGCCCAGACAATGGCATCGTTATATCAACGCCTTACTTTTCGCCTACAGAGAAGTACCGCAGGAGTCCACCGGCTTTTCTCCGTTCGAGCTGCTGTACGGAAGAACCATCCGAGGGCCGATGCACATCCTAAAAGAACTGTGGACGAAAGAAGTAGACACCCCAGAGGTGAAGAACAGCTACCAGTACGTGTTTGAGCTACGGGAGAAGCTGGAGCAGACTCTCGAGATAGCCAGAGAAAACCTGAAGAAGTCCCAGGACTGTGGAAAGCACTACTATGACCGTAGGGCTGTGAACAGGAAGTTCAAACCTGGCAACAAAGTGCTGGTGCTGCTACCTACCGATCACAATAAGTTGCTGATGCAGTGGAAAGGCCCGTACGAAGTGGAGACCGTGGTGGGAATCAACGACTACAAGGTGAAGGTCGGCCAGCATTCCAAGATATACCACGCCAACCTCCTTAAGCTGTACGTGGAAAGGCCATCAGAGACTGTGCACGCAGCCACAGCAGCTGTGACCGACGACAGCTTCGACAGCGAGGAACTGTTGGAACTGGGAGACTTCCATAGCAGAGAAGGCATCGATGACGTTAAGCTAGGACCAAGCTTGACGGAAGGTCAAAAGATGGAGCTCAAGGACCTTATGGGCGAGTTTCCCCACAACTTCAGCGATGTCCCTGGCTCTACGACTTTGGTCGAACATGAAGTCCACACCCAGACCTGGAAGGAGCATCTGCAGACCTTGAGGGAGCTGTTCCACCATCCCGCAGAAGCCAACCTGACCGTGAGACCCAGCGAATGCATCCTGGGAGCCGACAACGTCGACTGCGTCGGACATCCGATGGAAGAAGGAGACAACGGAGGACGCCCTGATTCCGGGGAAGCCCACGTGATCATCGTCTTTGACCCTGGGCCGATGACGACCGCAACTGACGAGGGCGTCGATTCCTTGCGAACGAAAGAACATTGACTGTGTGGACGAACTAAGGATATTGGTAATGACAGACTTGAAAATGAAAAACGTTGACTGGGTAAATGATCTGTGAACATTGACAGTATCCAGAAAGACTTGCAGATGAGAAGCTTTGACTCTGTGTGAATGAACTGTGAACATTGACAATATCCAGACAGATTTGAAGATGAAAACCATTGACTCTGTGTGAATGAACTGAGAACGTTGATAGTGTTCAGACAGGCTGAAATAAGTCTTAATTCTGTACTTTGTTTGTGCATTACGTTTCAACGTTGTTGAAAGAAATTGGGTAAATTTCTTCTTGAGTGGGGGGTTATGTTACGTTGAAACGTGAACGAAAGTATGTCGGAAGCGCGCACAATAGATCTAATCGTTTCGTTTTGCAAAGTATTCAATAATGGTGTTTATTTACCTTTGATTTGAGTTTGCATTGTTGTTAGGAGAGGCTTTGTATAACGTTGATAATTTGCGTTAGTCGATATTATTTGAGAATCTTCTGGATATGCGTGTTTACTCTTGATAGAAACTTCCCGATACATGTCGAAGCAAGAGGTCGTTCTGGAAGATATAAAAATATGTATTGACGTAAGTCAGTGATGACGATCTTTTATTCGATTGGTGGCAGTACGTCATTTTCTACCATGTACGAAATCTTTCCGGAAAAGAGGGAGGTTATTTAATCGTGAGCCGAGTCGCTGTTGAGATAGAAAAGTTGTTGATAGTGATTTGGAAAGTTGCTGTGAAAGTTGTTGAGTTGAATTGAAAATTGTATGCAGTTGTTGATGTGTGCTGAATAAAAGTGGAAAACTTCATACGTCGACTTTGTGAATTGTATGCTGTTTGGACGGGCTGTGTGAATAAACGAATCTGAGTTACACAACTATCAGGAATTCAAGCATCGGGGCTGAATCAGATACTGATAGAAAACACCATCATCAAACTGAGTGTAACACATTGTGGTGCATAAAGGTATCACAATGTGATTGTTGAGGGCACGGACACAAGTTAGAAAAGATTACAAAATGTGCTTCAAACATTAATTGGGTACAGCGTATTTTTAAATGAAATGTTTCAGCTGTTAACCCCTTAACTGCCACAGTATAATATCATATTGGTATTGCTGTGTGCCAGGGCAAAATGTTGTTTTCTTCGGTGTTAATGTATTATGAACCTGAAGTGAAACATCTGGTACTCGCATTGCAGCCAATAAAATTAAAAGGATTCTTCTATGTGGTAATTTATAAATCACTAGGTTCAAAGTTCGGATCATCTTCGTCATCTTTATCATCACCCACAACATCTGATAAAAAAGGGTGATGTAGGTTGCTGTCCGTCTCGTCATCCTCGAAATAGCTGTCATTTAGTCCTCCAGAGTCTTCATCACCACTATCATGGTGGTTTAAAATTTCTTCTAGCACTTCCAGAGCACTGTATCACTTGAAAACAGGTCTCCGTGTTGAACTCTGACTTGGTTCCGCCATCTTGAATAGGATTCACAGTCTGAAAATTTCCTAAAACACTTGCATCACATAGAACTAACAGAGCGGTCAAATGGAAAGAACTGTGTTTTAGTAACCTTACAAGTGGTTAGACCGGTGTTTAGTATTACCTCCCATTTAGTTTTCCGAAATTTAGCTGATGATAAGCACCGTAATAACCATGGTTATGGGCGTAGGGAAGACTGAAAATGACCACGTGCTGAGCATGGTGTTAGCAGTGAAGGGATTAATATGTAAGTTATAAAAAAGGTTAATAAACATACTTCATCAAAATAAAAAGAAAAAAGGTAGAGGTATTTCAGGGTTTGAACAAGTTTTGAAAAATAAAGTCCAGTTTCAAGCCCTTGAAAAGTCTTGAAAAACAGTAATTTTGTCTGTAGTCCCTGAATTTTGACACAAAGAAGGAAACTCAATTTCAGTCATTTATAAAAACTATGAGAACAACTGAAAACAAAAAGTCGGTAAATAAAAAAATAAAATACGTCGAAGAGACCGATAGTCTGTAACTGTGTTGGCATTGTACTTGTACTTTTGGTAAGCCAAACATTCGATCGAAATTATCGGATATGCTTGCGAAAAAAAGACTGAAGGCGGATAAAATCCAAATCTCAATAACTGTCTTAGTTGCGGGTAATTCAGTTCCCAGCACATTAAAAGAAGCAGAGCCTACTCAATCTGTGGAGGATTCTTCCGATGCCGATGGTCGTGAGGCCGAGATTAAAGAGAAACCGCCAACTACGAGTCAGCTTACTAGTACTCATGTTGATCGCGTTTTTCAGAAGGCGTGGCAATCACAGTATTAATGGATAACACTTGACGATTTTAAAAAAGGCCATGTTCCGTACGGTATTTAAAAGTTCTGGTGTGGCAAAAAACTCGTTTACTCGCGGCTGCGTTAACTTTTTTTTTAAAGTGCATTGGAAGATCATTTGACTACAGCTAGACACAAACTAGCAATCCAAGTGCCCCAAGAGCAACCAAATGAAGAGGCTTGTGAGGACCTAATGTTGATAAATCAGGGGGAGGCAGTGATCACCACAGTGCGAGCTGTAAACTGGCTAATAAAAGAAAATCTGCCTCTCGCGAAATTTGTCTGTTATGCAGCTTTTGAAAGAAAATAACGCAGAAAACATTCAATCTCTTGATGTCTCAGAGGGGGTACACTGAAAAAGCTTAAAAGAGTATCTTCACCGGATTGTAAAGAAGTGGGCAAGCAAGAGAAAACGCTACATTTTCAAGAATTGAACTTTCCCTGTTTCGAAGTGCCTCTTTACTGTTCAGTATTACCAAATAAACAACAAGACTTTTTGGCAACAATGCCAGTGTCCTATTACTTTTTTGTGTTCAGGACATCATGTCCTATTGGTTTTTTGTGTTCAGGACATCATGTCCTATTAGGGTCCCAAAACATGTGCATCACTGTATATGTATATTTATTTCAAACGTTGTGGCACATGGCAGCATCAACATGTTGTGGGCACAAACTCCACAAGTTTTGAAAAGATTAGAAAATGTGCTTCACACAATATTTGGGTACAATGCATTTTGTAATAAAAAAGGTTCAGCAGTTAATACGTAAATTTGGAAAAATGTTATAAAACGTACTTCACCCAAAAAGAAAAAAAAAATGCTACAGTATTTGCAATGAAAGGGATGATTTGGATGAGTGACCTTTGGATTGTTTTTGCAGGAGCAGCTGGCAAAAGAGAAGGAAGGCGAGTCAGGGGTGGCAGTGAGAGCTGAGCCAGCAGAAAGTCCAGCTACGCAGCGCAGGCGTGCAGAAGAACAAGTCAATCAGCAACACATGCAACAGGTCACATTTATTTGAAATTTCCTTGCAGCTTGCAACATTATAACCTACTGTGCACCAACTCCCTTAATACGTTTCCCACCCAATCGCGATTATTTTGTTCACTCTCTATTCACCCAAACCATTCTCCTTTGTTTCGCCCTGAGCATGCTGCTAGCATGAACAGTGCTGTTCGTACAAATTGACACCAATTATCATCTGTTTTTTCAAGAGTTGCATAATAGCCTTTAATTTACACCCTTCAAACCACCTATAGAAAAGGTTATTTCTGACGCGGGATACACAATTTACAACACAACAACAAAAAAAAGTAATAACCAAGTGCTCCAATTTGGGTTTTTACCATCAAAATTGCTAATTTGAAGTTGTCTTACATATTTTTTTTCAAAGGGAAACAGTTCTTTGGGATGCAGCTTTGCCAGTCCTTTTTGGAATATTTCCAAACTACAAATTGAGCCGAATACTATGTGGACTGGAAACAAGCCGCTTTAGATGCTATAGTTCAGGATATGATGGATCAATCCTTATACACAGAGTATGAGTACTAAGGTAAAATCTGCAGTTACGAGAACTACACCTTGCTCATCAGTGGAAGGTGGGGGGTTAAAGACTGCAACAGAAATGTGAAAGACTTGCTTTTGTTGTCCTTGTGACATCAGAAGTAAGTTTTCATACAGTCCAACATTTTGTGTTCTTGTGAATAGACGGTCTTTGGAAATGGGAGGTAACTTGTCTTTTTGTTTTATTTTTAGTTACCTAGAGTTATCCGGGCAGACATATCATCTCGGAACACTATGAAAGCTCCCCGAGCTTGCAAGCTTTTCTTCGTGGTTGCTTGGCAGTGCAAGGCAAAGTAGTGGAACTAGCTAGGATTGCAACTGAAATCAACCTTTTGGTTGATCCAGAAGGTTTGATAGAGGACGGGGCTGAAATTGTAGGCGAGAAACTGTGTTTGTTTGCAAAGAATGTCTAAACATTAGACAGGCAACATGCTGGCAAGCCGGCCAAAGTTGTTTCTCCTCATATTTCAGAGTAGATCTAATGATGTTTGGTAGTCAAAACATCTATTCCATGTCATATAGTGGTACGGAAATATAACATCATTACATATACATAGTCCGTTAAACATTTAACAGGTTAATCTCATACGGCACAAGTATATCAACTAACAAGTTAGTATCTCGTATTGCACCCAATCGACGTGCGGCGGTCCCGTTGCCCTTGGTTTTAGCCACAAGCTGAGACGGGGGTAACCCAAACCTAAAATTAGAATAGAGAATTCTGGGAAATCTGTTCAAGGAAAGTAACTGATAACTAGAAGACACAGACAGGGATCCGAACTGTTCCAGCATCAAGCTCAAGCTTTGCTCAGTTATCGACGGAGAACACGATGGATTTATAGAAACATACACACATGTATGTGAGTTCAGTGCAGGCGATCGTGAGTCTCAGTGAATGCTTGTTCGCCATTGATTCAGCTCAGATCACTTCGATGTGATGGTTCATTTGTCGCTTGAATCACACTATATAATGCACATGCAAGTTCTGTCAAAGATATGATGATTTGAGCATATGTTTGATTCTGTACCGATTGGAAGGTGGGGTGGAAAAATTCAATCATGGTGATGATCAATTCTATTTTGCAATGGTGGTTACTTACTTTATTGTGTATGGTCACAGGTACTTACCTTTTGTAGTTAGTGTGCTTTTTGTTGTCAGCCTTGAGTGTTTGCGTCGCCTTGTCTTGTTGTACTTTGTTGTGGTCTCGCTCTCTTTTGATTTTTGAAAGCAAATTCAAATTGCATTGTGTTCCAGCAGCGTGCGAGGTCAAATTGGATGAATTCAGATCTAACCGATCTTCTTGTGACGCCATTTTGCGTGTGTCTCCTGTGCCATGCACCAATCGCGAAGAGTCCTGCTGACGTCATTTCAGAAAAGGATTTCCCTAACCATAATTCCCCTGGGTTTTGAAGTTTCTAAAAAATTATTTCAAAGCATGTAAAGGGAAGCAACCGGTTGTACGCGCCTGTCGACAGAGACATAGAAGGGAGATACTAACTTGTTAGTTGATATACAGTCAATTAGAAATGCAGCTACATTTACAGTCCATTACAAAACAGCTGCAATAAACACAGTGCTGTTCTTCTAAAGATTTTGACAACTTTTTCTTTTGTTTTGCAGTTGATGGACATGGGCTTCACTAGGGAGCATGCCATTGATGCTTTGATGAACACCACATCATTGGAGCAAGCTACAGACTACATACTTTCCCACCCTCCTCCTGCTGCAATGAGTTCAGCAGCGTCAAGGGTAGGTGTTAAATGGCTACTTCTTGAATGCCAAACATTTCTGTGCGTGCTTACCTATCTTCAAATGTTTAGAGCCTCCATGTTTTGAGCGATTTTTATTTTCCCCCATATTCAAAGTTAGGCATGCTGAGAGTGAAAGTAGTTAGGGTGATTGTCTTGTACGTGTTTACAGTATATGCGATGGCTGTAAAATGAGTTTATAGCCCGAAAATGAAGGATTTAAGCTACATATGAGACAATATATATATATATATATATATATATATATATGTGTGTGTGTGTGTGTGTGGTGTCCATTGCCTTCATGGTTGGCTTATGAATGTATTTCACTGCGTTTGTACTTTGAATTATTAATAACGACAGTCGGTGTAAGAATGTAGTTTTATTTTTGCCTGCTGCAGGTGTTGGGAATGGATGTAGACATGACTGATGAAGAACAAATGTTGAGAGCCATTGCCTTGTCATTGGGAGAGTCAGTTGTCATGTCCACTGATCAGGTAAACATTGCCGAGAACCTAAAACTTCTGTTTGAACAAATTACTGTGTGCTAGTATAATTTTAAAAACGTTATTGTGTATTATTAGTTGTTTTTTTTAAAAAATCAAGGTTGACTTGCATGTTATGACAATTTGTGTGCGTTCTGCCTGCCAGCCATTAAAACATGCTTCTCTTCTCTTTAATATGAAAGTCAGTGAATTTTCATTTCAGGGTGAACAGTCAGGTGAGAAGAAGGAAGAGGAAGAAGATGAGCAGCAGGAACATGAAGATCCACTTGAAAAGTCGGTACTGGACGAGTTCACAGCAAACATGCTGGCAGGCCTCCTGAGCATGCTGGACAAGCTTCCAGAGACGGTGTATCGGGTCTGCGACCTGCTGACTGTAGTCACTCAGCGCAATGGAAGTGAATGGAGGGATCGAACTCTGGACACCATTGTCCAGGAGGTATGTTGTTTTGCCTACCATTTGTTTTCTGATATAATTGTACCAGATGAATACTTCTTTCTGTGTCTACAATGACATGATATGGATGTGATCTTTAGATGAAATTGTGTGTGTATGTGAGAGCGCGAGAGAGAATGCGTGTGTAATACATTTAAACTCTTGTTGTGTGTTTTTCTTCAGTTTCAGTGCAATTTTCTTTGGATTGTTTTAGTGATTATTGATCTGTTTTACCTGTTGTGTTAGTAGTCTTTAATCAGTTTCTCATGCAACCACCCTTTGCTTATTGATTTGTTTTACCATGATGTAATAGTAGTTATTATTCATTTATTCAGTTGACTGCCCTTTGCAGACTAATACAACATTTGTGTTTCATGGCAGGTGTGTGCGCATGTTCAGCACTTGCTGAAGTTAATATCATGTGGAGGAAGCAACTCGGATATGGCAGAAATTCTGACCAATTCTGAAGAATCACTAAAGTTTTGCACACGGCTGCACTTGCTAAGTCTCCTGGTTGAGGTATGCCCTATTTAGTTTTGTTTTGTTTTTCTTCAACTAAATATTAGAACGCACCGATTTAATTCAATCAAGCTAAAGAGACATTGTTTTATGCAAACAGTTAACTGATTTTGGCTTGCATGCACGCATACAGCAAGTTTTTTTTAATGTATTGTACAGTTAAAATAAAAGTGTCTGCTTGCAAAAATAATACAAATGAGACAAGTTTAGAACATTCTTAGCACTAAGACATTCTCAGTACTGGGCTGAGAAATTATATTGGGCTCTTATCATGAATAGTAACTTGTTGTTTAGTGAAATATAAATCAATTTAGTGTAAATAATATAAGTTCAGGGTAAATAAAATCAGTTCGTGGTAAACTGGTCAAACTCAACATCTGATTTACTCCTAAGTTGGGCTGCTGCTGCAAGATGTCACAGGTCAATAGTAACATTCTTCAGAGAACACACTCAACAAACTATCCTAATAACAATTACTGAGTGGGCTCTAGTGCATAAGTGCAAAAGGCAGACAATTTATGTTGCTATGACTACTTTACTAATTATCAGGCATGAAAGACGACCTCTTTTAAGCCTATTTTTGCTGCCGAATCCTCCCCCACCCTCCTTCAAAAAAAAATATTGCGCTGACAAAGATTTTGTTCACACTAAAATTGTTGTTAGTGAAACAGATTTCATTCCTCAGTATGTGATCGGCCTTTATCCTCATTTGCAAAGTATCTTCAAACGGATCACCAAATGTAGTGAAAGTCAATCGGACTAAAATGGTAACTTCACTTCCTCCCATGTGTAGTTAAAAATGGCTTCTATTGTAAAACGAGGAAAGGCTTTTCAAATAAAAGTAGTACTTAAAAACAGCTGGCATTGGGATTGGCTCGATAGAATTATTAATGGAAGAAGAGTCTGTGATTTTATTCGGAAGTTAGAGGAGAAAGGAGAGGCCTTTTGAGTGCCATGTGAAAAGAAATTGCGATAGATCAGACGAGGATATGTGGCTATTGAAAGTCATTGTAGGACATAGTTAAACACAAGCGGAACGTTTGCTCTGTTCAAAACAGCGTATAGATTTTTGTTTTGTTTTTTCAGTTAAATGATTAAAATCATCTTTGGTTACGGGATTTCAATAAAAAAAATGTGTTCATTTTTTTTGACTTTGTAAATTCATGGAAATATTCCCAGGATGCACCAGAATGCACAGATTTTTATCTGTTTATCTGCCCCCGGACGCACCCCCCACCACCGCAACCCCGGCTCCAACGTATTTGTGTATGCCTAACTTGATTAAGATAATCATGCTTATTTTGAAACATGAATGAATTAGTTTATTATTATTTATGTATTTATAACAGGTTTAAAGTGAATTAGCTATGTATTTGATTGTATGTTCGTGCACAGGAGTCTATAACTTGCGCTCTACAGACCCTAAAATTGTTCCTCTTTTTTAGCCTTCCACCACTTTCATGCCTGATTATGTTGTAATATTAGGAATAGAAATGCATAGTTCTGCATGACAATAAAAATTAACACAATAGATATTTGGCTGTCGATGTGTAATGAATGTATGGCTATAAATGTGTTCCAGGATATGAACGTGGCATGTGCAGAAGCCATTCAGAGAGGCCAGCTGCTAGACCTCCTGGTCTTGGCACTCAACTCCATACACATAGTTTTCTCTTCTGCTTCTAGGACTGCCTCTTCTACATCTGCCAAGGACTTGCAAACACCAAAGTGAGTGTTCTCACCTTTCAGCTACTCTTCCCACTATGTCTCATCTGTAACTTGTAATGACCCACATGCTCCATTCTGCTTGTTTGTTACAATCCTGTTCCGCTTAAAACTGCTGCTACACTGAGTACTGCAGTAGAAGGGACATAACAACAAAGCACAGCTCTCTAGTGTGGAAACGTTTGGTCTAGTTCCAGCAATGTCTGATGTAGCACTGTGATTTTTATCAACGCTTTTGACACTGATTTGGTATTTTTTCTCCCTTGTTTTATATGTCTATGGACTTTCCCTCTTGACAGGTTATTTTATCAACGCTTTTGACACTGATTTGGTATTTTTTCTCCCTTGTTTTATATGTCTATGGACTTTCCCTCTTGACAAGTTATCGAAAATGGCAGACTTTGATTCAGATAGGGATCAATCTCTTTATGGTTTTGAGGCCGACTTCAATGCAGAAAGTTTGGGACAACTTAGTATTGATTTGGACCAGAGTGGTCTCTCTATTTCGTTTGTTCCTATCAATTATCTTTGTGACTTTAATTCAGATAGTGAAGGTGATTTTGTGACCCATTCAGACACTAGCCTTGACTCTAATGCTGAATAGACTGATGTGGTAAGTGATTTGGAAGAAAAAAAACTTTAAAGAAAGCTTTGGGCCACAGAAACCCCTTGATGTTGATGCCAAGCCATCAGACTATTTTATGCAGTTGTTTACTGAATTAATATTTGTTAAATTGAAGAAATAAACAACACGCTAGGCAAGGCCAAAATGAGACAGGGACTTTGACACTTCATTGGAGGAAATGAATGGTTATATAATAAAAATGTTGCAATATAACAACAAATTGGATACTGCACAACATGCAGCAATTCAATCGCTGCCACAAATAATAAAGCACAGATTCTTTACCATTGCTGTCGCTCTCGCTCAAATCTGATGGAAACAGATCGTAAAAAGTGGAAGTCCAAATCACTTTTACTTTTCATCAGCGCCAAACCATCCTCCTAAAATCCTTCCAGTGGACCATTTTCTTCATCAGATTCTGCAAGAACGATGCCATAATTTTAATTCTCTTTGCCTCTCAAACTTCAAACTTTAATCACACTTAGAAAATTCACTGGGTGCGGTCTACAGACTCTAAAAATGAGCGAAAACTCCACCCAAAACTGCAGAAAATCGCGATCACTTGTGTGAGAGTCTTGCACGTTTGCTATGAATAGATTTCCTTGTTGCAGCCACTGAATGGCCCATGCTATTACCGGTCGCTGTTGGTTGCTGTGCGAGCAAGCAAATAGCAAAAATATCGGTCGCTCAAGATCGCTTCGCGTGTAAGAGAATTAAAGGGATGCACAAATACATATGCACACACACGAACAGCATTAACAATAAATAAGGAAGCAATGATAAAAATCATCATCATGGCATCTCAAAAGCATGTGCCGCGATGCAAGTGACTTGGAAGAGATTGTGGTGGGAAAAAAAGGCCAATAGAATTCAAGAATTTATAATTGAGTACAGCAACGGATGGCCATTCATCTCAGAAGGAAAAATGGGAGCAGCTTTTGCATTTTGTTCATTGTATGCCACAGACATTGTCATTTCCTCTGGCTGAAAGAATGACATCACACACACCCTGAGACGGAAAACACAAGTGCAATGAAAAGCTGAAGAAACATGTGGACGGTATTAAAAAGATGGCCCTTTGTGAACAACAAATCATGTCATCTGCTGATATTGATACATGAGTGACCCGGGTCAAGTCTTGTGGAATGAATTAAACTTGCCTTGCCTACTGTAGCAAAGGACAAGTTCAGAAAAGCAGTAAAAGTCATGTTTCCAAGATCTGGTTATGTGCATTTTTGGTGTTTTTCATATACATTTTTGTAAAGATCATGACATGTTTTTTCAAGAAATCAACAATAGAAAATACACTTGTTCATCTTTTGTAAGAAAATAGCACTTTATCCACACTGTTTGCGAAAATCCAAAATGATTTTGATATCCAGAATAATTGTACATCCATCACCAAGCGTGTGTATTTTTGCACAAATGATAAAGAACAAATTTAGAATATGTATCAAAATGATTCTTGTAGATCAGAACACATAAAATTGTCATATTAAAATGTGCTGCCATTTCGGAATTGAGGTGAAACGTGCGTAACATGTACCTATTAAAATTACTCTCACAGCCAAATACAGTTTTACAGTTAAAAGGAGGTAACAAACCAATTAGGAGTTATTAGTTTTAGTCCCATTCATATGACGTGAACTGCTTGCAACCACACAAATGAATCGAGCTTCTAATGATGGGCATCCCTGGCAATGAATGAAAGCTGAAATTTGTCTGCACAGAGGGAGGCATTACACAGTTTGGTGAAGCTTGACAAATGTAATTTGAGGTATGAAAAATGGGGTTGGTAGAATGAGAAACATAGGCAATCCATTGAGCACGTGAGCTGTGAAGTTTAGGTCATCGTGATTGTTTGCTGTCATTTGGGGAAGGTACCAGTGCTAAAGGCACCTGTTTCAGCTTTATCTTTCAGCTCTTTTTATTTTATTGTAGACCAAATATGTCGCACCCAACTGACGTTTTTAACTTCTCAGATAAGCCTGTCGATTAAAACATTCAAGATGCATGAATACTGTTCATTTCACAGGTGGTTGGCACCTTTGATACTGCTGCTGGACCTGTTTGAGAAAATATCTGTGATATCCCAACGCAAGACAAAGGCCAATACACTAAGGGTAAGTAGTTTTTCGCTTTGTAACATAACATCTATAAAAACTTTGATAATAATAATTTATTTTGTACAGGGCAAAATCACAAAAATGTTTGCTCATAGCGCTGACCAACTGCTTAAACACGAAGGTCAATATAAAAGCAGCAATAAACACGATACAATACAATGTTACTTATTAACAACTGACAGGCTTATATATTTATAAATAAGTTTCAGAATAACTTGGAAAACTAAGTAGCTCAGAGCTTTCAAATTGTAGAATGGAATGATAACAGGAAGTTTTAAAGAAATTGTGGTTGCATTGCATGCAGTTTGACCATGTATTATAAAAAAGAACATGTTTTGTTTGAAGGCTGGCAGCTCGGTGTGGAAGTGGTTTGATGAGAGCACAGGCCGCTGGTGCAAGTACAGTGCTCAGAACAACAAATCCATTCACGATGCCTATATGGCAGGTGAAACCAATGTTAGGTATGTCATGTGTTTTATTGTATTTGAGTTAAAATAGTAGTGTATCAAAGCGGAGACTTTAGTAATTAAAAAAAAGAATGGGCCAATAGATTTAATTTACATTTTTAAAAAAAATATTATTTTTATTTATTTATTTTTTGTTTGGAGGGGTCAGAGGAGGGAGGGGGGGGGGGGGGGAGAGTGATAAAATAATAAAATACTTTTTATTGGAGGCAAAATGTCAGCCTATCATCTTTTTGATCATTTGTTGAATTTTATTAACAAACTGTTACCTATCAATAAATAATCATAGTCATACATATTCAAATGTACTGTTATTCTTTTTACTTACATACTTCATGTTGGCAAGGAACCATTAGATGATGGTATATATTAATAAATAAGGGCCTTTATGAATGTTACAGATGTGTATAACATCTTCCACATTGGATTTGTGTATTGTAAAATAAAATGCTTGTTATATTATTTATGTACATGTTGCTATTCTAGATTTATTACATACAGGTTCCAGGCTGGCCGCAGAAAGTATTCTGTCCACTTTAGCACAATGATTCAGGCAAGTTATTTTTTAATTCCTGATTATCGACAATGCATAATTCATCGATTCTCAGGTTGTAAAAGTTTTTGGATAACTTTAGTATCACCTATCAATTTAAATGTTTGTGTTGGACAGCCTCAGTTCCAAAAGGTCCATAAGGTCCTTTAGAAGTGTGCTTCTTCTCTTGCTTTAGGACATTAAACATATTTTAGTACCATTGAAACCATTGGGCTAATTATAATTGCTGTTTTGGAGGCAGGCATAGGATTGTTGTTAGCCTACAATCACAATGGTTATGTAATAGTCTGTTTGTGCCACCTTGAGTGAGGAAATCTCTCTGGCAAGGAAATGTTAATCATATATTGAACGGTGCATTCAGAGTCTGTAAACTCCAGATCTGTAATTACATACATTTACCTTTATTTCTTAGTATTCTGTAGCGTTGTGCTACAGACCCTCCGTTCTGTAAGGAATTCTATAAAAGTGCCAAAAAATGGCTTGTTATACTAAAATAATAAAATTTATTTTATTTTTGCATTGAGCAGCTTGAAAGTTTGATAAAATGTTGTTTATTGAATGTACTATGCAATAAATATATTATTTTGAGTTTTTGCATATTGTGTGTCAATTTTGATTTCTATAATCACAGGTAAATTAGTACAAGTGTTAATAACGTCAGAAATACAGTGATTATGATAATGGTAAGGCTCTGAAAAAATAATACAAGGCAAGCTTAGTACAATAAGCATGTAAAACACTTATCTCATTGACTCCAATCAATGCATGCCCTCAATAATTCACAAGTAAAAAAAATTATAACACCGTTACCATTTTCTACTTTTTACCTGATTGCTTTGCAACTTATTTTTGTAAAAGTTTGTGTGATATAAGTTGCAGAAAATATTCACAGATTTTACATCTCAGTCTGGAGGCTTTGTAAGACCTATAAAACTAGCTAAATCTTCATTATTTGTATCCCAAATATAGTCGGTCCACCCAGCGACAGAATCTACCATGAGCCTTGAGAAATCGATCAATATTTCACTATCAAAGTCACTCTGATCTCTAGTATTCACACCACAAACAGAAAATATCACTCCGGTAATCAACACCTAAGTTTAGTCAGCCATTACGATCGCGAAAAGGTCCGACAAAAATCCATTCACAAATCGATCAAGAAGCAATTGAGAAAAAACTGGCCAACCTTCGAGCCATTGTGAAACGTTCAACAATGGAAAACGGTATGTTATTGCTGGAAGTGTATGGCAAGAAAGAGGGTCAAAGTCCAATTACATTAGTTTCTATTTGTGTATCATTGAGTTGCAGTTTGGTGCAATTCAGGACTGAGAGCCAGTTGTGGTTTGGTGCGATATAGGATGCTAAGAGTTAATCTGATGGCTGTTGCTGATTTTCTGTATCTTTTTTTTTTCCTTGCATGTGTATCTGTGTTTACTGACGTGGAGATCGTGCTGTTCAAGATGACATCCTTATATTATTTACTTTCAGTACTTTGGATAAAAAACAAGAATACAATAATATATTGCAACATATTATTTCATTGCAACATATTATTTCATTGCCTGCAGAAATTCCCTTGTCTGCTAGTAAAAGCTAGTTTTTGTTTCTGAAAATTTATTTTTTATTCCTGTTTTCTGTTTTTATTTGCACAGTTGAATGAAGAGACAGGCAACCGAAGGCCCGTGATGTTGAGCGTACCAACTGCTGAAGATCGATCTGCTACCAGAGAGGAAAGGACAGCATTAACGATCACAGCAGGTAATATGTTTGTAAAAGATAATTATGATTTTGGACTTCTATATTTTTATATAATGTGCTGGAATAGTGTTGGCATTTTCAGTTTTGTGTCTCCTTGGTATAAGGCATATGGAGAAAAAAAAAAAAGAATCTGCTGTCATGCAAATTTGCCTCAGTGGTTGGAAGAATCCATATAAACACAAAATGTGGAATATACTCAGTTCCCGACTTATTGCTTTACATTAATTTTCAAAGACCAGAGACAAAATGTTACAAGACAAATCTTTGAGGAGAAAACCGTATATCTTAGAAGCATGAGTGGATAGTGCTGAAACTGGAAGTCTAACAAGAAAGTCATAATTTACATTGAAATTATTTGTTAACTTTTTATGTTGCATCCAACAGGTTGATAGCTGAAAGAATTCTAATAGAGGTGAATAAATTAATGTGTTATGTTTGTGCAGGTGGAGGGGAGAGCAGAATGGAAACGGAATTGACGCTAGAGGAGAAACCATCTCCAGCTTCATCTTCAATTCCTCCTAGGATTGTGCTTGTTGGGCTTAATGAGGAACAAATTGGCAGTATTATTCAGTAAGCTTTTTTTTTGTTTTTGTCATGATTACTTTTGGTAGAAGGTATAGTTGTGTTGAACACCTCATATTGAGAGCTGTTGAGGGGTGCATGTGACTATTATCAACGTCCTAAAGGTTTGGACTAAAATATAGATTATAGCCTGTTTTATCGAGATGTTAGGGGTTTAGTGATGTCGTTTTCGTCTGCAAATCGGCCATTCACCGATAAAATTCCAAAATGTCTGAAAGAGTCATGTTCTGATCGGCCCGCTGTCCTAAGGTTTTACGCCTCAATCAGTTGTTATTGCTTCTGGCCATATTAATTTCCTATCAGATAAAAAAAAGGTGCTATGAGTTATTGTCGAACATCGCATGTCGGAAGCGCCAAGCAGACGACACATGCATCAGCAGAGAGAGTTAGAGTAACTCCCCTTCTTTCGAAAAGCGTGCTTCCGGCAATAAAACTTTTCGTTTTCGAAATGCTGCCAAAAAAGAAACCGAAACTTATCAGTGGCCTCTCGTTTGGTGGTGGAAAGAAGTCAAAATGATGGCCAAAAGATTTTCAAATGGTCCTAAAGGTTTGTGACTGATGCGGCAAAATGGCCTATGCTGAAAATTTCTAGCAACATCACTGGTGGTCTGTAAAAAAGGAGGTGTGATTGGAGAAAGAAACCCTTTTATGGAAACGACCATGCTGGCTGTTAATAATAATAATAATAATAAAAATAATAATAATAATTTTATTTATAAAGCGCTTTATCAAACAATAGTCTGCTCAGGGCGCATCAAACACAGTCACACGCACAGTACAATAGATAGAATACAATCAAGAAATAAAATTAAAAACACAATTCATTAAATTTTAAAGTAAGAAGTTGGAAGTAAACCTCACGCACACAATAGTCACATTAAAACTTTGTGCTAATAGCTTAATAATTAAAAAAGGTGGGAAATGTAAAAACAGAAAATGTTATTAGAAAAGCAATCACATCTTTTAAACTCTGGACAGTAAATAAGTAAATATCAAATTCCAAGTAAAAAGTAAGAGTCAGTCACATAAGATATGGAGAATGATTATTAAAAGATCATGACCATGAAGTCGTAGACATTATATCGCACCAATACACACACACCTAGGCATTGTCAGACACAGACGCAGGCACACACAGACACACGCAGCCTGTTGTGATGTTTTAATTCCTCAGCACCCACTCGCTGATCATCTTACTATGCAAGCATCTCTCAAAGACTGAAATCAGTCGTTCGACCAGTGACGGAATCACAGCGGATCAAGCATGTAGATGCTTGCAGAACAAAAAAGTTTTACGATTCTTTTTGAAAGCAGTGACAGACTGAGTGTGACGAAGTTCGGAGGCAAGAGAGTTCCACAGCGAAGAAGCGAACACAGCAAAAGATCTTTTCCCGAAGGAGTTAAGAGAATATCTGGGGACAGTCAGTAAGGATCTTCAGAGCGAAGAGAACGAGTAGGTTTGTAGGAACCATTGTGTATTTATTTGCTCTTTTTTTTTTTTTTGTGTTATGCAGCTCACTGGTGACACTCATCTCTATTCCTGTGGACTCAGAAACCCTGCATGCCTTGCTGCGCCTGATGCTGCGTCTGACGCGAGAGCACCAGCATGCTGTGCTTTTTGTGGAGCTGGGTGGCCCCCGCAAGCTGCTCAACCTACCTCAGTCAGTTTCCTTCCCTGGCTTCATCTCTCTGGTCACGCTGCTCTTCAGGCACATCTTGGATGATCCTGAGGCTCTCCGGCACAGCATGGAAAAGGTGGGTACAGCTCAGTTCTGGGCTTTCGCTCTGTCATTTGTCATAGCTAGTGCATAGATAGTTATATATAATAGTTGTAAAATTGATAGAACAAAGACTAAACGTTTTTACGTTATATATAATAGTTGTAAAATTGATAGAACAAAGACTAAACGTTTTTACTCGTGCAAAGAAATTGCTATTATAAATTTTGGTGCTCTTCCGAACACCTATAGAAAAATGACTTACCATTGGTGAAAACAGTTTGCACTAGTAAATTATTAATAATAATGTCAAGATGGTATAGTCATGCAATAGTGCTTTCTCCTGCTCAAGAACATTTTGCAAAAAAACAAAGAAAAAATGGGTAGCAAGGGTAAAAAAAAAAAAAAAAAGAAGAAAATTTCATTAAAAAAACAATTTCTTCCTTGATTTGTATTGTGTTTGTGGCTAAATGTTTTGTAAAGACTAATGTTTATTTCTAATTGTTTACAAGTAAATGTATGTTTGGGAAAATATTGTATGGAGCTGTTATTCCCTGTATTCTTTCCCCTTTTCCCCCAAACACCTGCTTGATGAAAAGTGCTGAGAAATTGCCAAAGATAGATCGACACACTCACCATTACTTTCACTATTCCAGGCACATTTTTGGACTCTTAATCCGAACTATCTGTGTCACGTTTTTTATTCTTTTCACTATTGAGATCCATGAACAGCATCGTGATGTGTGTGGTTTTTTCCACTGCAAAAACTCCTAGATAAAAGCTTCAAATCATCACTAGCTTGAGAATGACCTATTTAGAGTCGTTTCCTTTGCTTATTTCCTGTAAGATAGGTTACTTGTGATAGTAGTACTGACCGAACTGAAAGTTTCCCTTCGCACGGGGATCCCCTGATTGCGGGCAGTCATTGCAGAACTGTACGAACAGGGATCACCTGTTAGCAGTAAGAAATGAGTTAAGATTTACCATCCATGTGTTCTGACTAAAATATGTTGAGAACGAAATGTCGTCCTCCTCTGCCCAGAAGTTGTTTTGTGGTACTCAAGTCTCCAGTGTTAGTGTGAGCTTTCAAATTGTGTGTGTTGCAGGTGATTCGCAGTGCTTGTGCAGGCATTGGGTCCAACAACTGCGGTGTAGCCACAGGCAGCACAGGGTCCAGAGAGATGCATTACGTCATGCGTGTCTTGGGCCCAGCCGCCTGTCGCTCTCCCACACTCTTTGCAAACAACTTTCCCAGCTCTGTGGAAGTAGCCTTACCCACTAACGGCAAGATTGCAAGAGGTTAGTCAACTGTTAACGCTGTGTGTGTTGTGTGAGTTCCGAATCTGATGTGTCTAGTAACCTTTCTGTCTACTTGCAGTAATGCAGTGCATTGCAGGACCATTGTGCAATTTTAATGTCTGTAATATGGATTATGCCTAAAAGAAGCATTGAGAACTACACCTAACCTGTGGTACATGGTAGGTGGAGGGTTAAGGGCTACTACAGAAAACTGGGAAAATTTGCTCCATCTTGGTGTCTGTGGTATCATAAAAAAGCAAATTTGTGCACAAATTGTTGCCGCAGAGAATCATACTAAAATTGCTGCAGAGAATCATACTAAAATTAAAAAAATTAAAAATGTTTTTTAAGTTTGATTTTAGCAAATAAATTAAAAAGTAATGTTTATATATAATCGATGTGAATTTTGATTCGAGTTTTGTTGTTCATACTTAAGTGTAACGGGCCGTTCAGACATTGGTATGTTTTGTGACGGGCAAAGGAAATGCTTGTCGTGGACCCTTATGTGACCACATTTGAACTCTTTTTGGCCCTTGCTTGCAAACTTTTGCCTTGATAGGATTATTCCTATTTTATTATGCGTGCTGCCGAAGGTGTATCCGCTATGACCAATCACAATGCTCAAATGCAAAACTTCTCCTTGTCTGCCATTTGATTTTATATTTTTACAAGTTCTACGTTCTATTATTTTATTAAGTTTACCCAATATATTTTGATATATTTTTACGTATTTTAAATATTACAAACAAATATTGCTTGTATTAACAGATGAAGACGAGCAACGATTTTCAGGCCCAAATGCACCCCAGATCCTAAGGTACTGCGGTACCAAGACCGCAGACAAGGCTTTAGAGGTGGAACCAGCCATCAGAGAATTCCTCTATGATCTCCTCAACGCCCTTATCATCAGAAATTGCCAGTCGGAGGAAGGTATCTGTTACACATTTTATTCGTTATCAGTTCTTTGCAAAAATTGTCTTTGTGGTGCAATGTTTTATGCAGAAAAATACCCAAGTCTTTCATATACAATACATTGTAAACGATTGTTTCGTCTCAGGTTTAGTTGCAGATTTGTTGTTGTCTACACATAGCTGTGCAGCAGGCTAAATGTTTACTCATTGTTGCTGTACAGATTTGGCAGCAGCCATACGGGCAGAGGCCATCAGCATTGGTGAGACCACAGAGGGTGATGCCACTGTAGCAGACAACGAGCAGTCAGCTGGCATTCCTCTTGAGGCTGAGCAGCTACCGGTAAGCATTGTGTCACAACATGCATCTAATTAGCTGATTAATTTCACATACTATACCATGGCTTAAAAATGCAATGTTATTGGCGTTGCTAAGTACATGCCCATAAAAACGAAAGTTGATCCCGAAAAAACGATCATAAAGTTGCTTCCCCTGCACCACCAAAGCCCCGTGCGTCACGTGCTACAGTACCTGCCTATTATGCACACGGCAATTGCCACAAACCTCAGTTCTTATTTGGCACTTGCTGGGTGCGGTTGTGTCTACTCTTTCCTTGTATAGCTAAGCTCTGTGCTTTGCCTAGAGGTTTTTGTTTCGATTGTTGACCTGAAGTTTGAAGTTGTTGCTTCTGCTATAATGAACGTTAAGTGAAAGCAAGTCTGCTTCCACCATTGTCAGTAACGTTTACTGCGGGAGTTTAATCTTCTCCATCATCGTCCCTTCCTTCTTCATGTGCTAAGAAGTTCGTGTTTCGGTCTGTTCTGTGCCGGCTTCTGATGCATAGGCGGCGGCCTCTAGGACCTTGTTTACTTCGTCCCCTTCTGTGGTGTCTGTTTTGTTCCCCGATGGGCGAGACATTTTCGTGCCTGTGTGCCAGCCTTCTGATGCCAACACCACGGTTTTGCTGCATTGTGCTTCGCAGTTGTCCACTTCTAGGCCTTCTATTTCTGGTTTTCGTCCGGTGTCTTCATCGACGTCTGCTTCTTTCAAGGTTAGTGAAAGTGGTGGCGGTAGTGAGGTGAGAGGTGAGAGGTGGCTCCTTGGTCTCGCCAGAAGTGTCCTTGGAGCCGTTTCTGGTCGAGGTTTCTGACCAGAAACACACGGATGGTCACCACTAATTTAGGACCACTTCCGTTTTTCCAGCATGGATGCCCGGGCTCGGCCGGATAAGCTCCATGCTGAAGCCTTCCCGCCTGTTTCCTCAGATAGGATTCAGCCTGGGTTGGGACTTCTGGCTAATGTCAAGCTCGAGACTTTAAGGGGACGTGATTTCCGGTGTGGGGTATCTGGTGACCTCGGTTTCCGGTTCATCCTGATCCGCTTCCTTCCAACCTCCAATGTATACCACTTCCGCTTCCGGTCATGGGACGGGGGCTCTGGTTTCCGGTACAGAGGGTACGATGCGCTCGTTATCTACTTCCGTTTCCGGTTCGACACAATCTTTTTCAGTCCAGCTTCCTGTGTATGCCACTTTTGGTTTCGGTCGTGGATCAGGGGCTCTGATTTCCGATACGGATGGTACGATGCGTTTGCTACTTACTTCCGTTTCTGGACAGCCTTTTCCGGTTTGTGTCATATTCATAGACATTCAACTCCGTTTTCCGGTATCTTTGGGAGTACCGGCTTCTGGATTAGATGGGGTGCACGATGTTGACCCTACTTCCGTTTCCGGTTTCGCTGAGGCTGATTTAAGGTTAGACCATGATGATCTGGTGATGCTTTCTCCGGATGCTGATGATGTTTATCGGGAGGACAATAACTTGTCTGTGTTGTCACCTGACTCTATTGGCTTGGACAGGTCCGATAAACAGTCTCTTTCACTGGATTCTGTCTTGAAAGACACCATTTAACAAGCTTCGCTCTTTTGTCCCCAGGTGGTGGAGGAAGTTGCGGTTTCTCAACATCTACACCATTCCTTTTTATGTGGGGCCCTGTCTTTCGCCGAGTCTGATGATGTTCAGCTTTTCCTCAAGGAATCTCCTAGCATCAAATATTTTGTGGGTTGTGCCTTTTCAAATGCCCTCAGGCTTAGAGAAGGCGAGGCTCCGTCCTCTTCCGTTGAGGAGGTTCATCTAGGGGCACTTTTGTGGGTTTGAACTCGCAGGCTGCTGGTCCTCAAAAATTTTGTTCTCGAGGTCGACGCTACCAAAGTTGTCTCTTCCGGTTTCCCAGGATGGCCTTGCTCTTTTAGGGGCCTGAAGCCTAAGCAGCCTTCAGTTATCCCTATTCCCATCAGGGGTCTGACACAGATAGAGGAGGCTGCTATTAGAGCGCTAGAGTGTTCTTCTCTCGCTAACAGTCAGACGGCTGCTCTATCTTCTGCTCTTTTTATCGGGGAGCAAGAGTTCAGGGAGGACATGTCTGTCAGTTCGGTGAAATTTTTGTTGCAGGCCCTCAATGCCTCTATCATTCAGGGTTGCAAATCTCAGGCTGTTGCCTATGTCAACATGCTTCTTGCTCGTTGCGACACTTTTTTTTAAAGCAGTGTCGCATTTGCCTGTGCACTTGTCCTCCTCGCTTCAGGTGGGGCCTTTGGTGGCCGGCTCTCTTTTTGGTCCTTACGCTCGTGCGGCTGTTGTGATGAGTCTGAGCGGGCCAAGTCGGACATTTTCTCCTTCTGGTTTCAAGCTGCTCAAAAGGCCGCCCCCCCCCCCCTTCCTTTTCTAGGGGAGGTCGATGTTCTCATTTTTCCCGCACTTCCTTAGACAAGGTGTCGGGGTCGCTTTGACCGCAGTCGCTCATTTCGCAGCAGGCGAGGTGGCGCTTTCTCTTCCCATGGCAGGGGTAGGGTAGGTGACAGATTTCAGCCTAAAGATGTTTCCCCAATGACTGGTCCCGGCTGTTCACCCCCCAGCTATTCAAACCCTTTTTGTGGGAGGCTTGGCTTGCAGTTTTACTCGTGGCTTGGTCTCGCCTCCGCAAGCAGCTGGGTACAAGAGGTGATACGGTCGGGGTTCAGTTTTCAGTGGGGTCCTTCTCGGCCCCCTCTTTGTCGCTCCCCTTCTTCATTCCGCCCCCCTGAGCTCTCCAGAGGCTCAGGCGGTTCTGGACTTGGAGGTTGCAGCCCTTCTGCAAAAGAACGCTATGAGTAGGTCCGTTGTCCGCAATGCCCAGGGTTTTATGGTCGTCTTTTCGTCGTTCCGAAGGCCTCCAGCTGTTGGTGTCCGGTGTTAGATCTGTCCCCTCTGAACATTTCTGCGGCGTGTTCTCTGACAACTGTCTTTTTGATCGCTCTGGCCTCTGCAAGGCGTTGTAGTGAGGTTCATGTGTTCTCCGGCCTTCTGGCAGATGTAGCTTTTGAACTCGATGGTTCGGTCTCACTTCGTCTCTTGCCCGAGTTCCTAGCTAAGATCCTATGTCTCAGCAAACCTTCCCCAGTGTTGTTTGTTCGTCCCCTCTCCCATCTGTTGCCTAATTGGACCCGGATTTGGCTAACTATCCAGTCAGAGCTCTACGTGAGTATTTGTAACGTTCTAAAGTTTTTCGCTCAGCTGGAGAGAGGAGGTTGTTTCTCTCTGTCAACGCAGGGTTTTCTAGAGATGTAGCAAATCCTACCCTAGCGAGGTGGATAGCGACAGTCATACGTAGGGCTTACGTTCTTTTATCTGAAATAAAAGAGAGAGACTGAAATTGTGCTACTCCCCTCTCTTCAGCTAGGGCTCATGGGGCTAGGGCATGGGCAGCTTCTTTAGCAGTTCAACATTCAGTCCGAATGGGGTCTGCGTTAGAGGCTGCTTACTGGTGCTCCTCAGATGTTTTCACAAGCTTCTATCTGAGGGACACTCGTCGTACTAGAGGAGATGGCTCCTTTGGTGTCAGTTCAGTGGTTGCAGCTCAGCAGTCTCTTGCCACTTCTTCAGCTTGATTCAAGTAGGTTGCTTCCCTTCCTCCTTTTCGTGCTACTCTGCATTTTTGAGTCATGGTAAAGTATGTGAAATTAATATTAAAATTGTATCTCTAAATTTATTATTAATAAGCATACTTACCATGACCTAATTCTAATTTCCATCCCTCCCCCGCAGTACTAAATAAATCCTTAGGTGTGTGGCAATTGCCGAGAGAGTTATAGGCAGATACGGTACCACGTGACGCACTGAGGTTTGGTGGTGCAGGGGAAGCAACTCTATGATAGTTTTTTCGGGATCAACTTTCGTTTTTATGGGCATGTACTTATCAACGCCAATAACATTGCATTTTTGAGTCATGGTAAGTATGCTTATTAATAATAAATTTAGAGATAACATTTTAATTTCTTCTCCTAAGAAAAACGGCATGTTTTTTTTGTTTTTATTTCTCTGTTAGGTATCTTTTCCATGACCATACTGCATATTGGTATAGCATATAGCCACCCGTAACATTAGATATGGCTGTATGATTTCTGGGTGGTGATATGCAGTGTGTGTCTGTGTACATGTTATAAAGATCAAAATGAATGCCCCCATATTCTATCCATACAAGGATGTTTACATACTAAGCAAGAATGTCTTCATTATTAACTATTTTGTTGCAGGCGGCAGCGGAAGCATCCACCGCCCCAGAGGCTGCAGAGAAGGGGAAAGAAGGTGAGAGTAAGGACAAGACGGTGAGCACAGAAGAGAAGAAGGAGCAGCCGGTCATACCCAAGTCTGCCATCCTGCGTCTGTTGGCTGAGGTCATCAAGTCTTACACTGCCTGCACACTTCTCATCACCCAGCACACCTTTGAGGCCCACCAGTCCGAGCTTGTCACTGAAGTAAGCTCTCGCCTTTTTAAATAGTCACCTTGGCTTTGTATTTTGTTTTTAGTACAATAAATATGATTAGAATTAAAGATGAATCATAAGAAGAGGGAAGAATGTTTAACCCTCTAACCCCCACAGGAACCTAAGCCTTATCTGCTTCTATTTCCTAGGTCAAGGCAAGTAACTCTGTCAAAATGCTACACCATGCACATACAAAAATTAATTAAAATACACCACCCTAAATTATGTTCCACTCATCATTATTAATAAATCAACCACATATTTTTCTTCAAAATGAAATGTTACACACACATTTTTACAATGTGTTGCAACTGGAAAAAAAATTGGAATGTCAACATTGCATGTCACTGCCACAAATAATAAAGCACTGATTTTTCGTTTCTGTTATTCAAATCCAAAGTGAAAGTCCAAATCACTTTCCTCTCCATCATTAACCCTCTAACATGCGGAGCGACCTAGAGCGACCGATATTTTTGCTATGTGCATACTTGCGGAGCGACCGGTAGCGGCCGGTAATGACGTGGTCTGATCAGAGCCTGCCATGTGGAAATCTATTTATAGCAAACGTGCGAGATTCTCGCACACGTGATCGTGACTTCCTGCTGTTTCCGGCGGTGTTTTCACGGCATTTTTAGAGTGTGTAGAACGCACACAGTGAATTTTCAAAGTTTGATTAAAGTTTGAAGTTTGAGAGGCGGAGAATTATGGCGTCAGATTCTTGCAGAATCTGATGAAGAAAATGACCCATTTGAAGGATTTTAGGAGGCCGATTTGGTACAGGTTAATGATGGAGAGGATAGTGATTTGGACTTTCACTTTGGCGATCTTTTTTCTGTCGGATTTGAATAACAAAAAACGATGAACAATCGGTGCTTTATTATTTGAGTCAGTGATCGTATTGCTGCATGTTGTGCAGTATGCAATGTTGACATTCAGATTTTTTTTCCAGTTGCAAAACATTGTAAAAATGTATGTGTAACATTTCATTTTGAAGAAAAATATGTGGTTGATTTATTAATAATGATAAGTGGATCATAATTTTGGGTGGTGCATTTTTAATTAATTTTTATATGTGCATGGTGTAGCATTTTGACGGAGTTACTTGCCTTGACCTAGGAAATAGAAGCAGATAAGGCTTAGACTCCTGTGGGGCTTAGAGAGTTAATCTGTACCAAATCAGCCTCCTAAAATCCTTCAAATGGGTCATTTTCTTCATCAGATTCTCAGCGAGCGTGCACATAGCAAAAATTTTGTACCTCTAGTTCGCTCCGCGTGTTAAAGGGTTAAAGTTGACAAGAGAAACAGAAGAATTGTTTTCCTCCTTCTCAGTGATGATTATACAAGCACGTATCTGATTGAATGGTTGAAGAAACACCAAACTGAGAGAAGAGAGGCTGCAGCATGGGTAGTCACTTCAGCTGGGCTCAAAACTCAACTGATTTCTTTCCTATCCTATCCTATCCTATCCTATCCCGTAACTCTGAGGTCGTTGGGACACCATACTTCTTTCACTTGTATGTGAACGTAAATTGGAATATCTGCACATGAACATTATAGAGGCAAATCCCACTTATGTGATGGATAGTTTTTATTCAGAAATTGTCTGTCTTCAATTTGTAGGTTCAGTTCAAGTAACTCGATATTTCAATCACATTTTTCAGCCTTGCAGCTTGCTTGCCTTTGTGCTGGACCAGCTATTGCCACAGTGCCAGGTGGCCGGTGACCGAGATTGCTCGGCTCTGGCCCGTGTCTTTCTGGCATCCATCGCCTCTTGTTCCCACTGTGCAGAGGCCCAAGCATTGCTGGTGAACGAGGTCAAAGCTGCTTTGCAACGGGCACTCAGTCTGCAGGAGAGTGCCACCAAGCACTCAAGAGTACAGGCTATAGTGGCCATAATCAGCACCATCATCGAAGCCTGCCCTAGCCCACCGGGCCTCGCTTCCAACTCTGTGAGTCACCCATACTTTATCTTGACTATTATAGTGGATCTTGCCTGTATTTTTTAAAGCAAATTTAAACATTGTAATGTTTGTGGTACCTATCAGTGAAAGTATTTTTTACGGTTATGCCAACACCCATCTCTATAACACCCTTTGGTGAAATGCTAAATCAGAAGTAAAAATATAAATATATAAATAAAATGGAAAATTAAACAACTGGCCACCATTATTTTATTTTTTACTTTTTGTATCATGTATAACAAAATCTGGTTAACACTTGACGACTTCAGGAAATTTTCCAACAGCTATTCAAGAACCAACAGGCCATGAACAACATGGGCCGCTTACTGATCAAGAAAGGTCTGGTAACGGACCTGGCACGTGTGGTGCACAGCTTGGACCTGTCCTCTCCATACTTGGCCAACACGGTCAACGCCGCTCTCAAACCCCTCGAGACCTTGTCTCGTGCCGTCAACTCCCCAGCTGTGGGTCAGGTGGCGACCAAGAACAAGGCTGGAGGGGATGGTGCTGGCCCCATCGTGCAAGAAGATCAAGCTGCCGATGCTGATGCTCCTGCCGCTGCTGACGAGCCCTCAAACTTGGGTGAGTAGCTTGCTGGTTAGTTAGTTAGTCATTGTTTATAGGGTCCAGCAGATTGCAAAGAGCCGAATCAGGACCACAATTTGGTTGAAAGAGGACTTGCCTCTGATCCGTATAAAAGATCTGCTGAAACAACCCTAGTGGTAACACTGAAAGCACTCCACCAGCCGGTCACTTTACAATAAAGGCATCCCATGCAGGAGACGCTTAGACCACAATTTGGTTAAAAGAAGACTCACCTCTGATACGTATAAAAGATCTGCTGAAACAACCCTAGTAGTAACACCAAAAGCACTCCACCAGCTGGTCACTTTACAATAAAGGCATCCCATGCATTGGATGCAGAGGCATTACTCCAATTTATAGAACCCCCGTTTACAAAAACAAATATAATATTAACATCATTATAAAATATTAACAAAAAAGCATACATATAAAATGCCTACATTGCTAAATAATACCATAGAAAGCCCTTATGACCATTTGGCAGAAAGCGTCCAATATTCCCTAGCTGACCCCAGACACCATATAAAAATGGGGAGTTTTGGGAGTTTTCATGAAAAAAAAAATTAAACAGATTATGGACAAGAAAGAACACATGAGAATGACAAAAACAGTAGGAATGTAAAGCTGCTGCACTAAATTTCCACTTAGTGGGGATTCTATTTATACAGAAACCCCTGGCATCCCCGTGGTGGGAGTGAGTAGCTGTGATGGACAATGTGTGGATATCCTAATGCAGTCACTCAACCCCAGCAAGTTATATGAGTCATTATATATTTTTATGCTTCCTCATCCAAATTATTCACAACATGAAATTAGTAGACTATGCCTGAAAATACTTAGTTCTAATTAGTGTCAGATCTTATTTTGATAAAAATCCATAACAGTACAAGAACTGGTGTTTTGTCACCCAGTGGATAGCAAACAAGTTAAGTCTTTAGGAGAGCAACACTAGTAAAGGATTTATGTACACACAAGCATTCAAAACCACAATGTTCAGAGTACCACTACCCTGCTAGTGCGTAGAATGGTTTTGATGTAGCTGCCATCATGATGTCTTTTTTTTAAACACTACGGATGGTCATTTCCCATTTTCAGCTTTTATGCACTCTCAAACCTTTCTAGTATAGTATAGTATAGTATAGTATAGTATAGTATAGTATAGTATAGTATAGTATAGTATAGTATAGTATAGTATAGTATAGTATAGTATAGTATAGTATAGTAGTGATAGCATCGTAGGCTATTAGTCTTAGTCTTTTGCCCTCTAAAAAGACGTGCATTTATGAGCACACTTATTAATTGTCCCATCGGCAGGCTTTCAGACATCAGTTGTTTGATGAATTTTGCCTACCAAAGGGACTTGGGGTAATGAAATCTCTACCCATGTCAGTGTACACTTTATTAGACAAGAACTTATCTACACCATTTTTATATGCATTTTTGTTACCAACTGTGACAACATCCCTTTGCAGACTGTCCCATGTCTTAGTATTTTCCTATGGAAAAAGGGATAATAAGGTAAATTTAAAAAAAAAAAAGTATGTTAGTGAAAAAGTGCTGGTATAAACTAGTATAAAAAGTCTTTTTTGTTAATTTATTTTCATGACCTCGGGTTGAAAAGCCTTCAACTCTACATTATAGAGAGACCTTGGGGTTTGAGGGTCGTACTTGTTGTGAAGGATTTTAAACACTTAATCATGTTACCTCTTAGACATTTATACTCTAGGCGCGGAAGCTGAAGGAGCTTTAACCTATCCTCATAACTGGAGGTCCTTTAGCCCAAATATGCATGTGGTAAAATGTTTCTGTACAGCCTCGGTCTAATTAATATGCTTTTTAAATCTAGGACTCCGCACCATATTTTCGTATATTTTCATACTCCAGCATAGGACGAACAAGGGCCTTGAACAGAGATCAACCCAAGGCGAAGAATATATGCACTGTAAATTGTGCAATTTGCACTTTTTATGTGCACATTGTGATCGTGTGAAGCTTTTTCTTTCTTAAATTTTTTTTTTTTTATACATGTAATTAACATTTTCGTCATTTTTTATTTTGTTTGTTAAAGATGCGTAACGGATTACTGACAACTTGATCTTAACTTACTGACAGCCAAACTGAGGGGTAAACAGGTCTGTAGGTAGGGCACACACAGAAAAATAGCATAACAAATAACTTCATTGAAGGAAAGAAAATGAAGATGTGAGTGTGCAAATCAACAGCAAGGTAGAATAAGGGTTTGCAATGGGATTTTGAATATACTTGTCATTGAAAAGTAGATTTCAGTGAGACTATAAGTTTTAGGTTAATAAAAATAACAATTTTGACTCATGTCACCAACTAAAACGTTTTTTAAAAAATAATGAAATAGTAGATATTATTGCCTGAAACTTTGCAGCCACACTCATTATTATCATATGAATTTTCACACACAATAATGAACCTTTTGAATTATAGAGGTTACACTTTACCCACCCTAATAATCAGAACTTGCAGTTATGACCAGCACCACAATTTACATGAATTTACATCTGAATGTTCTAAAACTTCGCAGACATAATCTTCATTATTATCTTGTTACATCCAACTAATATTATCTCATCCATAAATCTAACAGCCGGCACGCCTACGTAAACATGATGGTAATAAACACTAATGCAAAAGCAGATGACACATTTGCAGTGTTAACATCAAACATCCACTTGCTTTTCTTTCCATCCAGCCACATGACATGAGCCAGCGATCACTCTTTTCCAGGGATAATTTGTTCTCTCCCAATGTTTCTTTCTTATAAAAGTACTTTTATTTGTAATTATTTGAATTTTTTTTTTCGCCCAATAAACACAAGAGCCCAGCACTAGAACGCTGAGCCCACAGTAACGCCGGTTTATTTCATGTCATAATTGCTGAGTTTTCATGTTCACATTGATATTAACACTAATAAATACAGTTCAAATGAAAGTTTTGTGCTCTAACTTGTCATATTTGTCATAAACCTCCATGTGCGATTTACTATGTATGCACCTAATATCGCATTATTACCAGAAGATTCATACAAACTTCACACGACTTTGCTAACAGTTCTTAAACATTTTAATTCCACACATACACCAACACAAACATATTTCGTACCTCTTCTTTCATTCAAGTTGAGAGAGAGAGAGAGAGAGAGAGAGAGAGAGAGAGAGAGAGAGAGAGAGAGAGAGAGAGAGAGAGAGAGAGAGAGAGAGAGAGAGAGAGAGAGAGAGAGAGAGAGAGAGAGAGAGAGAGAGAGAGAGAGAGAGAGAGAGAGAGAGAGAGAGAGAGAGAGAGAGAGAGAGAGAGAGAGAGAGAGAGAGAGAGAGAGAGAGAGAGAGAGAGAGAGAGAGAGAGAGAGAGAGAGAGAGAGAGAGAGAGAGAGAGAGGTCACAACACTTAGAAACATACAAGTAGCACAAGAAATTCAGAACAACATGAAAATGCTTTTTTATATTTTTATAGCTCTCTCTTTCATACATTCAACTAACAGTGAATAAATATAATTCAAGGTGTTAACTTCAATCTAAGTAATTAACCAGCAAAGTAATTCACAAAGTAAACATCAAATGATTTAGTTCCTAATAGTTATCTAATTATTCAATTTTTTTACAGATTTTATTTATCATAACATGTATATATAAAGCCGTTTTCAAATGCACAAACAGTAATAGTCTTTTACCTCATATTTTTTAATCCACAACTACTAAAACATTATTTTCACCTAACACCTCAATTATATCATTCACACTTCTCTAGTCATTTTCACCTGACACCTCAATTATATTATTCACACTTTTCACCTAACAACCCAATTATATCATTCACACTTTTTTAGTTATTTTCACCTGACCCCTCAATTAAATTATTCACACTTTTTTTAAAGTTATTTTCACCTAACACAATTATATCATTCACACTTTTTTTTAGTTATTTTCACCTGACTTTTTTAGTCATTTTCACCTGACACCTCAATTATATCATTCACACTTTTTTTAAGTTATTTTCACCTAACACAATTATATCATTCACACTTTTTTTTAGTTATTTTCACCTAACACAATTATATCATTCACACTTTTTTTTAGTTATTTTCACCTAACTTTTTTAGTCATTTTCACCTAACACCCCAATTATATCATTCACACTTTTTTTTAGTTATTTTCACCTAACACAACAATTATATCATTCACACTTTTTTAGTTATTTTCACCTAACACAACAATTATATTATTCACATTTTTTTTAATCATACTCACTCCATCCACCACTACACCTATCCACTATAGTTCTTTCACACTTATAGCACTTAACACCCCAATTATATCATTCACATTTTTTAAAAGTTATTTTTACCTAACACCCCAATTATATCATTCACACTTTTTTTTTGTTATTTTCACCTAACACAACAATTATATTATTCACACTTTTTAAGTTATTTTCACCTAACACAACAATTATATAATTCACATTTTTTTTAAAATCATACTCACTCCATCCACCACTACACCTATCCACTATAGTTCATTCACACTTATAGCACTCGGTCACAATCACCCAAAGAGATAACTTTATTTTTCCCGGGCACCTGGTTTTATGGATTATTCTTTGACCAGTCACACCCAGTGAGTTCACTAATTAAAAGACCGCTAATAAGGAAAAATAATTCATAGTTTTCATTCTTCTGCTAACGCTTTAATTCACCCTGACTGTGCTTGCTAACACTACTAGTCCACCAAAATACCCGATGCACTGTAAATTAAACAATTCACTTCATGACAATGTTCAAAAGATTTTATTACCACTTCTACAGATTTAGACACGATATTGAAATCGTTTGGATAATAATAAATGCGACATGACGAACACTTGGCTTTAATTATAAATGCGCAAAGTATATGCATGAATCAGCATACCCAATTCCCTTAAATTGGGTTACACTTGCCATTTAGTTCTTGTTAATTATACTGTGTTTATGTGGAATTCCTTTGCAGATGACGAGTTGGGTCAGGGTGAAGACAATGTGACGATTGAAGATGTTACCAACAACCCTGCAGCCCAGGCTGATCTGGAAAACACTCACCAGCAGGATATTGTGGAACCAGAGGAACCGATATCAGTAAGTCTTGCATTCCTCAGTGCTTCAGTTTGTTTTCAGACATCAGGGGCCCAATGACCCATGGCCATGCAAAATGATGGGTCAATTTTGAAAAAGATGGGTCATTGACAATCGAAGGTATTCGTATCGTATGTTCACCTAGTCCTTCTTGATTTTTATGACGCGCCAGGCTGGCGCATTCACGTTGACTGTTATGCGCCATTCTGATAAAATATGCGCCAGTGGCGCGGGCGCACCAACAATCTGAAGCACTGATTCCTCAGTTTACACTATGAGTGATTTGGTATTGAGTGAGAGGGCTGGACGGGGGTGACTTTGAGTGATTTAGTTTGGGTGTAGGGGGAGGGTTACATACATAACAGAGCATTAAGCTGTGTGTAAGATGCTGTGTGACGGGCTTATCCTAACTCAAATAATCATCCCAAATTTTTAACAACCCATATTTTTGACTTGCATGCATAATGAAAATTTTCCAGATTTTTGCAAATCTGCACAAGACAAGTCCTAAATAGTACAAATATGATTTTAAAAAAATTTGGGGGGGGGGGGGGGGTGTTATTCTAAATAGTCAACATGATATTTAAAAAATGTTCGTCTGTTATCCATTTCCGTCAGTCCAAGTCTGTGCAAAACGTTAACATGGATAATTACTCGGAACCTATTTTATTTTTCACAATAAAATTCAGTAGGATAGCAATTAGAGCTTAAAAAAAAAAAAAAAAAAAAAAAAGATTAACTCTTAGCGTCCTATAAGGTTTTCTGTACATTTGCGCCTATATCCTGTAAGGATTTCAAGTTTATTGTAATAAATTGGGTTATGAATTTGAAAAAATTGCAAAAAATGTATTTATTGTCACATTAACTTCATATTTTAGGATATGTTTACAAAATGGTTATTCTATGTACCCAAATAACCATTTTGACTTTAGTACTGTTTTTACCTGTTGGAATCTTGTAATTAATTCATAATTACAGGTATTTTATGGACTATGTTAATAAAACAACAACAAGACATTGTGGATTGTATGTGAATGTGTGCACAGTCAGTCAACACAGACAAGAAAACTCACTATGGTTGTCTACACCAAGTCCTTGTGCTCTTTCAGCAATAAGTTCATCAATAAGGTTACCAAACTCACTATTACTGTCAGAGCTATCCCCTGCCATCATGGCCGAAAATTTCGCAAACTCGAACCTCAAACAAAATTGTTAAAAAAAGTACACAAAACCACGTCAAACTTGCGAAAACGATAGCGGAAAACCTACGGGAACCTTTCCGGAAGTTGACTAAACCTTCTCTCACACACAGGAGAGTTCCTATTTCCTGTGATTTCATGACTAAAAGGTGCACTAACGAGGCGCGCATTACCGCGCTTCAGGATTACGGGCGAGGCAAGGCGCGCATTACCGCGCTATAGGACGCTAAGGGTTAAAGGATGTGCTCTTTTGATGACTTAGTGCTCTAACACTTTATCAGTGATGAATAACTAAAACAACCGGGCCTCTGAAATGTCGTTATCAATATGATTTGGTTAATTAAATTCACAAAATTAATCAGCCAGTACTGCAGTACACGTCCGATACTTTCAGCTTTTGAGACACTCGATACACCACTTGTATTGCCGAACTCGTGTCCTAGATCTCAGGTCAATTACACCCCTCCTAGCTGTCCAAGTTGTGTAAATCAAAGCCATGAAATGACTTATCAACATTCCTGGTATTCAAAGTAATTTCCGATGGTAACATATATACAGTGCATGTGCACTGTTGCTGTAAATAAGAACACCCAGCTGTGGCAAATAAGTCGGCCTTAGGTGGCTAGCCAACATTTTGTATGTGGCGTAAAAGTCTGCTCTTAAAGTGTTTTAAGCTTAATGGTGCCTTGAAGAATAGTTTTGTGACATATTGTTTTTCCCCATATCCATTGCTGTAAATACATGTCATGGTTTGGTTGCAGAATGCAGAAAGAGAGCTAAATCAGATTGTGCAGCAGATGTTCCATGGTTCTTCAGCAAGCAACGTCTTGGCTGACATCAGCATGGTTTCAGGTCAGCATGATTTTGAGTTTATGTGATATGCCCCAAAATTGTGTGCTTTGTGTGACTCTGCTCATAATGAGATTTAGTGGAAAGAGTTGCCTTTAGGTGTGAGCAGTTGTTAGAGGTTGGAAGATAAAAATAATACTTGCGACAAACTTTTTGTTGTGCAGAGAGTGGTCATGGACAGGACGAGTCCCAGGATGAGCTACTGGATGTGATGGAAGGTGAGGACATGGAGCAGGACAACTCCCAGCTCAACCAGGAAGGGAGTGATGCAGAGGAAGATGCCATCCACCATCGCAACACCCATCGCACCAATGGTCAGTACGTCTTGGCTCCCCACATGGATTTTCTATTGAGCAGTCACTCCATCTCAGTGTCCAATCAATCTTTCTCAGCAATATACACTTAAAGTAGGAAAATGGTCTGACCAGATCACTGAGGAAGAAGAAAACAAATTATAATACTCGGCTTTAAGGCTATATTGATACTTCTGTCTGTTTAGGAGATTATTGCCCTGTTCCTTCCACTTTCCCCCAAATGTATGGCTCTTAAATGTATGTGGCTTGAGTATGATCCTGAATTCAGTCTGTGCCTTGACCAGCTATTTGTGCTGGAAAGTGTGCAATGTAAGAAATTATTCTATGCTCTATGGTTTCTGTTAGCCATTAACCTCAAATGTGGATGATTTGTAGCCCAACAGATCTAATCTGTCACAAGATCATTTGATTAATTAATAGAGAAAAATAGGATGTTTTCTGATAATGGAAGGACTCAGGGTTCGTACAAGACTTGAATACTCTTGAAAATACTGGAAAAATAATTTTCATTTTCAAGACCCTTCAAAATTCTTGAAAATCAGCAAATGTGTCTGTATTTCTTGAAAGTTCTTGAATTTTGACAGAAGGAAGACAAGAAATTTTCAGTCACTAATAAAAACAACAACCACCAACAAATCACGAACTAATAACAATAAAATTAAATTGGTAAATACTCAGCGGTTTGTACTTTCGCTTATACCGGAAGTCGGAAGTGGTCCCTTCATCAATCCAGGCAACTGCCGGTGTTATTTTCTAAGTCGCAGAATCTTCACGGTTTCATCTTCACGGTTATGAAGTTGTGTTGAAGTTGCAAAGATCAAGATGCCTAGCTAGCGGAAAATGCCATTTTAATAAGCGATGGCTTGAGCACGAACTCTACAGGTCTTGGCTACAAGAAGATCCAAAGAACAAGCACGGAGCGAAGTGTTCATCATGTGGGGGGGATATGCTGAAAGCAAGAATTGTCATTCAAGCCGTTCGTGATGTTGGTGGTGCAGAAAATGTAAATGTGTCCAAGGAGATGCTGAGCTACACCAGCTCTGCAAGAGTCAAATATCAAGAGTATCTTGATGACCAGAAGAAGCACGATGAGGTACAAAGAATCTCAAAGAAGAGGAAAGCTGAGGAGGCAGAGCTGTCCGACATGAAAAGCAAGAGGCAGAGCCTTTTTGACGATTATAACAGCTTGCAGGAGTCTGCAGACAGACTTGCAGAGGAAGCGGCAGAGAAGAAGAAGATGTCTCTTTTGCTGGAGTCGAATGCACTTAGAAAAAGAGCCAAAGAACTGCCGGCAGATACACAGAATCTTGAAAAAATTATTAAAGAGAAAGAAGCAAAGTGAAAAGTCAGTGCCTGTTGACTGATTGAATGAATCATTGATGACAGCCTGTGCAAAGATATGCATCATTAAGATTCTTTGTTTTAAATTATTACTTTAGTCATGACTATACTAGTTATAAACCACATGTATAAAATAAATAAAATTTATTTTGATTGAAGAATGTTTTTGTCCCCAAAATGTCATAATTAAATACTTTCTCTGTTTGTTCACTGCAGATAACACAAAAAAAAACCAGCCAAAACAGCATGATTTATAACATGAGAACAAGTAATTAATACATAAGATGGAGAATAAGTCACGGTATAAAAAAAAACAAGCCGCGAATGGGTTCTTGAATTTTGAATTTATGGGTCTTGAAAGTACTTGAAAAGTTCTTGAATTTTGCCTTAATTGTTCTGTACAAACCCTGGGACTGTTGACATTATTGGTTTGGGATCCCAATGATGTCTTTGTGCTATAATTATAAATGTGGAATCGTCATAAGCAGTATAGGAACATGATGCACTTTGCAGTGGGCCCTACGCTGGATGAATCTCCAGACAGTCCCTCAGAAGCTGAGGATGACGAAGAATACCAGGAGCTGGATCAGGATGACGATGAGGGTGATGAGGACGAGGAAGATGAGGATGAAGATGAAGAGGTGAGTGGGACATTACATATCAACTTTCTTGAGGAGCAATGAAAGAAACAGAATCTTGAACTTGTATTGTGTTTGTATTGCACAAAGATAAAGATGCACCAACTTTGTTAGATTAAGGTTTTTTTAAAATCTTATAGAATAATTGATTTCAAAAAATCTTATTTTAAGTAAAAACATAATGGATAAAAAAAAAATTGGAGGTTTGCTTTATGTGCTTGTTTTTTGAAGACGTAAAATATATTAACATTTTCATGACTCTTCCTTTTGAAGTTGTTCAAGTATTTAGACGATGTTTGGTATTCTAAGGGTTCTGACATGGAAGGTGATGATGATGACTACCAGGAAGTTGACAACGCGATTACTTCCAATCAAGATCATGATGATTTCTTCTTTCACCTTGAGGAAATGGACATGCAAATGGGAGGTAGGAGTGCTATGTTTTTTGTTGCATTCTATGTTGTTGTTTTTTTTTTTTTTTGCTCTGATGTCTTTATTTTTTTAAGTGAGACAAAGAGTATAAAATTTTTACTTGGTCTGTTACACAACTTTTCCCAGCATGCGTAATAAACCACATACATTTATGCGGTTGTCTAAGTGTGCTTTTACGGTTTTCTTTTTTTCTTTTGGAGGAGAGACGAGGAGTCACTCACACTGCCCACAGCTGCCTCTCCCTACTTATCTGTGCATCACAGAACAAAAGCCTGTCTGAAACGAAACATGTCTAGTTAATATTTCTGTCCTTTCTGCTCGCATGCTGGTAATCGGCATGTACCGAAAGAGTTGTTTTGCGATGTATAGATATGAGTGTTTCACCAGGCCAGGGCCACATTATCCTGAGTGACAACAACGCCCAAATCTGCTCTTACCAACTGCCAGTGTCTATGCATGATGGGGACAATGCCAACGAAGTTTCAGGTGAGTAGTTGTGAGATGTGTTTGTAAAACTGCCTTTTGTTTTTGTTCTATGTGGAGTGTGGACAGATCTGGGACTGCCATACACTGACTGTTATTCACTTCTCCTTCATGAACCCAGAAGTTGTCATCAGTTTACCACAAGCGTTAGTGACTGCCTTTGAGAACATGCGTTATTTTTTGTCTGATTGCGCAGTGCCTTCAGTGCCTCCAAACCCATCGGGGGTAGCGCCTGTCCACCCTCTGCTGGTGCGTCAGTCTGACAACCTGTTCAACACGCGTGGCCAGCGATCCAGGAACAGAGGCTCCTACCGCTTTTCCCCAAGCACCCATACCTTTCATGTCAACATGCATGGGACCGGCACTACATCGCGCCCCAACCCGCCCGTCATTTTGCAGAGGTTAGATTGTACTCCATGGTTGATGTGCTCTTTTGCTCAGCTCATGGCTAAAAGTAGGTGACTTTTGGACAGCCCAGCAAATTTGGAAATTTTGCATTCTGTATGATAATTGTAGATACAGATTTTCATGGTATACATAGATGCACACTCGGTAGTGTTGTGTAAATGTTTGGGATATGTCCTCATAAAATTTTCCCTTTTTAAGTTCATAGCTTTTATTGTAATGAGCTAAAATGAATGTATATCATGAGAGAATGTATAACAAGTGCCTAGACTATATTGCTGGATGCATATTTGGATGTAGCATCCACGTCTACAAAACTGTCAAGTTCTTTCCAAGTTACTTGTATTTTATATTTTTATCATTGAGTCACGAAATAGGATTCACTGTTAGTTTTTGTTCCATAACCTGGAAACATAATACATTGGTTCCCAACAATCTAAACCGGATGTTCTCTAGTGGTTAAAATGCGGACAGTTATTTTCAGCAAACTTAATAAGGTTTATATGCATGGTATGTTGTATTTTTTCAGTTTTTGCATGCATTTGTGTAAAATGTCATGTTCACACACTCATTGTTAAATGTGATGAGGCTTTTTCAGTTTGTTGCAGTTTCATAGACTACTGTGTACAGGGAGAATTTGTCGTGTTCGTTGTTATTTATTCCCATTTGATTTTCTTTTTTTTTTCCTTCTTCTTTTTTTGTGACTTGTGTTTGGTTTTGTGTGGTGCTGTAGCAGAAGGATTGATATTGATTCTGGTTCTGCCCACAGCTCTTCCAGCCTCAACTTATCCACACTCATTCAAAGGTGAGACACCAGTGAGGGGAGGAGCGGGGATTGATTGATTGATTCCTTTCATATTCACACTCATACGCGCTGCTTCATCTCAACACCAGTTTTTTCCACCTATCATGACTTAACCTGTTTTGTACTGTCAGATGTTAACTCACGTCTTCATGTTGAGTGGTATTATAAATGGTAAGAAAAGTGCTTTTGCTTTGTGTGGTTTCAGATTGCTAGGGCCCAGTACAGCAGCAGACATCCTGCAGTTGACGCACAACATTCCACAGGCAAGTGTTCCCTTGCGCGCACACCTCCTTGCCAGTGAGGACCTGCGCCTCCTTTCTCGTCCTGACCAGGATTTGTTTGAGGAACTGTTTCAGGTGGCATTCCTCCCTTCCCTCCCTCCAATTCCATGATGCTTGCTTCAGCGTAGCCTTCATTTCTTTCTATCTGCAACTTTTTAGGGGGAGGGTTTGTGTGGAGGAGTGGGAGAGGATGCTGTACTTTCCTTCTAACCTTTTGCCCATTTCTGGCTTTGGCTTCCCATATGAACCTTTCTATCTTCGTAGATTCAGGGTGCTAAAGCATTTACATGACAGCTGTGTTATATTTTTTTTTTTTTGGGGGGGATTTCTTTTATTTGTTTTATATGTGCTTACTTTGTAAATTGTAGTCTGTCTTCTTAACCCAATGCCTCCTGAATATCCCGCTGGCGCCTGAAGTGACGCCCTTTGAGAATGTGAATAGCCTGCTGAAGCCCACTAGTGGTAGGCCTGAACAAGCATACTTTCATTTTGAAATCAGGGGTTGGAACTCTTTCAAACCGGGTGCACGGTGCACTTCCGTCTCTGCGGCAAATTTACAACATGCTTTGGGAATTTTTAACTGAGCAGTTATTTTACATCAATTTTTCTTAGTTTGGCAAAAAAATTGGATGATTTTGGTCGCCAAGAATGGCGGAGGAAGAAGACACCATCAGTAGATAGTACATAGCACCCTGTATTATTATTATTATTATTATTATTATTATAGATGGGATCAAATATTGGAAACTGGTGACGATCTAGCTGATTTTCATGGCTTTGAATTTGGGCTAGTGGATGTTGTAAATAACGAATCTCATGTTGATCTCGACTTAGTAAAAGTTAGTTGTCAAAAACAATGATTTGATGGTAAGATTTAAGTCTTCAGCCAACAATAACGAGTTGGTGTCACCTTCTGACGAATCGGACAGTCATCTAGCATCAGCTCAGTAACATTTCATGAACGACACATGCTTGTGAGAACTAAGAGATATCCTGAGCATAGATCTAAACATAGAAGTGTTAAGAAGAAGACTTACATTTATTTATTTTATGTACATTCACAAGTGCACAAATGAACGAAAATGAACACAGACTGACCTATAACAATTTATTGATCTTTTTGGCATATTTTCACCATCAACACAAAAAACAAAAATATTCACAAGTATAAGTACATGTTTCAGAATGACTATAGGTTAAAACTGAGTTGGTGTTAAGCTCTTTCTTGACTATTTGCGAGTTCCTTGCAGAGATATCAAACCAATGCTGATGCATTTCTACAGACAACATGAAGTTTTTTGGTTTTTTTTACGAACCGAGGTAAGGCATTCATAATAATGCCAATTGTTTTTTAATAACTTCAACACCTCCTTGATTTTTAAAAATCCGATGAATTATTATTGATTTTTATTTTGGGGTGTGTGTGGTTGAATGCGGGAGTAATTTTCCTTGCGTCATGAGAGCTCAGTTGGCATTGGGTTAATTTTCATTTCATTGTCCTTTTCTAATAACACTCCTCTTTTGCAGTCAGTTGTATTAGCCAATAATAGCCTTGACTAACTGCATTGTGCATTGACTCGCTTCTCCTAATCATATGCAGATATTGTCCAATGTTTTTTATAATTCTCCAAGAACATGTTTGTTGCATGTTGCTTGATTGTTACATTTTAATGTATATGAAGTGTCGGTTTATTCTATTATTCTAATAAGCCATTAAATACAGTTTATAGAGATTGACAGTGCAGGCAGAAATACAAAATAGTTAAAGGTTTTATATATAGAGCTTTTTATTTTAACCATAGGAATTGTTTCATTTGTTCCTTTAGCTTAAAGAAAGGTTTTAAACACATGCCAACTTTTCAATATTTATTTGTATAATGCTCCCACTCCACCCCTTCTTCAATTTCTTTTTTTCCTCTGTACATACTACAGAGGTGCCTACCATACGCGCTAGCGCGTATTTTTTTGAATTTTCAACCTATAATACGACAATACGAGCAATTCCTTAAAAATACGCATTTTCGTCATATACACACACACACACCCCCCCCCCCCCCCCCCCCCCCCCCCCCCCCCCCCCCCCCCCCCCCCCCCCCCAAAAAAAAAAAAAAAAAGAAATTTTCGCACTGATTTTATTTATGTTCCGATCTATTTCCTTTAATTGCTGACCCTAGAGCGCATGCGCAAAAGTGAAATCTCGTGCATGAGAGGTGGTGCGAGACTTCGTATCCGCTAAACATTCTGCTAAACAGGGCGTCGCGAAAGTGTTTACACGAGAGTGACGATGAGAGCAAGTCTGAAGAAAAGCGGGGTAAGGTTGCAAGTAAGCAAAAAGCACGACAACATTTCTTATGCAAATACCGTGAACGTTTTCGAGGAATAATCGAATCTTTGAAAGGAGTTCATTATGCTCACTGCAACCTGTGCATAAAAGAGTTCAACATTGCTCACAACGGTGCATACGACATTCAGCGACACTTAGATTAGGTATTATGAACAAAAAATTTATTTTGGTTCAGGATGTTTTATTTAGGTTTTTTTGCAGCCAGTACACAAATGGTCAGACTTGGGGGTAGGCACCTCTGCATACTATCTTTTGTTCTTTCTGTCTTGTTTTGTATGCTGCAATGCTACCAATAATGTACATAACCTTGTTTCTGGTGACACTATAAACATCTACAAATAAATAAAATATATTGCTTGCATATTAAGATTATTAACTTTTGCAGAATTTGTATTGAAATTTTGTTTACAGCAGTTCATAATCTTAGTTTTATCAGACATGTTTGCGTGTTTGTACATGTGTCTAATGTACATTGATTAATAGTTTCTATTATATAGTAGGATAACCATTTAAAAAATGGTACACCCTATTCACACAAAAGCAGTTGTTATTTTCTAAATATGGATTTTTACAAAAGTGTTTGACCATTGTTTCCAGTATTAACTGTTATTAAAAAATAAATGGTACATTCGTTCTTTCATGTTCAGTTCAGTTCTTAGGGATTAGCCTCACAGCTTTTTAACTTTTCCTGTTTCTCTTCTGGAAATAATTTCATTATGTCTAGACTAATTACTGTACGCTACCACTTGCTAAGGTTGGATTGTAACTGTGCACTTTGTTGTTGTTGAACACTGCAGGAGCACTACACAGATGGTGGGTCTGCAGGCTCAGGAGTGTTATCCTGCATCCCTACTACCTTGACTCGCTGGACTGAAGAAGCAAGGGTTCTGGATGGAGACAGCATTCATGACTGCATCACTAGTAAGGTTATTTTTCTCTACATTGTTTTGACTCACATGCATAGTAGTGTGAGAGTCTATTTACTCACATACACACACACACCCTCTCCCTTTCCCCCATCTTCTCCCTCCCCTCCCTTTTTTTTTCTCCCACCCCTACAACAACAATTTTTCAGATGTTTGCAAATCTGTGCAAGACAAGTTCTAAATAGTGCAAAAATTAAAATAAAAAATGTCTGTTCGGCCGTCTGCTGTCTGCCACCTGAGGTCTGTGTGCCAAACTTGCAAAATGGATGAATATCTCAAAAACCTATTCCAACAATTAAACTTGGTAAGATGGTATATTACCATGAAACCTCATAAATGATCAGTGAATGAATGACTTGACTTTCTATATTAGTTTTATTTTAAAAAAATTCACAAATTTCACTTTCTTAGGGATTAGCCCCCGAGGTTATTAATATTGAACTTATGGTTCTTTGATGCATGATGGATATCAATGAAACACACATACTATACAATTGGGTCAACAACACTTCAAGGTCAAGGTCATTGGGGCTGTATAAAATATGAGAGATTATATAAAGTCCAAAGTTTTTGTATTTAGACAACTTTATGTTTCGCATTTGCGTTGATCTTGAAGGCCAAGGTTATTTCAGGCCTGGAAAAACATACAGAAAAATTGGTTATGGCACTCTGAAATGGCTGTTTATTTAACCCATATTATGCAACATTGTTTTTGTTTTTTTATCGGGCATGCATGAGAGGTCCCATGAAGGTCAAGTACATTTGTTCATAAGCGGGACAGTCAGGCTATCGATAAATATAACTTTTGTGCCGTTCCTCATCACTGACTGAACTGCTTGTAGCCAGATCTGAGACGTTGGCGGGACATTGCATAGCCTATTCAACTGGCACTTGCCCTTGGTAGTTTGTGGAGTGTATAATTATTTCAGCCAAACCCATTGCCGCAATAAACCGCCCTCTCATGATTTTGTTGTACATTTTAGAAATACATGATGGTTGTCCCGAACACTATTAGAAATTACTTTTGCTTGCTACATAAGCATTTCATACCTGACAAAAAATTACTGCTGAAACTGAATGTATTTTAAAAACTCGTCCACTATTTACTATACACGAGACAGCACAAACATATGAGAATACATTAATAACCCCATCCCAAACCATCCCAATTTACAACACATTGTACAAGGAAAAAAACACAAATTTCAAAGTACAACAATTTACAAGACAAAGCAAAACAACACACAATGAAGGTGTTCTTTTTTTCAATTGAGACATGCATTCATTTCATAAAGAGAGAAAGATTAAACATTGAATAACATATCTTAGTCAACCATGTAGAATGTGTATTGTGTTTTTCGATATAGCCTAGTGCGTGTAAGAAAAGTCGCACGTCTATACAGAAAATGAACAATGGAACTTAACACCATACAAATAAAATTAATGGTACTCGCCACTACTTGTTTGGCCTATGCAGGTACTATTTACTACACACGAGACAGCATAAACAAACGAGGCATAAAAATACATCCCAAACCATAAGTGTTTTTTTACTAAACAACTTCCCAAAATACTGCAATTTACAAGGTAAAACCTATCCAGGGTTCGTAATGTCTTTGAAGGTCTTGGAAAGTTTGGGAATAATAAAATATATTTTCAAGGCCCTGGAAAGTCTTTGAAAACTAAGTTTGTGTCTAAAGTTTGGGAAAAGTTTGGGAAATTTGCAAAAGAACACAAACATAAATAAGAGTGTTGATTTAAAATGTACGTAGTTTGGATTTTTTTTTTTTTTCCCTGTAATAAACGCAAGCGATCATGACGCGATCGTCGAAGTACAATCGTACTTTAGTTTTCTCGCCAGTAAAGTTGAAATCGATAGTTGCTTCCCCTTGCTCAACATCCGGGAACCTCGTATTTCTTCTTCCTGCGAGTTTGAGGTTGACAAAATGCCGGGTGTTTGTTCCTTCAACGAGCTATGGTTAGCAAAATATGAAAATGAATGTTGGCTGCAGAAATTGAACATCTCAAATCCAAGAAGAATCGCACTGTTGCTGATGCTGAAGCTCTGGAGAGGTCGGCTGATCTGAAAGCAGAAGAGGCTGAGAAAAAAGCTAAGCTCACACTCATTGCAGAGTCCAATGCTTTCAGGAAGCGTTCACAGGAAAAGCGCAAGCAGGCCCAAGAACTGGATATACTTATCCAAGAAAATATCAGTGGACCCAAAAACCAGTAGAACTCTCTTCTGATCACTATCTCAAAATCTTCAAAATTCATACAACAACAAAGGATAAATAATATTTGCAAATAAACTCAGCACTGTACTTAGGATTCAACAATTTAAATTGTTCTTTACACTCTAATTCAAAACAAAGTAATCAACAAATCAGACAGTTTCGTTGAATTGAGAAGAATTGACACTGAACTGTAATATAATAAAGCTTGCAGAACACCTTTGGTAAATTTGTGTAGTTATACCATGTGGCCCATGCTCTTAAGGGAAAGCTAAACTGTTTTGTCATTGAATATCAAATATTAAATAGGTAAGTTTGTATCTTACAGGTCTTTGAATTTTAGAAAATATGGTCGGGAAAAGTTTGGGAAAAGTTTGAGAATTTTGAAGTGCTTTTTGGGTAAGAACCCTGCTATCCTATCGTATCCTGTAAGTTGAAAGTCGTTTGAGTACCACAGATGATCGTTTTACCGGCGTACCCGGTCCTGATTTGGCTTGGAAGAGTCCGCTGGACCTAAAGCAATAATCATGTAATGTAATGTTTACCAGCGTACTCCATTGTTCTCTGTCCTCAACAACCCTCATGGCTTTGCTCAGTGTCAAGCCAGTCCATTCTTGAATGTTGTCTTCCCACCTCTTTTTCTGTCTCCTTGTTCTTATGCCTCCTTACACCGTTCATTACAGGATGGTCCTTGCAAGGCCTGATTCTTCACCACTGTGAGCATGTCATCGTGTTGTCCAATGGCTTGTGTAATGGTCTTTCAGACTTCATCGTTGGTGAAGTGCTGAGTGTAGGAAATGCCCAGAAGTCTTCGTTAGCATACCATCTCTATGCTTTATATTCTTCGTTTTATGTCTGCTGTGAGGGTCCATGTTTCGCAAGCGTATAGGAATATGGAGATGACAAGGGCGATCAGCAGTCTTACCTTGGAATGTAGACTGATGGTCCTGTCTTTCCAAATGGGCTTCAACCTTGTCAGCGCAGCAGTTATTTGTGCGATCTTGGAAAGGACTTCCTGTCGGGACCCATTGTCTGATGCAATGGCTACTAAATATTTGAAGCTGTGCACTGTGTTGAGGAATTGGCCTTGGATTTTAATATCTCTGTTGATGCCATTGGTGTTGTTGGTCATCATTTTGGTCTTCTCTGCACTTATTTCCATTCCATAGGCTCTGGAGGTGGTGTCAAGCCTCTGTACTAGCTGTTCAAGTTCTTGTTCCTCTCCAGCCAATCCATCAATGTCATCCGCAAAACAAAGGTTGGAGATTGCTTTACCCCCTATGCTGACTGTGCCTTGGTTATCTGTAAGGGCATCTGACATGATGCGCTCTAGGAAGATGTTGAAGAGCGTTGGAGAGAGTAGCCATCCTTGACGCACGCTGATTGTTGTTCTGAGCCAGTTTCTGATGGCGCTGTTGTGGAGGACTGCAGTGGTAACCTTGTCGTACAGGCTTTTGATGACTTCAATAATGTTAGGGCTGATGTTGTACACTCTCATGGACCCCATGCCTCTGGCTGGGTGACAAAGTTGCCTACCCCTTTTTCTTCTCTTTTTTCTTGTTTCTGTCTTATTGGTCCTTTCACCTATATTCTTTTCACACATAATTTCTCCCACTAAACTGTGCAGTTTTGACTTCCTCTCTTCTGCCTTACCGGACTTTTCCTGTCTTCCTTTTCCCCATCATTCCTTCTGCTTACTGTTCAAGAGGTTTTTAGTGGCAGAGATGTTTTGTTTCTTGATGCTCATCTAGGCAAAGTAGGAAATGCTTAGTTGCACGATGCTAGCCTTTCAAAGAACCAAATGTCAAGGAAAGGCTAACCACATGCAAAAAAATTGTGTAACAAGAATTGGGACAATATAGCTGTATTGTACTGTGTTACATTGTATCGCATTGTATACATTGTGTTGTATGGCATTACATTGTATGGTATGGTATGTCATAAAGTTTTGTATGGTTTGTGTACTGTTTTGCAGTAATGAAGCCAGAGATTGTGGACAAGTTGATCCAGAAAAGAGATAAGGAGCTGGCTGAGATGAGGGAGAAGCGCAAGAAATCAGCGGCAGAGATTGCAGCCAGGGAGAAAGCCAAGGCTACAACTGTGAGTCTGCCATTGACTGTACTTTAAGGTTGATCTGGTGCTTTAGTTGAGGCTGTGTTTATCCTGTTGTTTATGCTGATGTCTATGAGACCTTCCTAGGAAATGTAATTTGATCTTATTCATCTTATTCTTGGTTTCAGACGCATGCTGATGTTAGCTCAAGTGAAGCAACTGGTCAAGAGCCAACAAGCAGCAGCACACCAGTTTCGGATGCCAGTTAGTTGGTTTTTTTTATTATTATTATTTTTTATGTTCACTTCTCACAATCAGATTTTTCAGTGGCTTTTCAATTTGTCATCGCATTTACTTCTCCAAAGTGAATGACTGACAGCTTTTGTGAAGTTAGCATTTGGTCACGATGATGATGTTGATAAATTGGGACAGGCTTACCGTTGAGCATCATAGTTCAGCGTTGATACAGGACAGGACAGGCTTACCGTTGAGCATCATAGTTCAGCGTTGATAGTTGTTATTCTTACCACCAGAGCAACAAAGCACACAAACAGATGAAAGAATAGATTGAAGGTTGCAGGAGATAAATCTGCATGTGATGGAATTTGTCTTTGTATAGACCTTGTTGCCAATGTCAGTTCCTGATACCATTGTCGTTAACTGTGGATATGCTTGTTGTGTCAGATCTGATGCAGCTGGCTCAGAACCTGGTCAGTGAAGCCTTGCAGTTGTCAGCTGGCAATGTGATGTCAAGTGGTGCTGTTGCTACCACTACTGCTGGCATAGCCACTGCCTGCACCACCACCACTACCACAGCACTTGAGACCTCCGTGGCTTCTTTCAGCAGTCCGCCAACCATGCTGCAAGTACGCCGTGAACTCAACCCCGCCGTCTCTCTTGCAGACTCAACTCCTACTGGTGGGTAACTGATAAAATGACAGTGATATGATAGAACAAAGACAAGTATTTTTACTCCAGCCAAGAAATCACGAGTTACCTGTAGCGTTTGCAGCTCTTCTAAACGCCTTCAGAAAGATGATTGGCCTAAATGGAAACGGTCACATATTTGTAAAGAAACTGTGCTTTGGGTTGTTTGTTGGCTTGTTCCATCTTTGTATTTCCAGATGAACATTGGTTAATAGATGGATGATGGCAGTAATTTATCTTTTCATTTGACATCGGTTGTTTATAATTGGATGTTTCACCTAAGGCACAGCAGAAGCTCCTGTGCACAATGTCATAGGCAGAGATGACTCTCATATTTACATTGGTTGTTGCAAGTTAAATGACTGCTGTCTTTGCTGTTTCAGGCCCACCTGGGTCTTCCTTGTCTGCAGCTGCCACCCCTTTCGTGCCCCACTGCGGTTCCACGCCAGTTGTCTGGTCTGATCCTCCCTTCACCACCCAGTCTGGACCCATGACCATGTCCCTTACCCCACCCACTACTGCTATGATACCCATGATATCGCGGCTTCTGGACCAAGGTGCTCCCATTACCCCACCCATTACTGCTATGACACCCATGATATCGCGGCTTCTGGATGAAGGTGCTCAGGAGCCCTTAGGCCATATGATGCCCTCGCAGCAGCAGCAGCAGCCAACTCAAGCGACCTTCATGCCAGAGTAAGATTTCGTTTTCAGTCATTTTCACATTGCTGATTGTTGAGCTATCTCTAAATAAAAAATGTAATGGAGTGCGAGTTATATATGTGAAAGATGAAGCATATTAAATTGGTAACTTGGTATATGGTCAATACATCATTTTGTATCTTGTAGAATTCTCTTTCCAGACATTAAATTGTACATATTCTTTATTTTGTGTAATCTAGTATTAAAAATGAAATAAGAGTGTATCAGCATGTATGTTTTTAGCCTTTACTTCTTGCATATCTGACACCATATGTTTAGTTTTTTTGTTCCCTCCAACAACACTCAAGAGTCAAGTTACCTATACTGGTGGCAAATGCCTCCATCAAACATTCTGACACAGCAGTTTCAGCATCCTCCTTTCCCATCACATCTAGTTCAACTACCCTTTCCTTCACAGCAAGTTCACTCATCCACATCACAGCAATTTCAACCATCCACACAACAAAATCCACCACTTTTTCATCCACAGCAATTTGATCCATCACATCAATATCAACACTTTCCGTCACAGCGGTATCTGCCTCCATTACCATCACAGCAGTATCAGCCATCACAACATCAACTTTGTTCTCATGCACAAACTCGGCCATGCTTTCCATCACAGCAATTTCAGCCAAATGAACCCTTTCAGTCACCTTTCTGGTATCACATTCCACCGCAGCATGGTGGATCAGTACCAGAATCACCCACACCTCAGCGTCTTTATAGACGGGGCTCTGCATCTTACCACGGTACGTCTAATTTGCAAAGACCCGAGGCAACAGCATCAAATGTGCAATTCTCTCAGCCGATGCAACAAGAAATACTACTTTCCAGTCAACAAACTCAACCTTACACACACCTTTCACAAACATCCCAGCTGCCACAAACACCAAAACAAGCACAAACACCACAGCATCCACATGTGCCTGACAGTATAGTTCTGGAAATAGAGGGAGAAATTAATCACGAGCAGGTGGTCCACCTGATACAACCAACAAGTCAAGTAATCTACCATGTTCCAAACCAGGATAATGTAGGAGAATTACATCAGCAACAATATGTTCCTTATCAAGGAGTATTGCAATCAACCTCACCACAGTTAGTTACACCAACATCCCAATCCTGTCCTCCATCACCAACACCACAAGCATATATACCTGGTTCCCTCTACACAAACTTGACTCCACCCAGGTGGGTGACCAGCTCCACTGCAGGCCCAGCGCTGCATTTGGGCCAAGGACCTCCAGTCAGCATGTCTCAAGGTCTGGACTTCCTGCAGCAACTGTTCCCTGGCACGCCCCTTCAGACCCAAGTCAGCCAGCAGCTTCCTCAGGCCATGGAGATGTCAGGAGTCATAGGACAGATCCCTGTTCCTCAGCAGCCCACTGCTTCAGAGTCTTTGCCCTTCCAGCAACTACAGGACTACATGTCTGAAATGAGTCATAGAACGGACAGCCAGCAAGGTAGGATGGATTACACAGACATACTTGTGAGATTGCTTTGGGTGTTTGAGTGGAAGTTTTTTTTAAGGATCGTTTAATTTTAATTCTGCTTCCATAAGCAAGTTTTTTCAAAATAAGTTGTTTTTGATTCTGAAATGTTTGATGTATTTTTTAAAAAAAAAAAAGTTTATATTTGTAGGCATGGACTGAATAAGTGTATGTTGAATAAGCACTTATGTTGAATAAGCGTACTTGCAGTTGTATGTGTATGGGGAATTATGTATTATCATAGCTACACTTAATTTGTTAGGTAGTTTATTGGAACAAAGTTTCAATTAGTTATTCTAATAATTTTAGGGAGGAGAGAGGGGATGGAGAAAGCTGCTAAAATGTATGAACATTTATTTTGTTATATGTAATAATCCTAATGCAACATCACTTCAAATATAATGTGTAGGTCAAGCAGGCCAGTTGGCACCAGACCCATTTGCTGGGCTATTAGATGATAGCGGCTTGTATCAACCCCCTTCTTCAACCCATGAAACTGCTACTACCACCTCATCTTCTGAAAATATGCCATGTCAGTATTTCTCCTTCATTTTTGACTCGCATGCATAGCAATATGAATCTATTACTCGCCCAAAAAACAAACCAGATTTTTGCATGTCTGTGAGAGATGAGTCCTAAATAGTATGAAAATAAATATTGAAAAAAATGTCTGTCGGTCTGTCCGCCGTCTGTCTGTGCAAAAACTTTAAAGTAGCTAAGTACTCCGAAGCTATTTCAACTATCAACGAAACTTAGTAAGATGGTGTGTACCCATGAGACCTCATAAATGATCAGTGAGTGAATTTCACTTCAAAGTCAAGGTTACAGTCATCAAATGTTAGTAAAAAAAAATGACAATTTTTCACAAAATGTCACTTTTTTTCTGTTATTAACCCGCTTCTATTTCCTAGGTCAAGGCAAGTAACTCCATCAAAATGCTACACCATGCACATACAAAAATTAATTATAAATGCACCACCCAAAATTATGTTCCACTCATCATTAATAATAAATCAACCACATATTTTTCTTCAAAATGAAATGTTACACATGCATTTTTACAATGTGTTACAACTGGGGAAAAAATCTGAATGTCAGCATTGCATACTGCACAACATGCAGCAATACGATCACTACCACAAATAATAAAGCACCGATTGTTCATCGTTGCTGTTATTCAAATCTGACAGAAACAGACCGTCAAAGTGAAAGTCCAAATCACTTTCCTCTCCATCATTAACCTGTACCAAATCAGCTTCCTAAAACTTTCAAATGGGTCATTTTCTTCATCAGATTCTGCAAGAATGACGCCCATAATTCTGCGTTTCTCAAACTTCAAACTTTAATCAAACTTTGAAAATTCACTGTGTGCGTTCTACACACTCTAAAAATGCAGTGAAAACTCTGCCATAAACCGCAGGAAATCATGATCACGTGTGCGAGAGTCTTGCACGTTTGCTATAAATAGATTTCCACATGGCAGCCTCTGAGCAGACAATGTCATTACCGGCCGCTGACTCTAGCAAACACAATGACACAAGGTTACATGTACTCTTACACAATGGCACATCTTGCCTAGCAATTCAGTCATTATGCTGATTGGGATACAAAGAATAAATCACCACTATAATTGTCATTGTTACAAAACATGGCACACTGATCAAGCGATCCAGTCATGATAATATGGTACATTGAACAATAGCCACTATAAATGTCACTGTCACACAAGAGGGCACACTGACCAAGTGATTTTTTCATTACTGTTATGATAGGTACAGGGTAGACAGAACAAAGACAACAACAGCGTCACTGAGAAAAAACAGTGGAGGCACTGTGGTCTAATGGTAGTGCTTCGGCTTGCGGATCTGAAGGTCCCGGGTTCGAGCACTGGCCGGGCCATTGTGTTGTGTCCCTGGGAAAGACACTTTACTCCTGTTTTCCTACTCCTTCGGATGAGAGTATAAACCGAGGTCTAGTATGTGTGTCGCATACATTCCATCATAACGGACTTTAAAGATCCTGACGCTCATGTCCTAGACGGGTGAGTGCCGGTAACAAGAACACACCCAGCATGCACTTGATCCTTCTCCCCCATCCCTGGCTGCCCAGGATTGTACTCAGTTGTCCGGGCTTCAGACCATGCGCCCAAAGGCTGCGGGTGGGCGTCTCCGGCAGTTTGAGTTAGATCCTGTATCGGCCAGCGCCTTGATCCTTAGGCTAAGGCGCCTTACAAATGACGAACATTAAACAATGTAGGCAAATTTATATTTTTAAAAAAGTTATAGTAATATAAAATAGATAGTAAACCTTATAAACTTTTTTTTTCTCACAGTAGTATATGCAATATCTACCATATCCTGTCCTATCCTGTAACTCGAAGGTCTAGGGGCACCACCGATGATCGTTTAACCAGCGTACGCCATCTTTCTCTGTCCTCAGCAACCCTCATGGCTTCGCTCAGTGTCAAGCCAGTCCATTCTCGAATGTTGTCCTCCCACCTCTTTTTCTGTCTCCCTCTTCTTCTGCCTCCTTGCACCATGCCTTGCAAGATGGTCTTTGCAAGGCCAGATGCTCTGGTGACGTGGCCATACCATCAGTGTTTCCGTTACTTCACCACTGTGAGCATGTCATCTTGTTGTTCAATAGCTTGTGTGATGGTCTATCGGACTTCGTCGTTGGTAATGTGCTTGGTATACGAAATACCCAGAAGTCTTCTGTAGCACATCTCCATGCTTTGTATTCTGCATTGTAGATCTGCTGTAAGAGTCCATGTTTCGCAAGCCTATAGGAAGATGGAGATGACAAGGGAGCGCAGCAGCCTTACCTTGGAATGCAGACTGATGGTCCTGTCTTTCCAAATGTATTCAAACTTGTCAGGGCAGCAGTTGTTTGAGTGATCCTGGAGAGGACTTCCTGTCAAGACTCATTGTATGATACATTAGCTCATAAATATTTGAAGCTGTGCACTGTGATGAGGGATTAGCCTGGGGCTTTGATGTCCATGTTGATGCCTTTGGTGGTGTTGGTCATCATTTTGGTCTTCTCTGCACTTATTTCCATTCCATAGGCTCTGGAGGTGATGTCAAGCCTCTGTACCAGCTGTTTAAGTTCTAGCCAATCCATCAATGTCATCCGCAAAACATACCCCATATACTGACTGTGCCTCCAATGGCATCTGCAAGGGCATTTGACATGATGCACTCTAGGAAGATGTTGAGTGTTGGAGAGAGTAGGCATCCTTGATGCACACCGATTGTCATTCTGAACCAGTTTCCGATGGCGTTCTGTACCAGTTTCTGATGGCGTTGTTGTGGAGGACTGCAGTAGTACGCCATATGCTGACTGTGCCTTTGTGATCTGCAAGGGCATCTGACATGATGCACTCTAGGAAGATGTTGAAGAGTGTTGGAGAGAGTAGGCATCCTTGATGCACACCGATTGTCCTTCTGAACCAGTTTCCGATGGCGTTGTTGTGGAGGACTGCACTGGTAGCCTTGTCATACAGGCTTTTGATGACTTCAATAATTTTAGGCCTGATGTTGTAAACTTTCATGGTTGCCCACAGAGCTGCATTACAGGCTCTGTTGAATGTTTTCTTGAAGTCGACAAACACATGATAGAGATGTTGTTGGTGCTGTATTTCTTGCAGATTATTTTGAGGTTGGAAATTTGTTCAATGGTACTTCGCCCTGCCCTGAATCCTTGCTTGTTCTTCAGCTATGATTTGTTCAGCTTGGGTTTCAACCTGTTGGGTACAGTGGAACCCCTCTTTTACGACTTCAAAAAAACTTGGAAAAATCGGTCTTAAAAGAGGGGGGTCTTAAAAAAGGGGGTTCAGTTTGGACTGCCTTTTGTTACACTTAAAATTACAAAACCCAATGTATAGTGTTCCACATTCTTTACACTTATTACAAAACTAACTAATCAAATAATGTAATTTAAAATGTAATGAAATGGTTTTTTTAATACTGTGTCAACACACATAAAGAAAGAAAGAAAGAAATAAAAACATGAGAAAAAAACCTGAAGTTTAATGTATGTAATCTTTTAAAAGCATGGTGTAAAACGAAAACTCTTTCTAAGCTTTCACTTGATTTTGAAAAAGGAAGTGATTTTCACCTGGGGAATACAACTTTTAGATTTTAAGACTCTCTGCTGACTGAAAACTGGATAGGAATTCTGCAGCCTCTGGAAGGTTGTTAGCAAGAGAATATCTTGCCAGTTCATGTGCATATAAAGATGCAGTCTTGCTGTCAATTATTGTTATTGGAGAGGATGCATTTTCTTCAGTGTCTTCATCAGTTGGAGATGGTTCAGGGACAGAGTCAGTCTTGTCCATCTCCATACATTGTTCAGGGCAGATCTGGAGATCTGCATAATCTCATTTCTCGTGAGATTTGACGAAAAAGACATCCTGTTATCTGCATGTGGTTTTCTCAACATTTAGCGATCTTTTTTGAACGACAATAACCTCAGTACTATTAGGAAATATTTCGCTGACAAGTCGTAAAAAAGGCATATAACCTAGGTCGTAAGTCGTGTTTGAGGGGGTGGTCGTAAATGAGAAGACAAGTAAAGAAGGAAAACGATCCGTCAATGACAATTTGGTCATAACAGAGGGTATGTATGGGCAACTAAATTTTTTTTGTGTTACTTATGTCATAAAAAGTAATTTATTTGAAAGAGCATACTAAACCAAGTAAAATAAAAAAAAATCAAGTGATTATCTTTATTAGTTCCAGAGATATCAAGGATAATGTGTTAATCGTAGCGTTCGGTATTACATTTGTGTACGAGCGGCCTACTTTGAGTGCACTCTATGCAACCAACAGTCAACACACATTGCTGGGGTTTTGTTTTCTTGTTAAGAATGTTGTGTGACATAGAATACAATAAAAACCTATGTGATTGTGAGAATGACAGACAAGTGACAGGTGGACAAAAATGGTCAAAAACACAGTTTCAATGCTGCACAAACAACACGAACATGCATTTTCAAGAGGCCAGCACACAAATATTAAAAGAGTTACAGTCTTGAAACTGAAGATATTTATTACAGTACATACATAATATTCAGTTGTTTTTTTAATTCTGTAATGGTCAATTAGATTTTGAGTTACTAAGCTGCTAGGAAGCCCTTTCGTTCAAATTTGTTAGGCAGAAAAAGCACATAAACTGAACGTAACGTTACTAAAATGGCAATATCTCCAAAACTACTGGATATACTTAGCTGACATTTTACTATGTCATTGACAACAACCAGGGCTACATATTAGCATTACAAACATGGCTAGAAAAGCAAATACAAGATGATATTTGTCCAAAAATGTGGGATTTAGTGCGTAAAAACGTAGCGTTAAACTGGATAAAATATCAATATTTTCAAAATTAACTCAACCACAAACCTTAAACTTTACAAACTAGTAAATAACATTCATTATCGAAAAATGCTTAGAGAAGCTTAAGTTTTTTTGTTTTTTTTTTTAACCACATTTGCATGCAGACCAAATCCACTTTTTTAAAATCCCTTTTTTCCATCTTTTTTTTTGTTGTTGTTAATCAGGTTAATTTAGGTCTCCATTGGTTCTTTTTGTTATGTTTCTTTATGTGGAAACATTTTTATTTATTTAAATTTAGCATAAATTTACATGTAAGCCTATCAAAAGCAATAGGCAGTTTTCCGGTTGTATGCTTAGAGAAGCTACCACACCATGACAGACTTGACCTGGGTGAAACAATTAAAACTTTCTCAGCAATGTGTTATTATCACAGTTAAGAATCTTGTAGCTATGACTTTTTTTTTCAAAACAACAACATGCATATTTACACATGTGAATCAAATGATAAAATTAAAAAATGGCTAATGCCACAAAAGTAGTTGTAGGTAGAATGTCAACACAATTGACTTTCGGTGGAGCTCCTCTCGACTTCATAAGGGCTTGTTTCATCCTTTGGAAGTGGGCATCACCTGGAGGAGGAAACAAAGTTGACTTAAAAAAAAGTAACCCTATATATAAACATAGATGTGCCGTTTCATCATTAATAGTTCTATGGATCGCAAAATAATATCATTAGAAAAGTCCTTATAGATTAGATTGATCAACAAAATATTACTTCATGACATAAGTCCCAATCTTAGAAAAAAATTTTTTTTAATTAGTCCAATAAACCATTGACTAAAGTGCTTATATATCGAGTAAATTTGTGTAAACAATCTTGATATTGCATTGAGTAACAAGTGTGTGGTCTACATCAACTACACCTACTACTACTACTAGGCTAGCTTGTAGCTTTGTTGATGACAGTAGGCCTATTCTCGAACTATCAGCAGCCACATCCGGTTGGATGTAGCGTTGTATTTTTACAATATTAAAAGCCATCCTTGAAGATATACGTTTGTAAGTACATCTTAGGGTTAAGATAAGTGATAATCTTTGACATTACAGTGATTCTATTACTTTTTTTTGCGCAAGAAAAATTACAAGTCGCGCGAAGTTGCAGTCGTTCTACCATGCTTGTTGTTAACAAACGTGAGACGCTTCACTCGGAAAACATTCTACAACTATTTTAATTTCTTCTTTCATCTAAAACTACGAACTGCTGTAGACAAATAAAATAAGCAGCAATAAAGAAATGCAGTACTCACCAAGAATAGCCTTCATACTGAAGACAATCGAAGCAAAACATTCACCGCTATCGTTCACAGAACACGCTCGCGTTGCCATTTTCTTCAATGAAGGAAAACGCAACGGGTAGTTCGCTTTGATTGGCTCGAGCTCCGCGTCATCATGAATATTAAATAAGTCCCTTAGACCATTAAAACCGTAAAAAAACAAGCTTTCTAGCTCATCTTTTTAGTATAATTTCTGTTCAGTAGGTAAACGGATATCTTCGTTCAAAAATGTCCTTCTTTTTCACACTTCATTTTAACCAAGTATTTCTTATTTAAATTTAAAAAAAATTATACGTAACTAAAGGGTAGAGTTCCGTGTGTATGACCGACCTAATTTGCATGTTGTGAATGAAACCGGTTCTTTTCTCTGTGGAAATTTCCAAACGTGCTCTCTGTTCGTCGCCGAGGTTAGTGGCTGCGGCCAGCGACAAGCGGTGCCAAAATCTCAATCGGATGGCTTAGAATTAGCACTAGTGTTAATTTAATAAGTAACACATAGTAATTTAGACAACAGAAAACAACACACAAAGAACAGATCTTTATTGAGAATATATTTTGAACACTATTTATGAACATTTTCTACTGTAAAACGTCAAGTGAAAATCGAGTTCTAAAGGCCAGAAGACCGCTTTCCCGGCAGGCTTACATAGAGGCTGCCTGTACATACAGAGGGGGTGTCGTTAAAAAAAGGGGGTCGTACTTCAGGGGTTCCACTGTATTATTTTCAGGAGGATTTTGCTGGGATGGCTGATGAGGCTGATAGTGCTGTGATTTTCACACTCCTGAAGGTTACCTTTTTTGGGAAGAGTGATGACAAGCGACTGGGTCCATGGTGTAGGCCACTCCTCACTCTGCCAGATCTTGTTACAGATAATGGTGAGGACGTCAATCATTGCTTCTCTTCCTGCTTGAAACAATTCCAAGGGTATGTTGTCCACTCCCGCTGACTTCCCTTTCTTCAGAGAATGCACTGCTGCCTCAACGTCTTCTTGGAGAATGGGGAGGATTTCTTCTTCTTCTCTGTTCTTTTGGGATATGCTAGAACTGATGGGTCTCCGTTTGGTGTGTGGTTGTAAAGGTCAGAGCAGAATCCAAGACTTCTTGTTCTTCTGTAAGGCATATGCCAGACTTGCTTTGGATCAAGGAGATCTTGGTCTTTTTAACACTTGTAAGCCGCTTCACAGTTTGGTAGGCCTTCTTGCTGTTGTTCTTGCTCAGACTGTTCTATATTTCCTGGCATTGATCTTCTATCCAGTTCTCCTTTGCGGTGCGCATGCCTTTTCGGATGTCATTGTTAATTTTTCGGTAGGCATCAGCTCCCTGTGAGTTCTTTTTATTTTTCATTTCTCTTCGTTTATCACACAGATCCAAAAGTTCAGGTGTGATCCACGGTTTTTTCTTTGGGCGGTGCTTGCCGAGGATCTCAGTGGGGCGGGCATCTGTCACAGCTGAGATGAAGGTAGTGATCATGGTGTGGACATCTACTTCACCAGCTCCCAAAATGAGCAGTGGTGCAAATTTCCCTCCAATTGTGGCTTGAAACATTTCTGCCAACTCCGGGTCTTGAAGTTTGTCCAGGTCGAACTTCAGTCTGGTGCACTTTGCTGTGTTTACTCTCTTCAAATGGAGCCGGAAGGACATCATCACGAGATCGTGGTCACTTCCGATGTCTGCTCCTGGAAAAGTGCGTGTCCTGCTAATGTTGATGGTTGATCTGAAACAGTTTTTGACCATGATGTAGTCGATCTGGTTGTGATGCTCCCTGCTGAGACTGTGCCATGTCCATCGTCTGGATTTTTTGTGGAAACCAAGCATGTTTGCCAGTATCAGATTGTTGTATCTGGCAGACTCCAAGAGTCTCAGACCCCTTTCATTTGTCTCTTTGTTGCAGTTGGATCCACATGTGTCTGTCTCCCCAGTTGTGGTGTGCATCTTGGCCAAACTTGGCATTCCAGTCGCCTTGCACTATGACTATGTTCTTCTTTGGCACTTGGTCAAGGACAGCCTGTAGATGTTCATAGAAATCCTACACTTCGATGTCGTCATAGTCTAATGTTGGGGCATAGGCATAGATGATGGTGATTTTGAAAGTGGCTGATCTCAGACGGATGTAATGAGTCTACTGGAGACTGGGCGGCAACCCATGACAGTGGCTAGAAAGTCTCTGTGGACCAAGAATCCACGAAACGCCCTGTTATGTGCATGTCATCTCATCTCCTCGCCTGAAATAAAGCTTGTGGCCTTTGTCGGTCGTTGTTTCAACTAGGCCTTTCCAGCAATAGATCATATCACTCCCAAAAAATATCTATCAGTCTTAAATAATGTTTAAAATTAACGTGGGAAAACAATCAGGGTGTAGCCTCCTTTCCCATTTTTTTTCTTTGGGAATGGGAGGGGGGAGAGAGGCCAGCAGGATGGGTGAAGCTTTTATCTGCTGCTCTTTCATTAACAGGTGACGTTGTTTTGCCTTGTTTCTCAAGCCCTGTGCTCTTCTTTTTAGGGTGTTGATTTCAGCATGCATTTCTTCACCTCCATGCTCTCCATTTAAACCAGCCAAAATCCCCACCTAAGCATCCAATCTATACAATGTGTTTTAAGAATATGGTCCTTTGGCTTTGGGGTTATGTTTTTTCTAGACAGAAACGAGCCCTGTGTAAATGTATGTATTTGGAAATAGTTTCTTCAGAGTTTTTGAGGTCATTGCGACTGTTTCTTTGTGAGAGAGAAGCCTGTGTACTTTAGCATTAAGCGTGTTCACTTTGAAGTATTTCTTTCTGGTATTGCATGCCGCAGTGACAGCACCAAGGTCATCTGTCAATGCATCTGCTCTATATACACTGTCTGTTATTTCACAAATCGTCTCATCTTTCAGATATTTGTTGCAGTGATCCCCAATGAAGGTGCCTCCAAAGTAGGCCTGAGATGCTATCTGATGCTTCTTATCAAAATCTTATTAATCGCAGCTACAATTGGCTCCTCAGTTAACTTGCCCTTAACAGTTTTTTATCTCCTGCCACAAATTCTACTCAAGGAGTGTAGTCTTTGTGTGTGGAGATCTTCTGTATGCTGTACTGCAGCCATTCTCCACAGACAGTTCCAGCTAAATATTAATAAACTTTAGGAAAACTTGCAATAACTGTAATATACTACACACACAAACGATACACACACTGCACATATAAACTGAATGTAAGCACACAATCAAATGGTAAATACAGTTACATTTTAAAGGACTTACAGTAACAAAACAAAGCTAAAAACAAATGAGACATAACAAGTAAAGAATATAAAGAAAGAAAAAAACACAACAAAACAAACAAAACACAATAAAGACAAAAGCTTACGCGCGGTAACGATGTGCGGCAAAATTCCGGGCTGACTGTGCAAAGTGAAGATCTGTAGGGAGCTGGCAACAATTAAGCACCTGTGACAAAAGTGTGCAGCCGCATTTTGTTAAATCTCTGCAATTACAGAGGCCAGCAACCAAACACAAAAAGACATTCATAAATACCAATCACATCACCGTGTGTTGAAATGTAATTATTAACAATACAGAGAAAAAAGAGAGGGCTTGATTTAAAAATTGCTTTTGTGTAGTGATGTGATTTAATTAAACCTTTTTGTACTGATTGATTGTGAGAAAAGCGTTAATGTTTTTCATAAATATTATTTTTACCATTTACTCAGTATCTTTGTTGTTTATTTTTTGTTTTTCTGCTTTTTTTTTGTGTCTAACAGCAAATGTTCCCGACTCCAACTTTGTATTCTCTGGTATAGACCTCTCCAGCATTCCTATTCCACAACAGACATCCACGTAAGGTTTTCTTCTCAGTGTTTGTTGGTTACAGGCAATGTACTTTTATGCGGTTTCGCCGAAAATAAAATTTTGGTAAAACAATTAAAATAAATAAATATAAAAATCTGCAAAATGAAATATATAAAATGGGGGGGGGGGGGGGGGGGGGGGGTTAAATTTTAGGGTGGGTAAAATGTACCGATGCACCAGTGTACTGTCTTCTGTAACCGGAAGTAGCATGAGCGCGCTACTTCCGTTGCAGCACCTATTTTGACCATGTGTGAAAATGTTGAGAACAAACTTTGTTCGGCGGGAATCTTCAACCATAGAAAATAGACGGCAGTATAAAGACTAAGTGAAGTGGGACATACTGTGAGAAACTGAAGACACCGGGAAAGGCCAAGCCCTGAGATCCAAAAGGAGGCAAGCCCAGTGCCTCCAATCCAAGCTTAAGTTAAGTAAATTTGGTGTGGGGTAAATTTTTGTATTATCAACAAACTTTTTTTTCGCTGTGGACATTCATCAGTGTTTGTGGCATTCTCTCTGGAGATGATGAAGACAAGATACCTAAGAGATGATTCGTGGATTTTAAAAAATGTATTGTTTTCATTATAAACAAGATGGCAAGCCAGCCATACAAATGAATTACATGGTCTGAGAGGACATTTTGTTGGTTTAACTTATTTGAGGTGGAACATTTTTCCCATGTTTATTCCCTAAAAACGCACTATTAAGCCTATTTTTTAAACTAAATTTAATATTAAAGGTAATATAGAAAAACTATGCATTTTTGTAAAGATCATGGCATGTTCTTTCAAGAAATTAACAATAGGAAATACACTTATTCATCTTTTGTAAAAACAAATAACACTCAAGTATCCATACTGTTTGCACAAATCAAAACGTTTTTGATATCCAGAGTATATTCTACTTTCACCACAAAACATGTCAGTTTTGCACAGATGATACAAAATAAATTCAGAATATGTATCAAAATGTATATGAATAATTCTTGTATAAATTTGTCATATTAGGATTGGCTGCCATTTTGGAATTGAGGTTACTCTTACAGCAAAAATAATCAGGTTTACATTTAAATACTCGGCTTTACAGTGAAAGGAAGGTAACGGACCAATTAGGAATTATTAGTGTTGCTTCAAAATGAACTCCCTTTGGTTGGGTGGCTTATAACAGACACTGCCGATTTTCCTAAGATATGCTCCGCCAGCAACCATACAAACGAATCGTGCATCCTATTGCACACATCGCAGGCAATGAGTTAAATTTGTGGTAAACTAAACTTTCAGCTTCAGGGGGCCCTATATCGGCCAATTTGGAAGTACATTGCCTGTGGTTAGCAGTGCTGAAGGTGAAATTAATATGACAATTAATCTAGGATAAAGGCTCCCTTAGCTCAAGCGGCTGTGGTCTCTATATTATATAGAATAGAGGATTGTATTTCAGATGTTATCAAATACACCATTGAAATGTGAGGCAGTAATACAATGTGCATTTTGATGGGATGACCTTTATTGAGGTACCAAGTTGTCAGGTCATTTTGTATAATTTGTCATTTTCTTGCCACTGAACATTAAAAACAATAATTACAACTAGGGTGGGCGGGGGAGAGGGAGGAGGAGGAGGGGGTGGGTGTCACTTGTCAGTGGTGGAGACCCATACCTACACATTTTAGCCCTGTTTTTACCTTGAAATAAGTTTTAGAAAAACTCAAAATCTTGTGTATATTTTGTGTAAGACCTTGCAATGGGTTCTTAGAGTATATGTTCCTGTTTCTTGTGCCGGTCAGTAGTGTAGAAGCACTAGCCAGCACCTCAGCCCCAGCCAACCTCACCACAGCCTCCACAACATCCACCACTACCACAACCAGTGCCACAGGGGAGGCCAGCAGCTCTGCCTCAGCCACCGCACAGGAAAGAGGTGCTGCAGGACCTCAAGCCTCGGCTTCCACATCTAGCAATCCTCCTACCATGTTTGGTGCGCTTTTCTGTAGTTTTTGACTTTCATGCATAGCATGTGAGTCTATGTACACTCCCTACTCTTCCCCCCTCTTCCCCCCCCCCCCCCCCCCCCCCCCCCCCAACAAACAAAAAATGTTCTCTGTTTTGTTTTTTTCAAATCTGTGTGAGACAAGTCCTAAATAGTCCAAAAATGACATTTAGAATTTTTTTTTTTGTCCCTCTGTTTGCCCTATGTCTGTGCAAAACTAGTAAGTGGATTAATATTTTAGAACCTGTTTAAACTATCACAACCAAACTTGCTAAGATGGTGTATACCCATGAAACCTCAAAAATGATCAGTAAGATGGTGTATACCCATGAAACCTCATAAATGATCAGTAAGATGGTGTATACCCATGAAACCTCATAAATGATCAGTAAGATGGTGTGTAACCATGAAACCTCATAAATGATCAGTAAGATGGCGTATACCCATGAAACTTCATAAATGATCAGTGAATGAATGAGTTCGCTTAAAAATCACAGGGTCAACAAATGTTAGTAAAAAATGACAATTTTTTCAAAGAATTTCACTTTTTTTTCTAGGTTATTAATTTTGAACATGATTTTTTTTATGCATGATAGATATCAATGAGACACATACTATACAAATTTGGTCAACCTCACTCCAAGATCAAGGTCACAAGAGCTGTCCAAAATCTGTTGGTGTAGGTACTTTGAAGTGACCTTGACCTTAAGTTAAACTATGAGAGATAGAAAGTCCAAACTTGTATTTAGAGATGATAGATTGATCTTTCATAAATGGTCCGTTTTTGCGTTGATCTTGAAGGTCAAAGTCATTATAGGCCTTGCTTCACTGTTATAGGCTACAACTTTAGCGGGCGCCTCTTATGCTGTACATTTCGCGCGTATTGTTGACCTACTGAAAGAAAGGTGCGCCGCCCGCGTATGCTATTCTCTGAGTTTCTCTTTTAGTCTCTGCGCTAAGTCTGTGAACATCAAGGGAGACATTGTAGAACTGTGATTGAAATTTTGTGCGTTAAACTAAGCCGCTTCTTCTGTCATGAACACGCTTCATTAACTTTTTTTTCAAAATGTCTTGTGCTTCTAGAATTGTCAATTGTGGCAAGACATTTAATGAAAGCAACATCCAGAACAAATGGGAATGGATGGAGAAGTCAACGAAAGTTGGAGGTGAAGAGCAGAGGCTTTCAACCTTTTGGCGAAAGGTGGATTGTGCAGGGATGATGAGTTGTATATTGTGCGATAGAGAATTGAGCGATAGAGAATTAAGCTATGTTAATAAAGTATTTTTAACAAATTTTTTTTTAAAAAGGCAATTTGCAATTTTTTTTAACATGTTCATACTAAACAAAAACTTTTTTTCCCCAAAACATAGCTGTACATTTTCCAGTATTTCCATCCAGGAAATAAAACAAAATGGACTTAAAAAGTGCCAATTTTCTTTTCCTTCAAAGGGCTTCGCCCCCCTGACACCGGCCAAACTTTGATTTTTTTTCGAAGTTGTTCTGCAGCCTGAAAATAGGTCATGGTCCAGTGGAATGGCTGTTTATTTAACCCATACTATGCAACAACATTGGGTTATTTGATCAGACATGCATGAGAGGTCACGTGAAGGTCAAGGTCACTGAAGGTCAATATTATGTCAAGTTCACCGGTTTTTTGGCATAATACAACTTTTGCTGTACTGTTTTTTGATAGCACATGAGTGTATTTGGAGCCAAAGGTCAGTGTCATCTCAAGGTCAAGAGCATAGAAAGATCAAAGTTGGTATTACTTTGCATTTTATTGCCACCGTTTCATTTAGTTTTTTGTGGAAACTCATTTTCATGTTAAATATTGCGAATTCCATAAAGAGCATTTGAGCCATATGGGCTTTGCCATTCTAGCTAATTATATACATATTTATTTATTGTGTCTGATGAGAGAGAGAGAGAGAGAGACAAACAAGCTTTTGATACACCAAAATGGCATGACTACTTTCATCTTTGTGAAAAGATTTATTTCAAGAATAATTTGTTTTCTGTATAAATATAGGAGAGTCATAGGACGTTTTGAATCCATACCGGGTGACCTAAATCATTATTACCAATAGAAATTGGCAATAATTTCATGTTGTTTTACAGAGAACCTACCCGAAGGTGTGGATCCATCTTTCCTGGCAGCCCTGCCAGAGAACATCCGACAGGAGGTGATTGCAGAGCAGCTTCGTCTGCAGCGCATCCAAGCCCGTGCCAACCAACAGCAGCAGTCTTCAGAACCAGCTAGTGCCATGGAAGTCAATCCAGAGTTTTTGGCCGCTCTTCCGCCCAACATCCAGGAGGAGGTTCGAAAAGAACGGGTGTAGTGTGCTTGTTAATGATGAAGTTCAAGGCAATTGTGTTCATATTGTTGGTAGCTTGATTTGTTTCAAATAAATGTCTGTGGATCATTTTGAATGGTACAAGTCATTGTAGATATACCATAATCTAATCAAAACGGTGAAGTGTAGAACATCTTGAATATTCAAATCAACATGAATTGGACCAAAAATAATGAGTATAAAGGAAAATGAGAGATTTATGAGGCTTCCAAAACATTTGATGCCACATTGAGAATTGATGGATTATCGGTGGCTACTGTAAGGCTGTAGTTTGCTGTGAGATAATGACACTGATGTCTTCCTCTAGAGTGAACAAACACAATGAATCATTTATAAAAGATGGGAAACGAGCGATAGATGGCTTCCTATGGAAAAACATATTATGTGGGAGCTTCTGTGATGATCCAAGGCTGTAGTTTGATGGAAAATGAAGAATAGCTGGTTTCTTATAGGCTTCATAGGATTTTTTAAAAAATAAGCTTCAATAACTTCTTGCAGTACTAGTTCTTTCTGAATGGATCCATATACTGTGCATGATTGTGTCCTGTTGTGTAAGTTTTATACAGTGTTTTTGAGTAAAACAATCAGTAAAGCACAAACTATGACAACCAAGCATTTTAACTGAATTGTACATGTAATAGAACAGATCATTTCATAACTGAATTGTACATGTAATAGAACAGATCATTTCATAACTGAATTGTACATGTAATAGAACAGATCATTTCATAGATAGTTTGGTGCTGTGGTTCAGGTGCTTCAGCAACAGCGGTTCGAGCAGGCTCGACTCCAAGCCCAGCAGGCTCAGAACCAGGGTTCTGACCTTGACCCAGCTAACTTTCTGGCTACATTGCCACCCAACCTGCGCCAGCAAGTGCTGAGTGACATGGATGACACTACCATCGCTGTGCTGCCTGCTGAAGTGGCTGCGGAGGCTCGCGAGCTCAGGCAGGAATTGGAAGATCGCCATCGCAGAGTCATGCAGGAGCGTCTCTTTGCTCAGGGTGGGGCTGCCTCTCTCTCTGCCATATTTAGAAATACCAGTAAGTTGACCGTTGTGCAACTGCATAGGTGGTCTTCTTTTTTAATATCCTGGCTCCTCTAGCCATGTCCAAAAAGCACCCAACAAACATTAATGACGAGCACCCATAATGTGCTGATGTTCAGATGATCCCTTACAAATCTTATTTGTAAATATTTTTAAAAAACATTTGAATCTTAGATATTTCGGAGCAGTGCTTTTAATTGTTAAAAATTGCACTTGTATAAAATGCTAATATATTAGTTTACCCTAAAGTTAAACTGTAGAGCTCATAAATCATAATTGTTTCTTGCTAGGTCTGTATGGGCGCCTTGGTACAAGATATGCCATTCGAGCTGCTGGAGTTCCAGCCATACCTCGCTCTCGCTGGGCCCTGAGCATGAACTCTAGGGGTCAGACAGCAGGCACCAGCGGAGCATCTAGTCTTAGCCGCCTACGAGGTCGTCACCTGTTGGACCATGAGGCCCTGACCTGCCTGCTAGTGCTGCTCTTTATGGACGAACCTAAGCTCAATACCAGTCGCCTGTTCCGTGTGTTGCGCAACCTGTGCTACCATCCACCCACCAGGACATGGATCCTCAGAGCTCTGCTGTCCATCATGCAGCGCACAGCAGACAGTCACCCTGACTTAGATCCTCTCTCTGCCGGTGCTAGTGGGGTGGCTAGGCCAGCATCCAACGCAAGCAGTGGGGGGTCTGTGACTGCCAGCCCTGTGGAGAAAGGAGGCAAAGGCCGCAAGGGCCAACAGCAGTCTAGTAGCGTCATTGCCACACCTGTAGACCCCAATTCACCATTACCAGCAGGTGGTGCTGGCTGGTCTCGTGCAGAGGCTTTGCGGGCAGCAGGCTCTTGGTTGTCTATCAGCCTGGAGGCAGCGTTAGGGTGTAGAGCCAACGTCTTTCAAGTACAGCGACCCGCTACCGGGGGCAAAAAGTCAGGGACGGTGGTTTTCCAGAGCGGTGCTGTCAGCATCCATCCCCAGGCTGCCCCTGTGGTTTGCCGTCATGTGCTGGACACACTGATCTCTCTGGCCAAAATCTTCCCCTCACACTTCCTTCCCAGTGCCAAGGCCAAGGAGACCATGCCTAATGAAGAGAAAGACAATGATCAGCCTGTCGTGGCTGCTACCTCTGTGCCTCATGGTGGTGCCAGGCCCAAAGTTCAAGCCTCAAGTAGCGGGGCCACTAGTCCTCGCTTGTCACGCTCCCACGCTGTGTCATCCGCCTCTTCTGTGCCTGATTCTAGTAAGCAAGAATCGGACTTCTGGACGTTGCTACTGAGGCTGGACGGGGCCAGTCAGGGGCGTAAAGGCAAGGGCATGCAGCGACCACACAGTTCCCAATCCAGCCTGGCCTCGGAAGCTGAGTCTTTAGGCAGTGACTACAACAGCTGTGCTCTGGGCCAGCTCATGGCTATGCTTAGTCACCCCGTGGTAAGGCGTAGTCAGCTTCTCACAGATCGCCTACTGCGTCTGTTAGGGCTTATCTCCGTGGGCTTGCAGGAAAGTGTCCCCCCAGCTCCTGCTCCCACCAGCACTGCTGCCACCACCCAATCCAGTACCACCACCTCCACCATCACTGTTACTACAGCTGCTGCAGCCTCCACTACTCCGCCCTCAGTGACCACATTAGCAGCTAACAGTGGTGCTGCAGCAACGGCAGTGTCCATTCCAATGGTGTCAGCTGCGGCGCAAGCCAGTGCAACAGCGTCTGAGACAGCCGTAGAGGCCAAGGCACAGTCAGAGGTGAAAACGGATGCAGGAACTGCAGACGAAGATCCAATCCTCATGGGAGAACTCAAGACAGCAGTGCAGGTGGGTTACAGCTTCCTTTAACCCAGTTCAATTTATAAATCTGAAGTTTATAGAGTTTATAAGAGAGAGCGACCCACACCAACTCAATGCCTATGTGAGCAGCACTGTTTAGTGCCTCCACATTTTGCTGGCTGCGGGCTATTTAAAGCTTGCCTGCACCCTCCCTTCCAGTAAAAGGAAAGGAAAGGTAGCATCAGCGAAGCTATTTATAGCTAGCCTGGCTGACCTAACCTCAAACAGAGTCTCCTCTCTGAAAATCCTTACGGGAAGAGAGGGGACTATAAACTGATAAACACACACACACACACCTAACCTCAAAACTAAAAAGCTTTGGTTGAGTCGGTGTGGACCATCAATAAATAATTTTGATTCTAAGAAGATGGTTTGGGTTTTTTTAACTTCAAAATTAAATCACTAGTTTTAATATTTGTTTTGTTTTGGGGACCTCTTACCTGAGTTTAGTGCAACAGTGTTCATTGTGATCTCAAGTAGCTCATTGATGTTTGTACCAGGTGTTGACATCCAAGTCATGCTCTGAGGAGGGCTTGGATGATGGCACCAGCTTGCTGCTGCAGCTATCATGGGCTAATAACGCTACGCGCCAGACCATTCTCCAACTACTGCTGGAAGGAGCACGTACTCTGGGCCTTACAGTTAGGCAGCACATCTGGTTAGTCCAGGTTTTTCTGTACATTATATAATTATTATTTTTATTTATTTGTAAGCCACATTAGTACTTTCTGAATGGATCCATACACTGTGCAGGATTGTGTCCTTTTATGTTGGTTTTTAAAGTGTTGTTGAGTAAAGCAATCATTCAAAGCACACAATATGACAACCAAGAATTGTTACTAAATTGTACCTGTAATCCTGACATGTGTTTGTTTTGGACTAACGGCCTTTCCACTCATGCCATTTACAGTCGTTTGTATAAATTCTCAATGTCGCAGAGTTGAATATAGACGTTATGAGTGATATATTGTGCTTGCTGGTTGCAGTGCCTTGTTGGAAGAGCTGAAGGAGCTGAATGCACGGCTACCAGTTGAACCTGACGATTCCAAAGATGCTGACGGTGTCACCACAACTCAGACTCCCAAGGGCGTCCTTCCTGATAGGTATATCACAATACTGAGATTATGCTATCCAAATTATCACCAACTTCATCACCACCACCACCACCAACCATTCATTTGATTGTGCTTAATACAGTTGCATGCATGATTGATCATTTCTGCAAGTTCGATACAGATGAACTTCATGTTTCGATGTGCATTAGATTTACAAATCCATTTTTGTATTCGTAATACTTTGCTGAATTGAAATTAATGTGTCGGACTTTGGTAACAGTTGTCATATTTGCGCAACACTAATCCATTGCACTTGAAAGTTTCCATTTTTCAACTTTTATAGCATTTGATTGCAACGCATCACCAACGTAAATAATTCTGCCAATTCTCTGTACAGTGGTACCTCGCATAACAAACGGAATTAGTTCCAGAAGTGCGTTCGTTATGCGAGGTGTTTGTTATTTGAAACACCATTTCCCATAGACTTTTACAGGAAATTGTGCAATCCGTTCCACATCGCCATAAAAAATCAAAGAAATTAGGGAAAATGAAGACAGGGCAATTTTGAGGGGGAAAAACACTAGTACAGACACTCGCCAAAGCAGGGTATGATGTTAGGTGTTGATGAGATATGATGCTAAGCGTTGATGAGGTATGATGTTAGGTGTTGATGAGGTATGATGTTAGGTGTTGATGAGGTATGATGTTAGGTGTTGATGAGGTATGATGCTAGGTGTTGATGAGGTATGATGCTAGGTGTTGATGAGGTATGATGCTAGGTGTTGATGAGATATGATGTTAGGTGTTGATGAGGTATGATGTTAGGTGTTGATGAGGTATGATGCTAGGTGTTGATGAGGTATGATGCTAGGTGTTGATGAGGTATGATGCTAGGTGTTGATGAGTTATGATGCTAGGTGTTGATGAGGTATGATGTTAGGTGTTGATGAGGTATGATGCTAGGTGTTGATGAGATGAAATGGAGCTGGGATGAGGGGGACACACACTTATGTACAGTTCACACACACGTAGGTCTCTTTTCCAGTCTAGTTTTTAGTTGTCAGAGTCAGAGAGCTGGAATTTTCCAGCTCCACCAGTGGGCGCAGACGGGGTAGGATAGTCTGTCCTTGAGTGAAAGAATTGGCCTGTCGTTGAGTGGAAGGACCGGCCTGTTGTTGAGTAGAAGGACCTGCCAGTTCTTCAGCTCCAGCAAGTCTAAGCAGGGACCCTGTCTGAAAGAACTTATCCTAAGTCTCCTGCCTCTCCCTTTTCTTGAGTAGGGTCCTGAAGTGGGCCATGGCCTTTTCATTGAATAAATCCACAACTTGTAGACTTCAGTTTGGTTGGGATGCCACTGAAGGGCAGTCTTATGAACCTCTTCCCACTTCTTCAGATGGTGCCTTTTTTCTCTGCCTCCTCGACCCCTGATGAGAGTTCTCTCCTCTCTTCCTCTTGTTCTTCCTGGACAAGAGCTTACAGTTCTTCAAGTGTTAACTCATCCCGGTGTTCTTCCAGCAGTTCTTCTACATCCCCTCATCCACCTCCATTTTTAGTTCCCTCACCATGGAAACAATCTCCTGGATGATTTCAGTGTCATTTGCTGCCTCTCCTTGAACAAAGGCAGGTATCAGGTCCCTCCAAGCACAGTTGAGCCCTTTGGGTGACTTGGTCCCAACCCTTTTGGATGATCCTGATGGCCTCAACGATATCGAACTCTTCCTTCCAAAATCTTTCACAGTCATTTTGCTGGGGCTACTGACGCTTCTCAAAGCAGTTTCAAACAAGGGTCTTGGTGTAGAGCTTCTTGAAGTTGGCAATGACCTTCTGGTCCATTGACTTAATGGTTCCATATGTGAAGCAAGTTAGTTCTGTGAGGCACTCGGGCGTTCGCAGCGGCATTTGTTATGAGGATCGTTCATTCTGCAGGGCGTTTGTAATGCGAGGTACCACTGTATTTCATATTCGTGAGATAAAGCAGTATTATTTCTTGGTGGAGATTTAAATTTACACCCTTGATTGATGTTTCATCTTCTTCTGTTGAAGGTTTTCACCAGGAGGGGGTCAAGTGGTTGTGTCAGCCCCAACCAAAGTGAAGTCTGGCCGTGAATTACAGCTGCCATCCATGTCCCAGCTGACCAGCAAAACCTCAAGTCAGCAATTCTTCCTGAGGATTCTCAAAGTTATCATTCAGCTTAGGGATGCTGCTAGATCTGCTGGCAAGAAGAAAAATCTTCTGACTGGTAAACAAATCTTTGTTTAATTTTGTATTCATGCATTGAGTAATGAATTAATTCAGTGGCAAAACTGTGAAATAACATGATGATACATACAGTGTTACCTCCCTATTAGGACCTTCCCCACTACGAATCCTTCTGGCTTAGGACCGAGATTCCTCTGACCAACATGTTTTGCTATATAAATGTCCTCTGTATTGTGACTACCTCCCTAACCCGACTTCTGACCTGACAGTAGTCACCAATTACGACTTTTTTGTAGAAATAAAATTTTCTGTAACTAAAATAATGATCAGTTTATCAACAACTGCTTGTATGCATGAAGTTTACCGAAACATTTGGAGCGAAAATAAAGTCGCAGTTACATCCCTTGAACTTTTGTAAACCTTTGAGTTTTCAACAAAAAAGAGTTTTCTCTCTGCAAAGAGGGCTACTGCAGGTGTTAGAAGAAGAAAAGCACTGAATTTGGCGGAGCAAGTTGAAGTCCTTTATCATAGTGCGAGAGGCGAGGTTGCAATATCTGTTGGAAAATCATTCGGTGTTGGGAAAACCCAGATTCAGGGCATAATTAAAGAAAATGTAACCATTATAACAAGATGGAACAGCGGTGAAAGTGTAGACTGAAAGTTAAGTAAGGCATACACTGACATCGATGAAAGAGTGGCAGTGGTTCCCGTGACAGGAAAACTCATTCAAGAAAAGGCTTTGATGTTTTGTGTGGAGACAGGGTTATTATTTAATGTGACCACAATAAATGTTTCCAGACCAAGCAGATGTGTTCCCATTTAATTTCTGCAATCATGTTATTTTATTTAAAATTAAATATAAGTACCATAACCTGTTGAACTCTCTATTAAGACCCCTCTGTATTAAGACCAATTTTTCAATGATTTCTTAAGGTTGTAATAGAGAGGAAGCACTGTAGTCATTGTATGGGCCTTTTAAAGTTGATTTGACTTGATAACCTGTTTTAAAAATATAATGTGGACATTGTGTATTTAACATTTTGATAGGTTACAAGATGAAAAACAAAACACGAGAGTGGCATAATTGCAAGTTTGTGAAGGTGGAATTGTGTTGCTACATGAATTAGTGTTGTTTCTGTTCCCTCAGCATCTGCAGACTTTGCAGCCATTGCCGACTTAGTGAGTGAACTAGACTCTGATGCAGAAGCTTTGGTAGACCTGATGAGGCAGCGCACATCACGCCGCCTCCGCAACGACCCTGTAGCCAATGCCCTGAGCAACGCCCTGCGAGCTTTGGAGCCCAGCGATGGAGGACACCAGGCAGTGCAAGCCCCAGCAGGCGAAGAGGAAGGAGGAGAAGGAGCACAGGCAAACGCTGACAGACCGTCTGCCCACACCCCTATGGAAGTGGACCAGCCTGGTAACTAATACTCATTTTCACCTAGTTTTTGTTTTTCCTACACAGTTTTTTTGTTATTAGTTCACCACACTTTCAACAAGGTTTTGTTGTCTTTTGCTGCAATATGAAAAAAGTGTATTGGAAAGCCTGAACAGATGAGTGTGTTCAGTTTCCTTGTTACCACACCTACTCAACCAAAGCTTTTAGGTTTTGAAGTTAGTTCAGCCAGGCTAGCTATAAATAGCTTCACCGGTGCTCTTCTTTCACTGAAAAGGAGGGTGTCGGCAAGCTATAAATAGCCCGCAGCCAGCAAAATGTGGGAGAACCTAAGAGTGCTGCTCACATAGGCATTGAGCTGGTGTGTTACATTGACCTGGAATGTTTTTCTTAACTGTTGTGTTTGATATTCAGAAGCTTCTTTTTGATTGGCAAGAGATTTCACTGTTTGCCATAACTTTGTATGCAGGACCCAGCACCAGCAGTGATGGCAACCAAGGGAAAAAAGAAGTGGTTGCACCTCAACTTCCACGTCTGAGCGAGCAGTTGAGCCTGGAGGAGCTATGGGTAACGCTGGGCCAATGCCTGAAGGAGCTGGGGCGTACAACTGACCACCATGCAGTCCTTATTCTGCAACCTGCTGTTGAAGCCTTCTTCATTGTCCACGCTGGCGAGAAAGAAAGCAAACGTAGCGATCAGGCTGCCCCCAAGCGGGAGGACCAGTTAGCCCATCTTAACATGGAGATGGCTCCCCCCTCCCCATCCCCTTCCCCAGGACCATCTACTAGTCAAGTGGTGGTGGAGTCTGGGGCTGTTGGCATTACCAGGGAAAACTCTTCCGCCACCATTGCTCATCTGCCTCCTGACACACAGAAATTCCTCAGGTTTGCAGGTATGGGGTGTTGTGTTCTCTCTCTCTCTCTCTCTCTCTCTCTCTCTCTCTCTCTCTCCCTCTCTCTCTCTCTCTCTCTTTTTACTTTTATACTTATTTATTTGCGTGTGTACCTTGCATTATGATATCAAGTTTGTGCACCATCTTCACATTGTGAACATTTTACACTCTGTTTAAAGCTTTTACTGGGCACACGTTTGTCTATTTTTTAGCTCTATTATATAATTTTAGAGATATTTAGGGGTACGTTAGTAAAAACACCACATCTTAGGTATTAGTGCATAGATTTAAATGAAATAAAATGCAAAATGAACAGAAATTCTCTTTTGATTATCTACCTTTTTATTCTTCTCTTGTTTTTATTACTCCTTATGTTTACAAAAAAAAGTTTTAAAAAGTCCAAACAAGCCTCCTCCTCTTCTTCACTTTTCTGCCAATCTGAAAGATCGAATGCATGCACGCTACTGACACTGTCAGTACAGATCTCTTCCTCCGACTCAAAGTCCATTTCTCTCACTTCAATGTCTGATAAATGGAAGTCTATAAACCTCCCCTTCATCAGTCGTATAATCCAAACCATCCATTTTAGACACTCACACCAAAAAAAATTGGAAAAAAAAAACATCGAAAAAACGAATGTATCAAAGAGAAAACTTGTGAAAATGCAGTCGAATGTTTTCACAACGGAATAAACCGGAAGTCTCGCAATTTTTCAAACAACGCGATAATATAACTAATGGTTGATACGGACGCTTTTGGGCGTTTTGCCTGTTTAGACTTTTGGCCGCTACGCCCGGTAAAGGGTTAAGCACATACATTTTTACTTGCTATCACATGAGATCATTTTGATGACATTCTGTTAGGTTAATGTGTTAATGAACTCATTCTTATATAGCGCTTTTTAAGAGCTGCTCAAGGTGACAGGATCTAATGAAAGCTACCCAAGGTACCCACATGCAGCCTTGTGGTCAGTGACAGGATCTAATGAAAGCTACCCAAGGTACCCACATGCAGCCTTGTGCTCAGTTGTCTGGGCTTCAGACAATGCGCCTAGGGCGCATTGTCTGAAGCCCAGACAACTGAGCACAAATTTGGTGATGGGGGAGAAGGGACGTTGACTTGGGAGATATATTTGTGTAACCAGCACTTGCCTGTCTAGGACACAGAGGTCAGGATCTTTCAAATCCATGTGTGCATGCACGGGATAGACCTCCGTTTATTTATTTAGTTTTTTTAACACTTTATTGTCCCTTTTTATCTGGAAATTCTGGGCCCCCATGGAAGGCGTAGTCCCAGCCAATGGCGTGCCCAAACCCAACCTATTATTACCTATTATTAGTTGTGTTTTTTGAAATTTTTGCTTTTATCTGCAAGAGTAAAGATTAATAGATTGATACTAATATTAATTTGTGTCACAGAAACACAAAGTTCCAGATTATTGGTTGATACCAAGACTTATTTGTGTATGATTATTGATAGAAACTGATAATTGTTTTCTTCGCAGAAACGCACCGTACAGTACTGAACCAAATTCTGCGACAGTCTACGCTGCCTCTGGCTGACGGCCCTTTTGCTGTGCTGGTGGACCACACCCGCATGCTAGACTTTGACGTTAAGCGGCGCTACTTCAGACAGGAGCTGGACCGAATGGAGGAGGGACTGCGCCGAGAGGACTTACCTGTGCATGTTCATCGTACCAACGTCTTTGAGGAATCATTCCGAGAACTCTTCAGACGCACTCCAGAGGAGTGGAAGCAGCGTTTCTACATCGTCTTTGAAGGTTGGTTCTGTTATATTGTACAAAAGCTGTCTGTTGCATTTTGAGTTTGTTAATTGCATTCTGAGGTTCGGATTCAGATTCAGAAAACTATATTATCTCACAAGAGAAATTCTAACATGCAATTGCTGTCAGTAAAAAGCAATTAAAAAGGTAACCGTAATATTAAAAAAAACATTTACAAAGATATCTCATGCACTGACTAGCACAAATGTACATATTAACATGAACATTACAGACACACTGTAGCCTTACATGCATATTCCACAATATTTGGAAACTGAACATCACTCTCATTACACCTCAACATCATAAACACAAACACACACACACACACACACACATGATGCCAAATCACAGGTTTGCTATTAAAAATTATGCTTCAATTAAGTATTACCGAGTCAAGAATACTGGATAGTAAAATTGCTGCATCATAAATTTTAACACTCCCAATATAGTGCACCCAAACGCCACACGCACACACATACATACATCAACACCCAGCTTTCAGTCAACACATATTAAGAATTTGTACTGGTTGTTGCTTGCATTCTGGTTGTATTTTGAAGTTTTTGTAATTATCTGTTCCTTTGTGAATGTGTTGGTCACTGTTGTTGCTATCATGAATTTTAAAAGGAATTTGCATTTCAGGAGAAAATTGTTTCTTTTATTTGACTTTCAAAAGAGAGTAGTGGTTGTCTATTTACTTTTGAAGGATTATGGGTAGATGAACACTTAATAGCTTCCAGCATGACTGTTCATTAATGCAAGTCTGTTCCTAGAGTGTTAATCAATAACTGTATATTTTCAGCATGACTGTTCATTAACCCTCTTGCCCCCACAGGGGCCTAAGCTCTATCAGCTCCTATTTTCTAGGTCAAGGCAAGTAACTCTGTCAAAATGCTGCACTATGTACATACAAAAATGAATTAAAAATGCACCACCCAAAATTATATTCCACTCATCATTATTAGTAAATCAACCACATATTTTTCTTCAAAATTAAATGTTACACATACATTTTTACAATGTGTTGCAACTGGAAAAAAATCTGAATGTCAACATTGTATACTGCACAACATGCAGCAATACGATCACTGCTACAAATAATAAAGCACAGATTGTTTATCGTTGCTGTTATTCAAATCCGACAGAAACAGATCGTCAAAGTGAAAGTCCAAATAACTTCTCTCTCCATCATTCACTTGCATCAAATCAGCCTCCTAAAATCCTTCAAATGGGTCATCTCTTCATCATTCTGCAAGAATCTGATGCCATAATTCTCCGCCTCTTAAACTTCAAACTTTAATCAAACTTTGAAAATTTACACGCTCTAAAAACACAATGAAAACTCCGCCGGAAACTGCAGGAAATCACGATCACATGTGCGAGAGCCTCACACGTTTGCTATAAATAGATTTCCACATGGCAGCTGCTGAGCAGACCACGTCATTAGCGCCGCTGACCGTCGCTCTGGGAGCGTGCAATAGCAAAAATTTCGTTTGCTCTAGGTCGCTCCGCAAGTAAAAGGGTTAATGCAAGTCTGTTCCTAGAGTGTTAATCGATTACTGTATATTTTCAGCATGACTGTTCATTAATGCAAGTCTGTTCCTAGAGCTTTAATCAATAGCTGTATATTTTCAGCATGACATTATTTATTTTTATTATTTTTTATTAATTGTTTAAAATATATTTATATTTCGATGTGTTTTTCTGCAGGCGAGGAGGGTCAGGATGCAGGAGGTTTGCTACGAGAATGGTACTTGATCATTTCTCATGAGATTTTCAACCCCAACTATGGTCTGTTCCGTACGTCGCCTGGTGACCGTGTGACGTACACCATCAATCCTTCATCCCACTGCAACTCCAACCACCTTAGCTACTTCAAGTTTGTTGGTCGCATCATCGCTAAGGCCATCTACGACAACAAGCTCCTGGAGTGCTACTTCACTCGCTCCTTTTACAAACACATGCTGGGTTTGGCCGTCAGGTAAGAGATATGTCATCTGCAACAGTGTTGATCTTAATTGATTTACTGAAGTGGCCCATTTCTATAAAGCAGATGCAATCACTGTGACAGATGTCGCCACGGAGATCCTTGGAAAGCACCGGCCAAAGAAGAAGCTGTGGATCACACCTGAACTTTTGGACCTGTGTGATAAATGAAGATAGATGAAAAAGAAAAAGAACACCTCACAGGGTGCTGATGCCTACCGAAAAATCCACAATGACATCCGAAAATGAATGCGCACAGCAAAGGAGAACTGGATAGAAAATCAATGCCAGGAAATAGAAAACAGTCTAAACAAGAACCACAGCAAGAAGGCCTACCAGACTGTGAAGCGGCTGACAAGTGTTAAACAGCCCAAGGTCTCCACGATCCAAAGCAAGTCTGGCATATGCCTTACAGAAGAACAAGAAGTCTTGGACAGATGAACAGAGTCCTGCTCTGACATTTACAACCGCACACCATACGGAGACCCATCAATTCTAGTATGTCCTGAGAACAGAGAAGAAGAAGAAATCCTCCAAATTCTCAGAGAAGAAGTTGAGGTAGCAATGCAATCGCTGAAGAAGGGTAAGTCAGCGGGAGTGGATAACACACCAGCGGAACGGCTTCAAGCAGGAGGAGAAGCAATGATTGACGCACTCACCATTATCTGTAACAAGATCTGGCAGAGTGGAGAGTAGCCTACACCTTGGACCCAGTCGCTTGTCATCACTCTTCCCAAAAAAGGTAACCTTCAGGAATGTGAAAATTACCATAACATCAGGCTCATCAGCCATCCCAGCAAGGTCCTCTTAAAATTATACTCAACGGGTTGAAACCCCAAGCTAAACAAATCATAGCTGAAGAACAAGCAGGATTCAGGGCAGGGCGAAGTACCACTGAACAGATTTTCAACCTCAGAATAATCTGCGAGAAATACCTACAACACCAACATCTATATCATGTGTTCGTAGACTTCAAAAAGGCGTTTGACCGAGTCTGGAATGCAGCTCTGTGGGCAACCATGAGAGTGTACAAGATCAGCCCTAAAATTATTGAAGTCATCAAAAGCCTGTATGACAAGGCTACCAGTGCAGTCCTCCACAACAGCGCCATCGAAAACTGGTTCAGAACAGCGGTTGGTGTGCGTCATGGATGCCTGCTCTCTCCGACACTCTTTGGCATTTTCCTGGGGTGCATCATGTAGGATGCCCTTGCAGATCACGAGGGCACGGTCAGCGTGGGGGAGGGGGGAGGGAGAGTAATCTCCAATCTTCGTTTTGCGGATGACATTGATGGATTGGCTGGAAAGGAACAAGAGCTTGAACAGCTGGTATAGAGGCTTGACACCACCTTTAGAGTCTATGGAATGGAAGTAAGTGCAGAGAAGACCAAAATGATGATTAACGGCACCGATGGCATCAACACGGACATCAAAGTCCAAAGCAGGTCCCTCAAAACAGAGCATAGCTTCAGATATTTAGGAGCACATGTATATCAACTAACAAGTTAGTATCTCCCTTCTATGTCTCTGTCGACGTGCGCGTACAACCGGTTGCTTCCCTTTACATGCTTTGCGCTCCATAGAGCGTCGACGGCCTAAAATAATTTTTTAGAAACTTCAAAACCCAGGGGAATTATGGGTAGGGAAATCCTTTTCTGAAATGACGTCGGCAGGACTTTTGCGATTGGTGCATGGCACACGAGACACACGCAAAATGGCGTCACAAGAAGATTGGTTAGATCTGAATTCGTCTAATTTGACCTCGCATGCTGCTGGATAACAATGCAATTTGAATTTGCTTTCAAAAATCAAAAGAGAGCAAGACCAAAACAAAGTACAACGAGCCAAGGCAACGCAAACACTCAAGGCCGACAGAACAAAAAGCACACAAACTACAAAAGGTAAGTACCTGTGACCATACACAATAAGGTAGGCCTAACCACCATTGCAAAATAGGATTGATCATCACCATGATTGAATTTTTCCACCCCACCTTCCAATCGGTACGGAATCGAACATATGCTCAAATCATCATATCTTTGACAGAACTTGCATGTGCATTATACAGTGTGATTCAAGCGAATGTGATTCAAGCGATAAATGAACCATCACATCGAACGATCTGAGCATCTGAATCAATGACAATGGCGAACAGTCGTTCACTGAGACTCACAATCGCCTACACTGAGCTCACATACATGTGTGCATGTTTCTGTAAATCCATCGTGTTCTCCTTCGATAATTGAGCAAAGCCTTTGTTCACTACCAGAAATATGCAGTTCCTCTCACAACTTTCGTTTAATTTCAGCCAGCACATCTTCGCGAGAAATGGCGACCATGACTGCAACCATAGCTAGTTATCAGTTACTTCCCTTGAACAGATTTCCCAGAATTCTCTATTCTATTTTTAGGTTTGGGATACTCCCGTCTCAGCTTGTGGCTAAAACCAAGGGCAACGGGACCATCGCACGTCGACTGGGGGCAATACGAGATACTAACTTGTTAGTTGATATACTTGTGTTAGGAGCCATTGTATCAGACAATGGGTCTCGACAGAAATCCCTCTCCGGGATCGCACAGGCGGCTGCTGCCCTGGTGAGGTTGAAGCCAGTTTGGAAAGACAGGACCATCAGCCTACATTCCAAGATAAGACTGCTGCGCTCCCTTGTCATCTCCATCTTCCTATACATGGACCCTTACAGCAGATCTGCAGCGAAGGGTGCAAAGCATGGAGATGCGGTGCTGCAGAAGACTTCTGGGCATTTCCTATACCCAGCACATCACCAACGACAGGGTCCGACGGACCATCGCACGGGCCATTAACACGATGAGCTGCTCACAGTGGTAAAAAAAACGGAAACTCTGATGGTATGGCCACGTCATCAGATCACCAGGTCTTGCAAAGACAAGGAGGTAGAAGAAGAGGGAGACAGAAAAAGAGATGGGAGGACAGCATTCAAGAATGGACTGGTTTGACACTGCGCGAAACAATCAGGGTTGCTGAGGACAGGAAAAGATGGAGTACGCTGGTTAAACGATCCTCTGTGGTGCCCTGCGATCTCCGAGTTACGGGATAGGATAGATAGGAAGATAGATGCAATCAAATGGGTAGAAGTTTGAAAAGATAAGGTGATGACTGAGTTTGTTATATTACAGATCATTTACTTTGATAGCACAATTTACTATGGTTGGTAATATTATTACATGGAACGCTGACATGGAAAGTTAACAGTTTTGTGTCAAAATTGTACTGTAGTTGATAATATTATTTTGTTTTTTCATGTATAGGTACACCGACATGGAGAGTGAGGACTACAGTTTTTACCAGGGCCTGGTTTTCTTGCTGGACAACAACGTCAAAGACATCGGCTATGAACCTAGTTTCTCCACTGAGGTAAGGCCGCTTTTTGACTCGCATAGTGTTGTGAGACTGTGTGCTAATCCCCTCCTCCACCTCTCCCTCCCGCCTCCTCCTCCCCCTCTCCCCCCTCTCTCCCCCCCAAGTTGCCCCCAAAAGTCCAGATTTTTGCACATTTGTGTGAGACGAGACCAAAATAGTCCAAAAATGATATAAAAATAAATGTATGTCAGTCTGGTCACTGTCTGTCTGTGCAAAAGCTTTAAAAGTGACTAAATACTCGGAGCCTATTTCAACTATCACAACCAAACTTGGTAAGATGTTGTATACCCGTGAGACCTAAAAAAATTAACAGTGAATGAACGACTTCACTTCAAGGTGGTCAGGTCAGGGTCACTGGGTGTTACACTCGTTTGGTGTTTTTCTATCAGTAGTTGATTCAGCCCCAATGCTTGAAGCTTGATAAGTGTAACTCAGATTCGTTTATCTGCGTAACCTGTTCACTCAGCAACAAGGCACGGAGTCGTTGTATGAAGTTTCCCAACTTTATTCAGCGTACATCAACAACTGCATACAATCTCTCAATCGCTTTTTCACTTTCTCTCCTTCTCTTCTACACAGTGCATCAATTATATAGTTTTTCTAGACTCCAGATTACTTCAGAACGTTCCCGAGTGACGCGTTACAACCAATCAAACTAAACTTCGTCATCACTGTCTTTCGTCATACAACATTCTTCATCATAAAACAGACGTGCCTACCATACGATATTTGAGCGTATTTTTACAAAATATGACTTGCTAGTACAACCGTACGCCAAGTGCGACAAAAGTACGAAAAAAAAAAATTAGTTTTGTTTTTTGTTTTAAGACGCAAGTTGGGCGAGTTGTCGCCCCTAGTAGTTTGGGGCTCTTAGATGACCACTTCATGGACGCCATCTTATGCGAACAGGCAGCATGTCGTATCCAGCAAAACGCAGTCTTGATTCTTCAAGTGACTGTGAAGATGAAGCTACAAGTAAAAAAAATCTGCTAAAAAACCCCAGAAAGCAGGCTTTTATAAAGGCCTACAGTGAGACATGGCCATGCTTCCCAGACAGACCCCACACCACACAAGAACTTTTGCAGCTGAAAAGTGCTTATTCAAAGGCACAACAACAGTACAAACATTGAAAACCTCAATTCAAATCGTTGTCATTTTTTTCTTCTTCTCCCAATGTGTTTTTGTTTTGTACTTTTTTAAGGATTGTGGGCAGAGCAGGGTTAAGTGGCATATTTGAATCACTTGTTATTTGTACTATATAGTCTTTGAGTGTGGTATCAATTCTTTTTAAAATGTTGATAAACACAGCATTCACTGTGGCCTTTTCTTGTATCAACATGTGAAGAAATCGATAATTTTGTACCCAGCTACAAATGTGTTGTTATTTTATTATCATAAATTGAAATTTAAAGAACCCTTTTATTAAAAAAAATAACAATTCCTGTTCTAAGTGTTGCACAGCCAAAAGTACTACTTTTTGTCTCAGAATACTAAAAGTTGCTGTATAGAATACTATTAAAAAAATTGTGTGGTAGGCAGGTCTGCAAGGTCATTTCAAGGTCACTGTTTTTTTTGGGCAGAATACAACTTTCGCTGCACTTTATTTGATAGCACGTAATGTATTTGGAGCCGGAGGTCAATGTCATTTCAAGGTCAAGAGCATAGAAAGATCAAAATCGGTATTACTTTGCATTTTGATGCCGCCATTTTATGTAGTTTTGGGGGGGCACTCATTTTCATGTTAAATATTGCGAGTTCCATATGGAGCATGTAAGTCATATGTTTTCCTTCTGTATTCCATATGTTTTCCTTCTAGTGTCTTTTTTTTTTTTTACCTTCTGTTACTGAGTTAAAAATTTATTATCTTCAAAGGGAACATAATAATGAAATAGTCAAATGAAAATGTTTTTAAAAAAATAGTTTATTTGCTAAGATGTAATGTGTTGTATTGAGGTCTGCATTGTTTATTTGCTGAGATGTAATGTGTTGTATTGAGGTCTGCATTGTTTATTTGCTGAAATGTAATGTGTTGTATTGAGGTCTGCATTGTTTATTTGCTGAGATGTAATGTGTTGTATTGGGGTCTGCATTGTGTGTAACAAAGATTTGTTAAGGTAAATGAATCAGCATAACCTGTTCTGTACAATTTGAATTAGCTGTGATGTATTGATCAGCAGTGACAAATGTTTGTAAGTAACTGCTGCATAAAGGGCAGGAGGTGGCGCCATTTGTTAAATTTGGGTAAGTATGCACATTCTTTTGACTGGATGCAGATTTTGTGGACAGTGAAAACCATTTTATCTTATGCATGTATACAGGGTAATTGAATTGCTAGCTGGACCGTGCAAAGGCTGTTTCAGACTTGGCTGGCTTTGATATGGATTTTGGATAATATGGTAGTGATAAGAAGCATGAACAAATCATCCTTGCTTTTGTCAGATTTGTTATTACACTTATAATTACCTTATGTTCAATATTTGCCTCATTCTGTTTGTGCACAGATTCAGGAGTTTGGCGTGACCGAGACTCGTGAGTTGATGCCCAACGGCTCAAATGTCCCAGTGACAGAAGAAAACAAGCGGGAGTATGTAAAACTGGTGTGTCAGATGAAGATGACCGGGGCCATCCGACAGCAGCTTAATGCCTTCCTGGAAGGCTTCTATGATATCATCCCTAAGAAGCTGGTGTCCATCTTCACTGAGCAGGAGCTGGAGCTGCTGATCTCGGGCCTGCCCACCATCGACATTGATGACCTGAAGGCCAATACGGAGTACCACAAGTACCAGCCCACATCACTACAGGTCAGCACTAGGTGTAGTTCTTGGCGTTTGCTTTATGTCTTCACAACACCATTTTCAGGGCCATATAAACAAAAGAAGGAAGGGAAGAGGAATTAGTGTATCTTGTCTGGGACCTTCTGTTATTCTTTCTGTCTAGATGAAGAAAGGTATTATATGATTATGACTTTTTGTTCTTACTGCGTATCTACAGAATTGCTTTGCATTGGTGTTTCAGATCCAGTGGTTCTGGCGTGCGTTGCGGTCCTTTGACCAGGCAGAAAGGGCTAACTTCCTGCAGTTTGTCACGGGCACGTCCAAAGTACCACTACATGGGTTTGCCTTCTTAGAAGGCATGAACGGCACCCAGAAGTTCCAGATCCATCGAGATGACCGCTCTACTGATCGCCTGCCTTCTGCGCACACTTGGTGAGTTTTCCAGACAGTATCACAGTCTAGAACTGCAGGCAAAATGTGTAGTGCAAGGTTTTAGTGGCGTTTCCAGCATATTTGTACAATGAACACTCAGATTCAGGGAATAATATGACTGAAATAGGAAGAAGGAAAAATGAGTGACTTCACAAATCTGCAACTTAATTTTACACCCCTCATTCCTGCCTTCCCCTTCCTTCCCCCCACCCCCCACCCCTTTTCCTTCCTTCCCTCCCCTACCCCTCCAAACTTTTTCCCCTACTTTGACAAAAATGCCCCCAGCACTGAGACTTATTTAATTTTTTTATAAATTGTATGGTTTTGTTAATAAAAGGACCCGTTGGGGTGCCGGGGGTTTCAGTATAAACAGTATCCCCACTTTCTGGAAATTTAGTGCTTTAAATTCCCACTGTCGCTGTCTTTCTCATTTGCTCTTTCTCATTCCTGCTCTTTTCTATCAATCTGCTATACTATCGTCTTCTTCGCTAGCCCAGTCTCCTACCTTTTTTCTTGAAAACTCTTCCGGGACAAGACTCCTTGTTTGTGTATGGGGTCTGTTGGATCAGCTTGGGAATATTGGACGCTTTCTGCCAGGTGGTCACTAGGGCTTCCTATGATGTTATTATTTAGCAATGTAGGCATTTTATATGTATGTGTTTTGTTGATAATTTATAATGATGTTTGTATTCTATTTTGTTTTTGTAAACGGGGGTTCGATAAGTTGGGGTGAAGCCTCAGCCGTCCCCTGCGTGAGATGTCTTCATTGTAAAGTGACTGGCTGGTGGAGAGCTTTCGGTTTTACCGCTAGGGTTGTTTCAGCAGATCTTTTATGCGGATCGGGGGTTGTCCGGTCCTGATTTGGCTCGGAAGAGTCCGCTGGACCTAAAGCAATAATAATGTAATGTTAATAGAAGGAAAGAATTCCAAGCAAGATAACAGCAATTGTTTTTTTAACCTGATGTAGGTTTTTTTCATGTGTTGGTGAATGCAAAGACAATATGACAAAAAAGAAAACTCTTTAATAAAAACGTAGTGATTCACAGTAAATCCTTTTCAGAGTAAGACCAAGGACTTTACGTATTTCGTTAAATGTGTATTGCTTGTGTGTTGCAGTTTTAATCAGTTGGATCTTCCTGCATACGAGACATATGACAAACTGAGGAAGATGCTGCTCCTGGCTATCAGTGAGTGCAATGAAGGCTTCGGACTGGCTTAAGGCAGTTGCCACCAACTTCAGCTTTTTGAGCAGTCAAGTTGCACTTTGAACTACATGCGTTCTGGAAAAATAAAGGACTCGCCTTGTTGACAAGATAAGACTGGACTGAGAGAAATAACTTTAACGCGTTTTTACAGGTTTTTAGACTCCTCCATCGCAGTCAGCTTCAATGATTGACTGTTATGTTGTGACAGATTCAAACAAAATCTTGCTGTTTTGTTCAGTCGGAGAAGTTGTGTGTTATTTTGTTTTAATAGTTGATAATTGCGTACCCTCTAAGAACATCAGCTTACTGTTTGCTATATTCTGATATATTCTACCGTTGCTTATGGCAATGTACATCCAAGATACGGAGTGAATGTAGGTTTAGTATAGCTGGAGGGTATTTTAAAACATAAATGGCTGAATAATTTGATTTTGAAGTAAAGAAGATGCTTTCCCTATAATTGTGCAGTGTTGGGCTGAAATCCTATGGCATTGAGCGACTTACGTAGTGAAGCGTGAACAAATAGTATCTTGGTTTATCAGTGGCCCTTCTTTGCATTATGAGTCAAAGTACTGTTGTTTGATGTACTATCATTGAGTTGAACCATCTTTTGATTTGTCCCATGTTCATAGAGAAACCAATGGACTGTTCCACTTTCAAATAAACCTGTAAAAAGTAATTCAATACGCTGACAATGCAAAGTTTTTTTGCTACAGTTGTGTGAACTTGCAGTAGTTTATTTAATGAGAATGAATGTTTTGCAGTGGTAAAATGGCAGGTGAATTTTGATGTCTGATGAAGCATAGTAGTGGTTTTTGGAGAATGCTAGTTCCTAACTAGGATAATTGATGTTTGCCTGAAAGACTTATGACATGCTAGATAAATATGAAAGTGCTAGAAAAATATGGAAATGCTAGATATAAATATATATAATTAAGGTTGTGTTACAATGCTTGATCATCAGTTACACGCATGTGACAAGAAAATAAGTATGAGTAAAATTTTGTTCTATCATTGCTTGACTGACTTCTTTTCTGATTCCTGGGGTTGTTTGATTTTATTTTTATTTTAATATATGCTTTTGAGCTTTGTGTTGCTTTCTAATTACTATTTTTCGTGTTACGTATTAATATATCATTTTAAACGTATAGTATTGATTTTCCTAAATCATTTTGCTTCGTCTTTCAGTAACATTAATGACATTTTTAATGTGTTTTGTTGGAGGAGTGTGTATTATAAACATTGGACATTCAGTTTCTAGTGTGTGCTTGAATGGATGTTTGTGTTGCATATTTTGTGAGATTGCGCTTACTCTTCTTGCAGTTATTTTCGCCCAATGTGATTGTGTCTCTTTACCCCCTAATTTTTGGAGAAAATAAATACACGATGAAGGGTTTATAACTGCTATAAACTAAAGCATTACAATGGCGCATTTTGTCTTCATCCTTTGTGTTTGTCCATTTTTAATGTTCACATCTCATGCAAACTTGCTTATTTTGTGTGATGTTGAACACTTGATTATTGTTTGGTGTACTTGAGTGGACAATTTGCCTGATATTGGAAAGGCAGTTGGCATTTGTTTGTACAGTAGTGGTTACATTTTTTGGGGTTATCTGTACAGTTAACGGCCAGCGTGTTGTTTCTGAGCGTGGCAAATGCATCTGGATAAATGAGTGCAGACTGTTCTATGAAGGTTCAAGTGTAATACAATTTTGGCAACTTTTGAGAAATAAAAATAAAGAACACAAAAAAAGTGTGTGCCTTTTATCTTCTGAATGTCATACATGACACATTTTTATCAATTCTAAAAAAAATTATTATGTAAGACTTTTTGGGTTGTCTGTTCTTGATTGTATCCATTTGATTGTATCCACTTTCTCTGTAGTTATGTATTTCATCACAAAGTGGATAAAATAGATATGTTGTGTTGTGTGATGACAATATGAAGGAACTCCAGCACACACCAGTTCCATTCCTATGTGAGCAGCACTTTTCAGTGCCTCCGCATTTCGCATGCTACAGGCTATTTATAGCTTGCCTGCACCTCCCTTCCAGTGAAAGGAAGTATCGGCGAAGCTATTTATAGCTAGCCTGGCTGACCTAAAATCAAAATCTGAGAAGCTTTGGTCGAGCCGCTGTGAGCAACACAATGTTTGAGAAAACCGACTTTTGATGAGCCACTGTGCTTTGATGATCTTTTGTTTTCTGATCCACCCCAGGAGTGCTTGTAGCCCAGGTGACGTTCCGAGAGCTGTCCTCAAGCACTGGCATGAATCCCTTACCCCATTGTTCACCATCCTGTTCCAGGATCGTTGGACACAGGATACATCCCATCCCTTTGAAGTCTTCCAACCTTATCCCTGTACCAAAAAACCTCCTGCAACCTTGAATGACTATTGCCCAGTCGCTCTTACCTCCATTTCCTTTAAGTGCTTTGAGCGCATTGTCCTTCAGTGACTGCTTGGGAACCGTGCCTACTCCAGGACCCCATGAAGTTTGCCTACATGCCCAACAGAAACACCAAAGACTCCATCATCACCGTAGTCCACTGTGTTAAGACACCTGGAGAGGCCAAAGTCCTATGCCAGAATTCTTTTCCTGTATTTTTTTCGGCCTTCAACACCATCCAACATCAGATGATGATCCGGAAACTGATGGTAATGGACGTCATCCCCTTGCCCCGTGGGGGTGCTGGGGGTTTCAGTATAAATAGAATCCCCACTTTCTGGAAATTTAGTGCTTTAATTCCCACTGTCGCTATCTTTCTCCTTTGTTCTTTCTCATTCCTACTCTGTTCTATTAATCTACTATACTATCTTCTTCTTCGCTAGACCAGTCATCTACCTTTTTTCTTGAAAACTTCCGGGACAAAACTCCTCATTTGTGTCTGTTGGATCAGCTTGGAAATATTGGACGCTTTCTGCCAGGTGGTCACTGGGGCTTCCTATGATGTTATTATTTGGCAATGTAGGCATTTTATATTTATGTTTTTTGTTGATATTTTATAATGATGTTTATATTCTATTATGTTTTTGTAAACGGGGGTTTGATAAATTTAGAGTATAGCCTCAGCGTCCCCTGCGTGGGATGTCTTTATTGTAAAGTGACCGGCTGGTGGAGTGCCTTCAGTGTTGCCTCTAGGGTTGTTTTGGCAGATCTTTTATGTGGATCAGGGGCAAGTCCTCTTAGCGAAGTTGTGGTCTTGATTTTTTGGTCCTGATTCGGCTATACTGGCCCTGATTTGGCTCGGAAGAGTCCGCAGTACCTAAAGCAATAATCATGTAATGTAATGTAATGATCCTCAGATGGCTCTGCAGCTTTCTCACAGAGGGACCACAGCGCGTGGTGGTCAGGTCGTCCATCTCCATGAAGGCATCAAAAGATCTCCTTGCCCACACAGGGGCTTCTCAGGGCTGAGTCCTATCCTCAGCACTCTTCACCCTCTACAAGGCCGACTGCGGCTGAAGACATCTTCCAAGTTTTCTAACAACACGTCCCTGACTGACCTTATCACAATGAGCGAGAGCTTTTACCGCGGCGCTGTGGAGAAGCTCGTCAGATGGTGCGACAACAACCACCACCTCTTCAACGTCTCTAAGACAAAGGAGATGGTTTTTTACTACAGGAAGAAAGCTCCAACGCTCAATCCATTGGCCATTGTGGGTGAGGTGGTGGAGGTGGTAGACCAGTACAAGTACTTTATTATTGATAACAAGTTTGACTGGTTTATGAGGAGGCTGAATGCCTTCAATGTGAGCTCCAGGGTGTTGAAGCTGTTCTACAGGGCAACGGTGGAGTCCATGCTGACCTACAATAGCCTGTGCTTTGGCAACCTGAATGAGCAGGACAAGGCCAGGCTGGCAAAGGTCACAAAAACTGCTGGCACGGTGATTGGCAGACCTGTCACTGACCTCCAGGCACATTTCAAGGCGAAAGAAGTGAAGCGCCTGGAGGCCATTCAGCTTGACCCAAATCATCCGCTGTGTGACAAGCTGTTGGTGCAGACCTACTCCAGATCCGGCAGGCTTATCAGTTGCCGCAAGAGGACTGACAGGTTCCACCGGTCCTTTCTATCGAGCGCCATTCGATTAACAAATTCTGCAATCTGATTAGTCAGTCAGTCCGATAATAGCTTGTCAGCCAGAATTTTGCCTGTACCTGTATGTGTGTGCGTGTGTGTGTGCGTTTGTGAGTGTGAAATGGCGTGCCTGTGTGTGTAATGCGTGTGTATGATCCAGCATACAGCATCTACAGTGTATGACACAGTATGGATTTCTAAGATTACATGTTGACTTTTTAATTTTAATTTTTAATCAGTGAAATTTTTGTGAAGACTGTGCATTGTGGGTCGTTCTATGTCTGGAGATGTGTGCGTGTGTTAATTTTTTAAACAGTCCTGATTTAAGATTTGGCTTAACACATGATCTGGAGATGTGTGTGTGTGTGTGTTAATTTTTAAACAGTACTGTTTTGTGATTTGGCTCGACACATGATGATCATGTCTGTGCATGGGTTGCGTATGTCGTACATCTGTGGTTGGTGTTTGTGAGTGATAGCGTTGGTTTGTGGTGGTGTGTAGGGGTGTATGTGGAAGTGTACAGCAAAATAAGTATGTTTGGGGTATGCCTGTAGATAGTAGTTGTTTTATTATATATTATGCAGACTTGTTTACCATATGTTCGTAGGCAATTTAGTCTGAGAGTACGGTCATCTGGTCAGCTCGCTAAAATATGGTCGTTATTTTTTAAATATTTTTTAAAATTTCAATTAAAAGACGCGCAATGTACTTACTTTCCTGACCGAGGTGGTACATGCGTGCATATCATAAATTTGTGCAAAATCGACTTCACCATTGCACATGGCCATATGGAGGTCGCAACGATTGCAAAGGCGTGTATCATCAAAATCACATGAAAAGTTTGAAGAAGCTGCTAACGGCCATGCATCCATCAAAATCCTTTTCCAGGTGCAGATGAAATCCACTGGTGCCGATTACATGCATACATTGTAACCTGAAGTATGTGTAATGTGTTGCTTATTTGAAAGAAACTCCCCGTTGGGGTGCTGGGGTTTTCAGTATAAAAAGTATCCCCACTTTTTGGAAATTTAGTGCTTTAAATTCCCACTGTCGCTGTCTTTCTCATTTGTTCTTTATCATTCCTGCTCTGTTCTATCAATCTGCTATACTATCTTCTTCTTCGCTAGACCAGTCATCTACCTTTTTTCTTGAAAACTCTTCCGAGACAAAACTCCTTATTTGTGTGTGAGGTCTGTTGGATCAGCTTTGGAATATTGGACGCTTTCTGCCAGGTGGTCACTAGGGCTTCCTATGATGTTATTATTTAGCAATGTAGGCATTTTATATGTATGTGTTTTGTTGATATTTTATAATGATGTTTGTATTATGTTTTGTTTTTGTAAACGTGGGTTCGATAAATTAACAGTATAGCCTCAGCGTCCCCTGCGTGGGACATCTTTATTGTAAAGTGACCGGCTGGTGGAGTGCCTTCAGTTTTACTAATAGGGTTTCAGCAGATCTTTTATGCAGATCAGGGGTTGTCTGGTCCTGATTTGGCTTGGAAAAGTCCGCTGGACCTAAAGCAATAATCATGTAATGTAATGTAATTTGAAAGAAAGTTTATTTGCCCTCTTCTGCAAAACTTTTATCTGAACTCTTCACTTGTCCTCTAATTTTTATACTTTTTAAATATCACTTGCTTAGTAAACATCCATTTTTATATATATTTCAGTACACGTTGTGCACAATGTCAATATTAATGTGTTACAAGAAGACAAAAATTGTGTTTAGCAAAAATCTGGTCAAAGCTTCCAAAATGTGGTTTTGAGCTGCCTGGAGTACCGTCAGTAGGTTTTTCAGGTAGGCAAGTCTGATTCTGTGTTGCACTATTTATTTTTTGTTTGTACATGTAATTCTTTTAAACAAGTTCTATATTTTAACTATTGCTATGTTTTGTGCAGCTGAAAGCTAATTTCTATGTAAATTTCATAGCCAAATAAAGTTTTCATCGGTCGGTTTTGATGATCTACAATGTAATTTGTTGATTGACTAGTCTAGATAGTGAAAAATCTAATGACGCTTGAAGATCAGAATCGTGAACACAAGATGAAGGTGTGTCTAGCTACGAAGATGTAAAGATCTCATTTTTGACACCAGTAAAACAAGTGTTACTTTGTTGGAGTGTCCAGCTCTTCTCTGGGCTGTGGTGTGTCAACGTGTGTCAAACAATGACTAAGAATTTGTGATCCACTCTTGTAGATGTTATAAACCTGTAATGAGGACTTCTACCCAACCCACCTCCTGCCATTCCTCACCTTTGCCTTCTTACCACACATTTGCGTGAATGAGACTGGAGTGCGTTGTGTATGTAATTAATACTGATGGTGTGTGTAAGTTGGTTACAGACTTCAGAGTTTCGACTAATTTTAGAGAAAAGCGTATATATTGCATTCATTATTATTATTATTATTATTGTTATTATTATTATTATTATTATTATTATTATTATTATTATTATTATTATTATTAAAATTAAAATTAGACAAGAAGATGCATAAACAGAAAACAGATTATTTATTCCCAAGTGGTACACCAGAAGAAGCTACACATGGAAATATTTAAAAAACTGAAAGAAATTACATGCAGGTTCTTATTACAGCAGCCACCCTCAGCAGCCAGTGTACAATATGTAAATAAGCAATCATTTTTAAACACATACACAGATTTCAAACACTACCACATTCTAGATGAAATACAATTACAATCCTAATAATGATTCAAACACGTTCCTCGTGCTGAATATGAACATCAAATATGACACGCTGCGTAGCCGAGACTCGTTGAGGCTTACGTAGGTCTCACTAGTCTCTATGGCTGGTCACAAACAGATTGTAGATTTTCTGGATGTATTACATCTTAGCATCGACGTCGCATTCCCACCCGGCATTGAAAAAGAAAGGGTAAGGGAGAAGGCTTCAGGTTTTGCCTCACATGGCATTAATAGGTAAGCCTGCTGCGGAATCACCTTTGCAGCTGCGCATCGCGCTCCCTCTTCACACGATTTCTTACAGCAAAAAGACTTTTCACCTTATCGAGCTACAACTTCTGCAATATGATATCTTTCACAACGGCTATTATCCATCCAAGTCCCCTATACGCTTCTGTGTCCGGGGACGGTAATCTACCCACTGAACTGAACTGAAATGGAATCACTAGTAAGCGCTACTCAGCGAATATAAGTTATGCTGTGTGCAAACAGGATTGGCTATAATTCAGTCTGAGCACTTCTGCCTTACAAAGGATGCATCTCACCGATTCTTTGTAAAAAAAAAACAAAAAAAAAAACCAACAAAACCAACCAAAGCAAATGAAACTAACCGTGACTGAGATCTTTTTTTTTTTCTTCTCCAAAATACGTCCCTCTTGTACAGCAGCATACAGAGTATCTGAATCTGCTGAGGCATACGCCTTTTATTGAATAGTGTAGAGTGTATGCATGATGTATGGTACCGTAGTAGATCTTCACATGTATAGACTCAAAAGCTGTTCGTTATATACGCTCTGATCCTATTGTGTATTTCCAGCGAGAGCACTTAAGATCACTTCGCAGTTGTTAATGTAAAAAAAAAAAAAGTATACTACCTAACCCCACCTCATCCCAATTCATATAAACGCATCTCAAGAACGGCGAGGCTTGCAGCAGCTCCGAACATGATTGAAAGCAACTCTTCCTAACAATAGCTCAGTCCCCTTTCTTACTGAAGGAGGTGGTCCTGCCCACTCGCCGTCTCTTGGGGGCGGGAGTACCGTTGTCATGGGTGGCAGAAGTGCGTGCGGTGGCGGTGGGCGAGAAGGCGCGGGTCTCTATGGTCTGCACGGAATGGTAATGCTCTATCATCGGCTTCACCTTGTTCCACACCTACACATCAACACACCTCACAATGTAAGCAAGGGCCGGCACATTCATAAGTATCACAACTAAATGAGTAATTTATTATCAGGACTGCTAAATCAGCGTTTCAGTGCTACAACGCGAAATCAAAAAATCATTAGTATCACAACTAAATGACTAATTTATTATCAGGACTGCTAAATCAGCGGTTCAGTGCTACAACGCGAAATCAAAAAATCATTAGTATCACAACTAAATGACTAATTTATCATCAGGACTGCTAAATCAGCGGTTCAGTGCTACAACGGGAAATCAAACAATCATTAGTATCACAACTAAATGACTAATTTATCATCAGGACTGCTAAAACAGCGGTTCAGTGCTACAACGGGAAATCAAACAATCATTAGTATCACAACTAAATGACTAATTTATCATCAGGACTGCTAAAACAGCGGTTCAGTGCTACAACGGGAAATCAAACAATCATTAGTATCACAACTAAATGACTAATTTATCATCAGGACTGCTAAAACAGCGGTTCAGTGCTACAACGGGAAATCAAACAATCACAAAAAATGGGATATAAAGGATCGTATAAAAAAAATCTCAAGGAAAAAATATTTGTATAGCACACCTGTCCTTCCTGCAGCAGCTTAGTGACACTGTCGATGTCAGGCGACATGTATCGGTCCTTATCCCAGGGCCTGTACATTCCAAACAACAATGACAAGGTAGTATTATAACATTATTGTCATTAATTATCAACAGCAAAAATAATATTGAAATAGTCAAGTATTATTTATCGATAGTGCTTATGCGTATTCTGGACAGGCACACTATTTCTTTATTTGTCAGCTTTTTTACCTAACTTTGCATCCACTTGCAAAAAAGAAACAGCTTTGTCTCGCATTCATATTGGGCATACTTATGTAACCCACAATTTCCTTTTAAAAGGAGAAGAACCACCATGAAGCTTTGCATGTGATAAATCCTTTTCCGTTCGCCATTTCATGTTTGAATGTGCTGATCTGTTTGAGGAAAGAGAAAGATATTTTGGTTCAATACCTTTTAAAGAGATTGTTAAAGTATGCAATGGTCAACGCCTGCTTCAATTCTTACATGATGTTGGTTTGTTTTATCGCATATAAATCTGGTCATCTTGTTTTGTGTTGGTTGGATTTTATTGGTAAGGCTGAATTTAGGGATTTGATTAAGAGTTTTAAGAGTAGCAGGCCCGTTTTTTAAGATTTGAACCATTTTATAATATTTTAAGATAACGTCTCTCTGGTCCTGATTTGGCTCGGAAGAGTCCGCTAGACCTAAAGCAATAATCATGTAATGTAATGTAATGTAATGTAATGTCATGTCATGTCATGTCATGTCATGTCATGTAATTTCTGTATGTCTTTCTTTTCTTTCATACCTGACTTGTGTCCTGACCAGCTTGTACACTTCTTCCAGGGGCGCTGTGGTCTTCAGAGGTCGCAGGAACTCCATAGCTTGGCACGCCGCCATCAACTCTATGGCCAGCACTGACATACAAGAAAAACAAGTTTTATAACCATATACAAGGTAATTCGAACTCAACATGTGTACGGCAGGTCTACTGTTACTACGTGTCTTTGTACAGTTGCAGTGTCATTGTGCTGTTGCAGTGTCTTTTTACTGTTGCTATATATTTGTGTACTGTTGTATATATCTTGTACTGTTGTATCTGTGTACTGTTGTTGTGCATCCTTGTACTGTTGTTGTGTATCCTTGTGCCCTTGGGGGTGCTGTCACAATAGGCTATTTAGACCCTGCACTACAGCTTCAAGCCTTAACTAGTTCAGCCTGCTTTGGCATGTGTAACGTAGAGTCGCTGCCTAGAAGATGACAGAAGTTAAGGACTGTGCTAAGCATGTGTAAGCTAACTCTCACTCGGGTAGGCAGCGACCTCATCCTGCTAACATATAGCCACCACCACCCGCTAGGAGGCGCTCAGGTTTCACGAGACTTTCGCGGGCTTTTGGCCGACCACAAGGGTAGGTAGTCATTCTCTCTAGCTGAAGACTAGCAGGTGACGGATGAAATTCAATTCATCGCTGTATAGCCACAGCCTGACATTGTCAAAAAGGTAAATGATCAATCTTGTGTTTCACGCGATTTATTGTTATTATTGTTGGATTATGTTTGTGAAGTCTTGCCATGTTTTATTGGTCCTGATTTGGCTCGGAAGAGTCCGCTGGACCTAAAGCAATAATCATGTAATGTAATGTAATGCCATGTTTTATGATTGTGAATGTTACTTAGGCAAACTTTGTTCGACCACGTGGCGGTCACGCGACCGGTTTCGACACCACGAGGTAGCCTCTACTGTCCAACTGTTGTTTCTCCTATGTGTATTATAGCAGACCAGTGGCTGTAGCGAGAATGTGTAGGTTGTTAATTACTTCTTCATGTATTTAGTTTAGCCATGATATGTATATGTATAAGAATTATGTTGGAGATCCCAGTGGACCACGGACATAGAAGATTCTTCGTCCCTTGTTTGTATAAGTGGATGCGATCTCAACTGAGGGCTGTTTCTGCCATCAGTGAGACGCTCTGCACAACCTTTGTATACAAGGCGTTGCAGAAACTCGTCTTATGTTTTGCAGACGAGCAGGCTTGTTGGTCTGATGCAGGAAATAGACCACTAAGAGTCAACCCTGACATTCGGCCTGCAGGAGAATATCGAGCACTGAGCTCCGATCTCCCAATAGTCAACAACAAAGGAGGAGACACCATCACCACACCTCAAGGAATCAGCTAAGTGCTCACGAAGAATTGCACTAACACTGATCTAGATGGACTGTGCGGTAGTCCACTCTCCTGAAAACAAACATTAGGCAAACCAGAAGAAATAGCTCAATGATGAGACAGTAGCAAATGTCAAAAACAGTAGCAGCATAGACCCATCAAAGAACGAACTATTCTAAGTGAACTTGGACTTTAAGTTAATAGAGTGTTTAGAGAATTATGTATAGAGTAGAGGAAATAAATGTGTGATATTTACTGTTAACAAGTGGCTGACTAGGCTTACCTATGCTTCATAGCCGTGTGAGAGCTAGTGTGCCAGTGAATCTTTTACCATTTTTCTCCCTATCTCTATAACCCTATCCGCACACAGACCGAGCTAAACATTAAAGTGTATTAAGATTAGTCATAGGGTGATTATACTAGCCGATCCCCGCAGAGGAAAAGACAAGTAAGTAATAGCATTCCATTGTGCAGAGCCCAGTAACAATAGACCCACCATCACAGGTGCCGAGGGTTTCAGTATAAATAGTATCACCACTTTCAGGAAATTTAGTGCTTTAAATTCTCACTGTCGCTGTATTTCTCCTTTGTTCTTTCTCATTCCTACTCTGTTCTATCAATCTACTATACTATCTTCTTCGCTAGACCAGTCACCTACCTTTTTCTTGAAAACTCTTCCGGGATAAAACTCCTCATTTGTGTGCGAGGTCTCTTGGGTCAGCTTGGGAATATTGGACGCTTTCTGCCTGGAGGTCACTAAGGCTTCCTATGTTATTATTTAGCAATGTAGGCATTTTATATGTATGTGTTTTGTTGATATTTTATAATGATGTTTATATTCTATTTTGTTTTTTGTAAACGGGGGTTCGCTTGGGATGTCTTTATTGTAAAGTGACCGGCTGGTGGAGTGCCTTCAGTGTTACCACTAGGGTTGTTTCGGCAGATCTTTTATGCGGATCAGGGGCGAGTCCTCTTTTAGCAATGAATAACTAACTTGTACGGTTGTTGTGTATCATTGTACTTTTGTTCTTGTACATCATTGTACTGTTGATGTGTATCCTTGTACTGTTGGTGTGTATCACTGTACTTTTGTTGCAGTGTAGTCTTGTACTGTGTTGTGTATCCCTCTACTGTTACTGTGTATTTTTGTACTGTTGTTTTCTTGTACTGTTGTTGTGTATCCTTGTACTGTTGTTGTGTATCCTTGTACAGTTGTTATGTATCGTTGTACCGTTGTTGTGTATCCATGTACAATTGTGTATCCTTGTACTGTTTTTATTTCCTTGTATTGTTGTGTATCCTTGTACAATTATTTCCTTGTACTGCTGTTGTTGTGTATCCTTGTTCTGTTGTTGTTGTGTGTTCTGGTACTGTTGTTGTTGTGTGTCCTTGCACTGTTGTTGTGTATTCTTGTACTGTTGTGTATCCTTGTACTGTTGTTGTGTATCCTTGTACTGCTGCTATGTGTCTCTGTACTGTTGCAGTGTCTTTTTACTGTTGATATTTGTCTTTGTATTGTTGTCTGTATTGCTGCTACGTGTGCTGCTTGCCTTGCTCTACGTGCTCCACCACTCTCAGACACTTCCTGGCTGAGAATCCGCCCATGGACACATGATCCTCAGTGCCGGCACTGGTCGACAGCGAGTCCACAGACGCTGGATGGCACAGCACCTTGTTCTCCGACACTGCACGCCACAAGACAATCTTCATTAAAATAATATGGAAAATCATAAATGTACATTCAATGACATGCTGGTTGGTTGGGACGCTGCCTTGTTAACATTACAGTGCTTAAATAGTACATTTTCTGTTTAATGCTTACATAATCTACAGTGTTCAGAATTGATAATTTGACTTAATGAGTATCATTGGGCTGACAGCCTGTTCGTATTTTGAATTATTCGCTTGTTGGATTGAATAAATGGAAAAAAGTTTCAAAACATCACCATAGAAAAAAAATGCTGTTGTGTTTACAAACGGTAGAGTATACTAAGTATTGCAGTGTCATAAGCTGCGGCAACATAGAAGAGAGAGTGAATTCAGTATTACCAAGAGAGGCCGCAGTACAATGTGCAATCATGAAGCCTGAGTTCAGACCGCCATCTGGAGTCAGAAAAGCCGGCAACTCGCTCAAAGCTGAAAACAAGAACACTACAGTCACGTCAACAACACTAGCAAGTAGAAGAGTTGGAGGAGGAGGAAGAAGAACAAACAACACGAACCAACTGATCTATCAAACAACCAACCGACCAACCAACCAACTAACGACCGACAAGCCAAACGACTGTCATCACAACCGGAAACATCAAAACTTTGTACCAGGATTAATGAGACGTTCAATGCGTCTCTCACTCATGTTGGCCAACTCATGCACACCGATAGCCAGGTAGTCCAAGCTTTTGGCTGGGTACTCTCCGTGGAAGTTGCCTCCTGAGATGATCTCACCCATGTCAGCAAACACCATCTTGTTTTCGTCAAGGCTAACATTGATGATGATGATGATGATGATGATGATGATGATGATGATGATGATGATGATGATGATGATGATGATGATGATGATTTCCATTTGTAGCGCGCATGAATCCATCCTAAACGAATGCTCAGTGTGCATAAGGAAGATGTATAAAAATAAATCAAACGATAAGAAAGAAAAGTGGGAGGGGAGTTTGGGGGAGGGTAGTGTGGGGGAGGGAAGACTGAGAGCGAGAATGGTGCTTGACAAGGTCCATAGAAACAAATCACTCTGAGGAGAATAAACAGGTCTTCAGCCTCTTTTTAACAATCCAACAGTCCCTGTGGTCTTCAGCGTCTCAGGCAACGAGTTCCAGAGCACTGGTGCTGGGTTTTTGAAGGCTGTGGCACCTGACCTTATAGCTTGTTTGTTTTTTCAGAGGCAGGGTTGCAAAACAGGGACTGGGAACAAGAGCGAAAGCGACGAGGTGGTTCTTATACTGGTATCCGTTCTCACAAATACTCTGGGGCAGTCTTGCTCAAGTAGGAAAAAGCTATTGACAATACGTTGTGGTCTATGTGTTGTTGTTTTTTTTTTTTTTTTTTTTTTTACTGACAACCAATGTAGTGAATCAAACACAGGTGAAATGAGTGCTGAACGCTTAATACGTATGACGAATTCTGGCAGCTGTGTTGTGGATCTTTTGCAATCTATTAAGCGTAGTGGCAGATACATTTAGGCCAATAATTGCCGGCGCCATGCCATCCATGAGAGTAAATGTCATGGAAAATAGGTTACATATGAAATGTTGACACAAGTAATAACATTGAGAAAACTAAAGCCATGGTCACACAGCCATTTACGGCTGAATCACGGCCAAAGCGCGTCCAAAATTTGTTACCCGTGGAGTGGACGTTGTTGTTGGCGTTGATGTCGAGGTTAAGACGAGCTACGGTCGAGGTATAGACGTGGCAGGACGCGGGGAGAAATCTGAACGGCATCGGACGCGGCAAAGATCTTGCCTCGGTAACACAGCACTCCACGTCTTAATCACGTACAAAAAGTTCGGAAAATCTGGTGGACGTGGTCGTACGTGGTAATTTTCGGTCAATTTTGGTTTGGCCGTGCTTTGGACGGGGTATGGCCGTCGGCGGCTGTTCCACTGCTGAAGCACTGCAACCACGTCCAGCCACGTGTAAGCCTAAAAATAAATTTGCACATGTTCACGAGAGGGAAAAAGGCGACACTGCACGTGCCGAGGTCTAAGAAAATCAGAAGTGATACAGAAGTGATTAGGCAGTGATCAGGACGTCTTTCGAACGTGTTCGAGACGTCGTTAGGTAGTGCTATGTACGTGGAAAAATCCATTTGTCAGTGATAAAGCCGCTAAACACACGCTATTTCCCGTGATTCCAACGCGGTACATGCGTCCAATGACCGTGCTCTGGCCGTGACTGAACGCTAAACTTTCGCGTCTTACCGCGTCTCCCCAAGTTTTAAACACTGCCGTAACACGTATTACCACGCGTGTTTCACGTGTGTTGCACGTCTTTACCGCGTGTGTTACCCGTGGTTGTGCGCGGGCTAAAATTTTGAGCAGTTCAAAACTTTTTGCCGCGTCCGATGCCGTTCAGATTTCTCCCCGCGTCCTGCCACGTCTATACCTCGACCATAGCTCGTCTTAACCTCGACATCAACGCGAACAACAACGTCCACTCCACGGGTAACAAATGTTGGACGCGCTTTGGCCGTGATTCAGCCGTCCAAAGCACCGCCAAACCAAAATTGACCGAAAATTACCACGCACGACCACGTCCACCAGATTTTCCGAACTTTTTGTACGTGATTAAGACGTGGAGTGCTGTGTGACCATGGCTTAAGACATAGCTGGAGTTAGATCCTGTATCGGCCAGTGCCTTGAGCAGCTCTTTAGCTGGGAAGGCGCAATGGAAGATCTATTAAAATAAAAAATAAACAAAGTGTTGATAACCTGACAGCGGGGCAAGTTTATGCAAGACCGCATGGTAACTTGGATTTGTTTGTTTACTCCATTTAGCACCATCTTCCCCTCCCTCCTCTCCCCTGTACAGAAGTCAAATTACATTTACATTTTATTGACACAATGTTTTCAACAATTAGCAACAATGGTCGCTTTGAATGGCCCTAGAGTGTAAAAATTGTTACTTTGACTACTGGAATGCTAGAGCAAAGAATAAACGAGACCGGTTTCTTTGAATGAACAAGGCGACTATGCATATTGGTTACTTTGACTGCATGTAGGCCGAGTGAACAAGACTGCATGTCTCGTCAACTTGTAGCATGTTAATGCAAGCATTTGCAAGAACGTTCGCTTGGACGGATACAATGTAAGAAGGCCTAGTAGACCAACAACAATTATCAAGGTAGTAAGATTATAAGGTGGTGATGATGATGAGGAGGAGGAGAATGATGATGAGGATGACTTGTTAATTTATTTATTTATTTATTACAAAAAAATTGATATTTTTCGCTGAGGAAGGGAAAGTCAGCGGGAATGGACAACATACCTGCAGAATCGCTTGAAGCAGGAGGACAGGCGATGATTGACGCCATCACCATTATCTGTAGGATCTGGCAGAGTGGGGAGTGGCCTACACCATGGACCCAGTCGCTTGTCATCACTCTTCCCAAAAAAGGTAACCTTCAAGAGTGTGATAATTACCGCACTATCAGCCATCCCAGCAAAGTCTTCCTGAGAATAATAGGCTACTTAACAGGTTGAAACCCCAACCTGAACAAATCATAGCTGAAGAACAAGCAGGATTCAGGGCAGGGCGAAGTACCACTGAACAGATTTTCAACCTCAGAATAATCTGCGAGAAATACCTACAGCACCAACAACATCTATATCATGTGTTTGTAGACTTCAAGAAAGCGCTTGACTGGGTCTGGCATGCAGGTCTGTGGGCAACCATGAGAGTGTACAGCATCAGCCCTAACATTATTGAAGTCATAAAAAGCCTGTATGACCAATGCAGTCCTCCACAACAGCACCACCGAGAACTGGTTCAGAACAACAATGGACATGCAATCGACATGCGTCAAGGATGCCTACTCTCTTTCCAATACTCTTCAACATCTTCCTTAGAGCGCATCATGCTATATACCCTTGCAGGTCATGAAGGTACAGTCAGCATAGGATACGCTGGTTAAACGATCATCTGTGGTGCCCCAACGAATTTCGAGTTACGGGATATGATAAGATAGGATAGGAATTTGATATAGCGCCTTTCTCCTTGAACGATGCTTAAGGCAAGGAAGGATACAGGGTTGTCAGTGGCGCTGTTCATCTCCGTGGTCAAGATGCCTCTGACAAAGTCAATGGTGTCGTTCACTATTCCGTGCACCTGTAACACACAGGTAAGTCTTTGTTATTACCGCTGTTGTAGAGTCACTGTTTGGCACAGAGAAGCATAACGACATACAATCATGCTTGGTGCATAAAAGAGAGGTGTACCGATACAATAATTCTCATTTACACACACACATGCACACTCATGAAGACATCCACGATAGTTCCGATCATTTTCTTTTGCATAGCGTGTATTTACCTTTGATTTGATTCCGCGCTTTTGCTAGAAGAGGCTCTGTATAATGTTGATAATTTTCGTCGATCGATATTGTTGAAGTATAGTTGAGAACTTTCTGGACTTACTTGTTTATTATCGATCAAACTTTCCCAATCTTACGGGTAATAGCTAATCGATTCTTCTAAACTGAGGAATGTTCTATAACGTAAGACGCCTACACCAGGTGGCGAGTTTTATTTTGATTGGGTGTTATTGCGTAGTTCTGGAATGTCCTAACTTTATAGGATTGCCGAGAGCCTATATAAGTAATGCTTGAAAAAAGTGATTTTTTTAGAATTATGTCCTGGGTGTAGCTCTACCGTGGTCTAGTCCTAGGCATATCGTTTCCTTAGGTTGGCTTGGGGCACGGTTGCGGCTTGAGCGCCCCTTGGGCAGTGCATCATTCTTTGATATACATGACAGTCTAATGGTGATTATTATAAAGAAGGGGACAAGGGAAGAGGACAAAGAGTGGGTCCTACGATTATTATAGTTTTGACAATCTAATGGGGCCTTTTAACCATTTTAATCATAATCTTAATTGAACAATCTTTAGTGTATCACGATTTACACAAATTGACCATGAATCCAGAACGCTCATTTTGATACATTCTGCATGGTATCGTGTAAATCCCTCCATAGTTAGTTATAATTTTAATAATTATTTTTAATAACTTTTAGGCATCATTAACGTGGTGCAGTTGATGGCCTATTGGTGGCTGTCGCGCCTCAATATGAATTTACATGCTCTGGCGTCAACACTTTATCGTTGGCTTTTTTAATCAATGATAGTGGTTATTTCCATTATGTCTTATGTATAAATCCATATAACTCCTTATGAGCTGGATTGATTTTAACTTTGTATTTTATAAAATTTTGAGTCAAATCGACTTCAAAAAACTCTGTTCATCCATGTGAACATGATATCTCCTTGCCTTAGTTATAATTTAGTGGAATGAATGAGTGTCCTGTTTGTGTGATTTGTGTCATAACTATTTTTTAATTGGTCCTGATGGATTTTATCATGAGCTATTCGCTTTCATTAAGTTTTAAAACATTATGTCTCCTATATGCCACGGTGTACGGGGACGTTAAATGTATCTAAAGTAAAGTAAAGTAAAGTGATATTTGGAGTGATTTTCGGAAAGCGATCTTGTATGCAGTTGCTGGTGTTTGCTGAATAAAATTGGAAAACTTTATACGATGGCTCCTGCCTTGTTGCTGAGTGAACAGGCTGCGTGGATAAACGAATTCGAGTTACACATATCAAGATTCAAGCATCGGTGCTGAATCGACTATTGATAAATACGTGTAACGTACCCAAATCTAGTAGGCCTACTAATATATTATTATAATTGTTCTTATACAACCAGCTCAAGACCAACCGCTGGCCGAAACTATGCGCGTTATCCAAAGCCCCAGACAACTGAGCAGTGTTGGACGACTGTGAGTGGCGTGGGGGATAAGGAGGGGGGATGAGACCTAGTGCTTGTTGGGTGTAACTAGCACTATCCTATCTGTGACGACACCAGTTTTCAGCACGTACTAGAGTTAGTTACATATCGTGCAGAGTTGCACATCTCTAGTGATATAGTGTACATAGTCGATTCGGCAGTTTCTTTTACTGCGTATGAAAGATTAGTATGTGTGGGTTTCACGTGTTTAACGCAAAAGAGCATAATGCATAATGGGGGAAACTGGGTTGCTGAGCTCAACTCGATGCTGTCATGTGTGCTGGTATATGATTTAGTTGGCAGAGTCAATTTGGTTGCTTTTGCAAGCAGTCAGTCTTTTTGGACAGAAGTAACTTTGTGACTGTGTGTCAGGTTAGAGTACATTCTTCTGTAAGGGTAGATTGTTCGTTGTGTTTCGAACCACCCAAGGTCTTACGCCCTTTGTCGGGACAAGAATGTCTAAAAGTCTGTAGTGGGAGGACTGTAACCGCCATTATTGGGAGGTAATAAGTGTAGGGTTCAGTTCTAAGGTTGTGTGGCCCTCGATTGGGCACCTGCCAAAGCTCAAGTACTTCATCAGTATTGAGATGCCCCAGTGCATAGCTAAGCATTAGCCAGAAACGAACTTGATACTCTCAACTAACCAGTGTGCTGTACTGTGGTGTACTGTTGGTGTTGTGCTGTGTATGTACGTGTATCACAAGCCGAGGACTAAAAGGTGAGTTGAACCCTGTAATTCTTTTCGTTAGTGGCGGTGCATTCCGAGTCTGCGTACGTGAATGAATGATGGTGATTGAGGGGGAAAGGGATATATTTTGATGAATAGTAGTTTGTTGATTTTTATATGATTTTCATATGATTTTCTTGGTTGGATATGTGTATGAATAATGTCGTTGCTGTTGTTGCCAAAGTGGGTTACAAAGGGTGACAATGAAGTATGCATGTTAGAGAGAGAGAGAGAGAGAGAGAGAGAGAGAGAGAGAGAGAGAGAGAGAGAGAGAGAGAGAGAGAGAGAGAGAGAGAGAGAGAGAGGGGTGATGAATGTGAAGGAAGGGAGACAATGTACTGTGTTGGAGAGGGGTGATGAAGGTGATGAATATGAGGGAAGCGTGTTTGTATTATAGCGTGATAGAGATAATTGTGAATGAAGGGAGATAATGTATTATAACGTGGAGAGGGGTGATGAAGATGGAGGTGTGGATGAGATGAATCGCTATTGTGTGACTGGAAGTGCAGTTGTAATAATTATGTATATTTATATAAACAACTTTGTTTCATGAAAGAAATAAATTATAGAATTAAGAAGTGCATTGTGTTTTGAGATGCATGTATAAACAGGTAAAGATGGCGGACGGCGGAAGGCGTATTCTGTTATGAAGTGTTTAAGTTTTTGTGGGTGAACTAGTGAGACTCTTTATTTGTTCCACAGACTGGGCTGTTATCTTCTGTTTTGTCCTACTGCTACCACTACTGTTATGCTACTACCACTGGTATAATTCTACGATTCCTACGTGTCGCTGCTGTACCACTGTGCCGTGTGTACGTCAGCTCTGAGACCTCTGCCTTTGCCGCTGGGAGGTGTGGAAGTTGCCTGGCCTCGCCGCCACCACCGCCACGATTCTCTTTGGCTGTCGGCGCCGCCGCTGGGTGTGGCCCTCCATCATTGCCTAGACCTGCCGTTGCTTCGGACGAGCCTTCCACCGGGGCTACAGGATCTCAGCTACACCGCACCCACACACACATACAGATTCGCACTTCACCCATCTAAAAACATATCTCCGTAATCCAGTGTAAATCACTTCCTTTATCTGTGTGATTAACTGCTTTAGTTTACTCTGAGCTCAGTTAATAGATAGTTAGGTTACGCACAGTGATTCTGAACTGTAAAGCTAGCTTATTCAATGCAATTGTATTTTAAGATTTTCTGATTGTGGATTCACCTTGGGATTGTATTTATCTGAAATTTAATTGATTGTTACTATTGTTGCATATTGTTGTAAGCATTCTGTTTGTGTATAGTTCTGGGGTTTTCAGTTAGACAAGGGAGTTAATTGTTTAATAAATACTGGGTTGGGGGTCTTAATAGGGGTTGAGGGTGGTTTAGTATCCCAATTATCCTGTGAGTGTGTGTGTCATTGTTGAATAAAAGAGTGTGGTTGTTCATCTGGCATTTTGTGTTAGTTTCTTTTGTTTGAGTTTCTATCCTACCACTCGTTGCTTTGAGCTGAACGACGCGAAACCCACTCGGGTGACGCGACACTATCCTATCCTATCCTGTCCCGTAACCCGAAGGTCCTAGGGGCACCACAGATGATCGTTTAACCAGCATACTCCATCTTTCTCTGTCCTCAGCAGCCCTGATGGCTTCGCTCAGTGTCAAACCAGTCCATTCTCAAATGTTGTCCTCCCACCTCTTTTTCGGTCTCCCTCTTCTTCTACCTCCTTGCACTGTGCCTTGCAGAATGGTCTTTGCAAGGCCTGATGATCTGGTGACGTGGCCATACCATCAGAGTTTCCGTTTCTTCACCACTGTGAGCAGGTCATCGTGTTGTCCAATGGCTTGTGTGATGGTCTGTCGGACTTCGTCGTTGGTGATGTGTTGGGTATAGGAAATACCCAGAAGTCTTCTGTAGCACCTCATCTCCATGCTTTGTATTCTTCGTTGTAGATCTGCTGTGAGGGTCCATGCTTCGCAAGCATATAGGAAGATAGAGATGACAAGGGAGCGCAGCAGTCTTACTTTGGAATGTAGACTGATGGTCCTGTCTTTCCAAATGGGCTTCAACCTTGTCAGGACAGCATTTGTTTGTGCGATCCTGGAGAGGACTTCCTGTCGGGACCCATTGTCTGACACAATGGCTCCCAAATATTTGAAGCTATGCACTGTGTTGAGGGATTGGCCTTGGACTTTGATGTCCATGTTGATGCCATTGGTGTTGTTGGTCATCAATTTGATCTTCTCTGCACTTATTTCCATTCAATAGGCTCTGGAGGTGGTGTCAAGCCTCTGTACCAGCTGTTCAAGTTCTTGTTCCTCTCCAGCCAATCCATCAATGTCATCCGCAAAACGAAGATTGGAGATTGCTCTACCCCCTATGCTGACTGTGCCTTCGTGATCTGCAAGAGCATCTGACATGAAGATGTTGAAGAGTGTTGGAGAGAGTAGGCATCCTTGACGCACACCGATTGTTGTTCTGAACCAGTTCCCGATGACGCTGTTATGGAGGACTGCACTGGTAGCCTTGTCATACAGGCTTTTGATGACTTCAATAATTTTAGGGCTGATGTTGTACACTTTCATTGTTGCCCATAGAGCTGCATGTCAGACTCGGTCAAACGCCTTCTTGAAGTCTATGAACACATGATATAGATGTTGTTGGTGTTGTAGGTATTTCTCATAGATTATTCTGAGGTTGAAAATCTGTTCAGTGGTACTTCGCCCTGCTTTGAATCCTGCTTGTTCTTCAGCTAGGATTTGTTCAGCTTGGGGTTTCAACCTGTTGAGTTTTATTTTTAGGAGGACCTTGCTAAGATGGCTGATGAGGCTGATGGTGCGGTAATTTTCATACTCCTGAAGGTTACCTTTTTTGGGAAGAGTGATGACAAGCGACTGGGTCCATGGTGTAGGCCACTCCCCACTCTGCCAGATCTTGTTACAGATAATGGTGAGGGCATCAATCATCGCTTCTCCTCCTGCTTGTAACAGTTCCGCGGGTATGTTGTCCACTCCCGCTGACTTCCCTTTCTTCAGCGATTGCACTGCTGCCTGAACTTCTTCCCGGAGAATTGGGAGGATTTCTTCTTCTTCTCTGTTCTAGGGACATGCTAGAACTGGTAGGTCTCCATTTGGTGTATGGTTGTAAAGGTCAGAGCAGTACTCTGTCCCTCTGTCCAAGACTTCTTGTTCTTCTGTAAGGCATATGCCAGACTTGCTTTGGATCGTGGAGACTTTGGGCTGTTTAACACTTGTCAGCCGCTTCACAGTCTGGTAGGCCTTCTTGCTGTTGTTCTTGTTCAGACTGTTCTCTATTTCCTGGCATTGCTTTTCTATCCAGTTCTCCTTTGCTGTGCGCATGCCTTTTCGGATGTCATTGTTGGTTTTTCGGTAGACATCAGCTCCCTGTGAGGTGTTCTTTTTCTTTTTTTTTCTTTTTTTAATCTCTCTTCGTTTATCACACAGATCCAAAAGTTCAGGTGTGATCCACAGCTCCTTCTTTGGTCGGTGCTTGCCAAGGATCTCAGTGACGGCATCTGTCACAGCTGAGTTGAAGGTGGTGGTCATGGTGTTAACATCTACTTCACCAGCCCCCAAAATGAGCAGTGGTGCAAATTTCCCTCCAATTGTGGCCTGAAATAGTTCTGGCACCTCCGGGTCTTGCAGTTTGTCCAGGTCGAACTTCAGTCTAGTGCACTTTGGCTAGCACTAGCACTCACCCGTCTAAGACACGAGCATCAGGATCTGGGTATAACTAGCACTCACCCGTCTAAGACACGAGCATCAGGATCTGTAAATCCGTGCCATGCAAGGCGTGTTTGCACAGACTAGACCTAGGTTTATAATTATTGTCATCCCAAGGAGTAAAGAGCACTTTCGTCTCGGACTAAACATGCCACCACACCATCGCTTAATATAACGCATTTGGCATTGGCACAACTGATATGTATTGCCCGGGAACATTTGTTTAGGACCGCTACATGCATCAGGCCAAAGAGGAGGAGGAGAAGAAGAAGTTAATGTTTATGAGTTGCCTCATCAACGCCATTATACCTGGGGACAGCATCTGATGGTGTAGGCGTCTTGCACTCTGTCGCAAAAACGATGGCTCTCTGCAACACATATTATAATGTCAAATTATCATTTGTTAACTCACAAATCGACGTAACTTTGCATTTCTTTCCCGCTAATTGGCCATACTCTACTTTTTGTACATAGATGAGGGTACAATATTCAGGCCTCATTTTTCAAGAGTGTACAAGAAAGCCCATCAAACGCTCCTCCTTGTTTGGTCAACGGGACCTATAGGCCTACTCCGCTTCCCACAAATAGATGGAAGTTCAATATTCAAGCTAGACATTATTTTTCAACATTTTTGAAGAAGATGATCAACGCCCCTCGCTATTGAGACACTTTCTGCACCCGAACATTGATACACTAGTGATTTTGTACACAGGTTGCTGTTTAAAATGTAGACAGAGAGACAACTGTTGTCTGCGAGTTTCATTTCGACGATTTTGCATTGGCTTCTAAAAGTACTGTATCTTCATTTATTATTTTATTTTTATGTTTTTTGAAAAAAAAATAGGGTTGGTGCAAAATGTACAGGTTCGGTCAGGTGACCGTAAACGGACAATTTATTTTTCTTTGGCCTAAGCGCTGCACATAGGAATAAAAAAAAGTACAATGCACATATGAATAAGCTTCATGGGACTGGTCGTTTGAAGGGGTGGACTTGGTTACATGAGCATTGCAATGCACTGAAATTAATCGTAATGTACTGCCAGGGTACAAAGGCATCCTCTCCCTCTAACTTTGGTGAGTTGGACAGTTTTAGTGCAGCACATATTTATTGCAATGTACTTACACTTACAGCCGACGCTGTTGTCAAATGTCGTCTGCAAAGTTATATGTGACGTCACGTTTGGTGCTTGAATGGGATTCTTGCAAGATTGTTTGCGAATGAATTTTTGTGCGCATATAAGTATGGATGAAAAAGAAAGTGAACAGGTAACCTTCAGCTGTAAGATTGGTGACAAGAGTGCAAAAGTGTTTTGAATGGAAATAAAACAAAATTTGCGGTATTACGGAACGGCACGACAGGGGTTGAATCGGAAGCACGCGGAATGAGGCTATTGCAGTTTGTGGACATTTTGTTTATTTATTTATCTCAGAAACGGTTAAACGTTCGGTAAGGAAATGTCGGCTATAACGATTTCGCGGGTTTTGAGCGCACAGCAGGCCGATCCGCAGCGCCCAGCACCTGCCCAGATCAGCGTCCATACCGGACAAACTTTACAGTAGAGGCGAAGAAGGACTTCCGGCTAAGCAATTTATATATATAGATGCGCAGCTGACCTTACACCTACAGAAGCTATAGCATCAGTATCCACACTATACAGAACAACATGAAGAAGAAACACATAAACTAAAGAAAGGAAGGAAAGAAATAAAAAAGGAAAGTAGGAAGGAGGATGAGAAGAAGAAAACGACTACGACCACGACAATGATGATGATGATGATGATGATGATGATGATGATGATGATGATGATGATGATGATGATGATGACGACGACGACGAGGGCGACGATGATAATGATGATCATGACAAAAACCTTCAAGGCAACTGACCAGAAACTTCAGAGGGGTAAGTTTCAGAATGCAGCAACGCTCTCAGACGACGGGCGACCTTGATTTGACCTTTGTGCGGACGGACCTCCTGGACCTCTGCAACAGACAACAGGATGGTATTTTTTTTAAAACGTCAGTTTTGTATTAAAAAAATAATAATAAAAATAACGTAAACATATCGGTTATCTCATTACAAATACACAAGAGAAAGACTAGAAACTTACTGCTGTCAAATGCCCTTGTAGTTCCCTTCAGGACCTCCAAGGTGAAGGCTGCAACGACGTCAGCCTGACGAGCGATGTTCTCTGCCCGTACAACGCCTGTGAACACAATCGTAACGTTACACTGTCCTGCTACAACAGTATGACAACGTCTGAAAAAGTCAAAACATGACGTGTGAACTAATAGCCTACAAGAGGCGCAGCCGGCAATGTTGTGTGCCCTCAGCATCCAGATGCAGGCTTTAACAAGTCAATTCATCGTGGGGGAGAAACTTTTAAGGGCACAGAAAAAAGGTTACTCACTCTCTACGCCCAGTGAAGTGATGAGTTGTGTCCCGTTGATGAGGGCGATACCTTCCTTAGGTTTCAGCTTGAGGGGCTTCAGGTTGTGAGATTCCAGAACCTGCGGATATATTAATAAAATAGATATAGGCTTACTATGAATCATTCAAACTACGTAAGATCCTACACGTCAAAGGTTTTAACAAAATAGACAGAGGCAACAGACAAGATTGCTTGATTATTGTGAATGCCCATGAATCATAGCGCTATTCAAAACTTGCCTAAACATTGGTCAGGCCATCGGTGTAGGTGTAACAGCAAACAACTCCCTTCACGACTGAATGGTTGATCTGACACTTTTATAGTTAAAAAAAACATTGATCCACATAATTACCTGACGTCTGCCTAGCTCTAGTCTAGGGTTTTGACGTCTTCCCAAAGCCACACAATTTATGGTCCTCTGACTAAGCAGCGCCACCAAGAAAATGGGGGTGGGGGAGATTATTACCAATTAACCTCTCCTGAGTTGGCTTCGACCCAGTCGCATAGAGTCTCCACGTCTTTTCATTATAATATTTGATTAAATATATACTGTGAAATAATGGACACATTATACAAACTGACATAGCCTATCTGGCCTTGGTCTCTGCCATAGGTCTAGATCTATTACAGAAAAATCATCCATACCATTCTAATAAGCCAGACATTTGGATAGAAGAGTGCATAGTATTACACAATGAAAGAAGACACTATGGATACATGGTTGAAAATGTACACTGACGTATTTAGCTTCGGCCCAGCCGCTCTTGGGACTCCACATCTTGCCCTCGCCGATCATCCCAAGCGCCAAGTGAGCGAGAGGGGCCAGGTCGCCACTCGCCCCCACAGTGCCTTTCTCTGGTACCCAAGGTAAGCACGACGCTGTGGACATAGAACTTACTTCGTCAGGGATAAGAAGAAACAAAGACGTATGGATGGAAGATGAATGGATGGTGATTACCATTAGAACAAAACACTACGATAATGAAATATTATCCAAATCTTGAAGGCGAAATATGATGGTTTTGTCCACTCAAAGCGAGCCGAGTTTGACGTCATCAGTTCAGACTTGACAAAGCCTCGTATCCCCTTTCTAAGATCCTTGCTCATATTACAGACAGGCCTACAGAGTGTCAGAGATCTAGCAGGCAAACGCTTGCAACAATCACTGCTTACAATAAGATTCTGTTCTTGCCTCTTTTCCACCTGGCCTCGAAACAATCACCGACCAAGCATAGGATAGTTCCCAACAGAATAAGTCAACCACAGCTAAAGCCTACTGACCGTTAAAAGCGTCGATTAACTGCTGCATTGTCTCCATTGAGATGCCGCTGTAGCCTTTGGCCAGGATGTTGATACGCAGCGCCAGCAGCATGCGAGTTCTCTCAGGGGACAGGCCAGGACCAACGCCTGTCGAACATCAAAGACATAATCTTACAGGCCTAACCCTTTTCTTTTTATCCGTACTCGGGCCAGAGTATACCCCAAGCAAAGTTCACGTTTTCGAAGATTGCCGAGTGTGAATAAAAATGAAACGGAAAGAACGGATTTCCACTCCTGCGTCATAAACCCTGAAAGCCACTCATGGTCATGATTGATATTGATCCATTGCCTTTGGTAATAACTGTCCGTGCATGCTAACACCATGTCTTGTGACTGGATGACATTCCACACCATGTCTTGTGACTGGATGACATTCCACACCCACAGACAGCACACATTCCACCCATTTTCGTCCCTTTCTTTACGTCACACACGGAAAAGCCCGTTTTGTCGTTTGACATCTTATTTAGCGTTTCACCACAGGCGCTTACATTCGGGTCTGGCTATTGTCATTGTAGAGACGGTTGTTAGCCGTCATGACCGTATACATGTTTTCGCTGACAGGCACCTCTATCTATCTATCTATCTATCTATCTATCTATCTATCTATCTATCTATCTATCTATCTATCTATCTATCTATCTATCTAATCTAATCTAATCTAATCTAATCTAATCTAATCTAATCTAATCTAATCTAATCTAATCTAATCTAATCTAATCTAATCTAATCTAATCTAATCTAATCTAATCTAATCTAATCTAATCTAATCTAATCTAATCTAATCTAATCTAATCTAATCTAATCTAATCTAATCTAATCTAATCTAATCTAATCTATCTATCTATCTATCTATCTATCTATCTATCTATCTATCTATCTATATTTTACTTTACTTCTAGGCTAGAAAGTCATGGGGTGGTATTCATGACCGTTGGTTAAGGCTTAACCAATGTTGGTAAAATTAACGACGTTGGTTAAGCTGGAAATTTTAAATTCATGAGGCCTTAGCAGAGTTAACGACGGTTGCTAACCATGGTTATTTTAACGGAGGGGGGACCACCCGATAACCAATGGAACACTGGTTAAAAATGGCGGCCATCGTTTGGTGGCAACTTCGACAGAGACGAGCTCCGAGGAGAGAGAGAGTATTTCGCGACAGAAGTAATCCACTTGACAAATTTGATGTATCAAAATTTCGTTTTCGTCGGCATGATATCATCACGTTAACGATCGCGGTAGACAGACTGAAACTGTGTGATCGGCAAGGCGTTTTGTCACCACTTTTACATGTGTGTCTCACTCTTTGTTTTTATGCCTCTGGCACCTTTAATAATCTGTCATATTAATAAAACGGGTTAATATTATTATTATTATTAAAATATTGTTGTTGGATTTTGACTGGTGATGTGTAGGCTTATTGTGTATCTGTATAGTTTCTACTCGTAGGGTAATGCAACCCTACGAAATAAAGACAACATTTCAAGTTCCAAACTACCCAGAAACGGCAGAAATTGAACCTCAGTCTAAAAACAAAATGTAGGCCTAACATTACAAACTACAAAGTGATCAAAAGTGATTTCTCTCCTTTCACCCCAACAAAAAGCTCGCTCTCCTTGCTCACTATGATATCCAGCATGCTGTCGGTAGGCTTGCTAATCACGCCACCATTGCACGAAAAAATTGCTTTTCTCTTTGCAATTGCCACAGCCATTTTTATAGGCCTATTTTGTTGACGAAAGAAGGAAAACAGCTGCTTGAATTATGCCCCCTTACGGATATTCCCGCACAGCCCAAAAATAGCCTTGGTTAAGTAACAATGGATGGACACTCGCTCATGAATACCGATCTTCTAAACGATGGTTAACGATACCATTGTTGGTTACAAAACCAATGTTGGTAACGTTAACCATCGCCTATAATTTAACGGGCCAATGACCTCAAACGTGATTTTACATGGAAACAAACAGTTTGTGATGGCAGAAAATGCTTTTTCTAGCATGATTTTACACAACTAAGACTTGGACATTAAAAACATGATTTTCACGATGTGAGCTGTCGTCGCCTATGTGCGCTTGAGAGGGTCTGCTCTATGTTTTTGTTTGTTTGTGAAAGACTGAGAGAAAGTCTGGGATTGTAACCGGTATCGTCGTCTTTATAATGGAGCAGCGGTCATTTTGGTGTGTTTTTTGGCATATCTTGTCCATGGACAGGCGTCTGGCGACAAGATTTCTGTACCTGACATTTTTCTTTTTCTTCTACCAAATCGCACTACTCAGCCAGCGTCTTGTTGATCGACCAGTCGACCATAACCAACCCGCACGTGCTAGTCTAGCCTTGTCTCTCGATTCAGTGACCATGCCGCCCGCCCGGGTTATATATGACAGACAGCAACTGTTGTCACTCAAACCTCGTGCTTCTGTACTTGCCCTACCAGTATGTGACACACTGCGTTGTTTGGGATTACACAGTCAACTTTCGTGTTCGTCCGGGAAGAGAAAACAGCGGCCGTATCGAGCTGGGCGTCGCCGGTATCAACAAGGTAGGCCTATTCCTGTGGTCGCCTCTTGCCGTCATCGTGGCCTTAGTACTGTTCGACCCCACTGCTCGCCATCGTCTGTTTCGACTCTTGATCAACACCGCAATGGTCAGCCCTCAGTGAATCGCAATAATTTGATCCTTGTTCCCGTCGTTTCAATCTTACCTGACCAGAAGTCTGACGGACTAAAAGTCGCATCTTTTAATGCACAGTCTGTAGGCCCCAACTGTGGAGAGAAACGTACTGAAATCTCATCATTCATTCTTGAGAATGATCTTGACATCATGTTTGTGGTGGAGACGTGGTTGAAGGCCCGGGGCGACGAGGCTGCGTGTGCGGACCTTACTCCGAGTGGTTACGCATTCAAGTCCTTCCCTCGCCCGACTGGGCGTGGTGGGGGCATAGCCGTGATTTTTAGAAACAGCTTCACACCTCACCTCACCTTCACAAATACTTTTTCGTTTGAACATGCGTCGTTTGAGCTTGTACAGGTGTCGCTTACATCTGTGCACAGTGTTGTTCACTTCATGTGTTTATATAGACCGTGGCCGACCTCAAAGAACAAGCTAACTGAGGTCATGTTCTTCGAACAGATGCCCGAGCTGCTAGATCATTGTAATTTACTGCATGGTCATGTGTGTCTGTTGGGTGACTTTAACTTTCATGTGGACTCTCCGCAAGATCGGAGTGCTAGAAAGCTCCTTGATCTCCTTAGTATGTACAATCTACGTCAGACGGTGGTTGAACCCACCCATAAGCATGGTCATACTCTGGACTTGGTGATCGAGAGACCTTCTGATGGAATTCATCGTGTGTCAGAGGTGACGCGGGCTCTGGAGTCAGACCACTTCTGTGTGTTAGCGCAGTTTGACATGGTCCTACCGTCTCCTGTCCCCGTGTACCGTGTTGTGCGTAACCTAAGTGCCATTGATAGAGTGGCATTCCAGAACGATCTCAGCACTGAGTTGGCTCGCTTCGAAGACTGCTCTGCTGATCAATATAATACTGCCCTTAAGGCCGTACTAGATAAGCATGCCCCTGCTTCTAGACGCAAGGTGTCATCGAGAAAGGTGACTCCGTGGTTTGGTCTTCTTGGTAATGACCTGCTTCAGGCCAAGAGAGATCGTCGTCGTGCCGAGAAAGAGTGGAGGGTGTCTGGTTTGACTGTATATGAGCAATTGTACAAAAAAGCCAAGAATGTTGTGACCTTCCTCGTTCACAAAGCAAAGTCTGTTTTTTACACTAATCAGATCAGCCAGGCACAATCAAGCAAAGAGTTGTATCGCATTACTAATGATCTGTGTGCCAGAACTAGTGCTACCCATCTCCCCACTGTTTTCCCTTTGTCCTCACTCCCTGGCGTGTTCTCCAACTACTTTGTGACCAAGGTAGAAAAGCTAAGAGATGATATTGATTCTCAGCCCTCTGTCCCACAACCCCTTGGTAGACCATTCAGTGGCGATCCCCTAGTATCGTTCACCCCTGTCACTGAATCAGACGTCAGGAAGATCTTGACCAGTTCAGCCCCTAAAACCTGCGATCTGGACCCGATTCCGACCCCCCTCCTCTTTGAGTGTTTAGATGTAGTGCTCCCCACCCTGACTAAGATCGTAAACGACTCCCTTGCTTCTGGAACTTTTCCGGACGTCCACAAAACTGCTCTTGTCACCCCATTGTTGAAGAAACCTTCGTGTGATCACAATGACTTGAAAAACTTTCGTCCCGTCAGTAACTTGTCATTTGTCTCTAAACTAATAGAAAAAGTTGTCCTGTCCCGGCTCTCTGATCACCTCACATCAAACCATCTGTTCAACCCCCTGCAGTCTGCGTATAGGTCTGGACACAGTACGGAAACGGCTTTAGTGAAAATTGTAAATGACCTCCTACTTGCCTTAGATCAAGGAAAAGTTTCTATTCTAATGCTGCTTGATCTATCAGCAGCATTTGACACCATTGACCACGGTTTTCTCCTCAGTCGCCTGGAATATGTTTTTGGAGTCCGCGATTCTGCGCTTCTTTGGTTTTCTTCCTACTTGTCCAACCGTACTCAGTCTGTCTCCATAAACAGTAGCACATCTGATCCTGTTCTGCTGCGCCATGGCGTGCCCCAAGGGTCCGTATTGGGTCCTGTATTGTTTGTTTTATACACCTCGCCTCTCGCTGATGTCATGGCTGCCCACTCAGTTCTTCATCATTCCTATGCAGATGATACCCAGCTACAGAAGTCTGCCGATCCTAAAAGTTTTGACACTCTGGTGCGCTCAATGCAAGAATGTATCCTGGACGTTAAATCCTGGATGGCATTTAACAAGCTAAAACTAAATGACGAAAAAACGGAAGTCATGGTTGTCTCTTCTCCACGCATGTCTTCCTCCATTCAACTCCCAGAGTACATTACCATAGGCAATGCTATTGTCCCTTTCTCTGATACAGTAAAGAACCAAGGCGTCACGCTAGACTCCCACCTTACTATGCATGCACAGGTACTGAGCATCATTCGTGCTGTCAACTTTGAACTCCGCCGTATTGGTTCGATTCGGCACTATCTGTCTGAGCAAGCTGCAAAGACTCTTGTCTCTGCGTTCATATTGTCTCGTCTGGACTATTGTAATGCCTTGCTGCATGGCTGTCCCCAGTACCTCCTTATCAGGTTACAGAAACTGCAGAATAATGCTGCCCGCCTAATCCTGAGAATCCGCAAGTCTGAGCACATTTCCCCCCACCTTCAAGCACTTCACTGGCTTCCTATAGAGACACGCATCAAATACAAAATCGCATGCCTTACTTTTGGTGCATTTACACAAACGGGACCCGCATACCTCACAGATATGATTCAGAAATACACACCATCCAGAACACTCCGCTCCTCGGCAGACACCTCTATTCTTTCCACCCCTAGAGTTAACACTAAATCCTTTGGTGAACGCTCTTTTACCGTTGCTGCTCCTCTCGTCTGGAACTCTCTCCCTGCCAGTCTTCGTCACTCTCCCTCCCCTGACTCTTTCCGCACAGGCCTAAAAACTCATCTTTTCCCACTTGCATACACATAAACATTCCTCCCCCTCCCCCCGCACCCTTCCGCCCCTCGTGTCCGTGCCTGCATCTCAGTGACTTACTTTGCCTGCGAGTATGCCCTGCTTGTGTTTTGTCATGTATGTTGCTGATTATTTACGCGTGATATGCTAATTGTTTGTATGGTTTAATTGTTAATGTTGTTTAATTGTCTTGCTCTGATTATGTTGTACTATGATTTGCTTGTGTGAAGTTGTATGTTTAGTGCTTTTGTCTCTATGACCCTGTTGTTTGTACTGCCGTGGTTTTACTGTGTGCTTATACATCCTTTCGCACTTTGTATGAATGGCTATGTTGTTGAGGTCTTGATTGGTATGCTTTGCTTGTTTGTTGATTTTGTTTTTAAATATTGTGCTTTCTATGTGTAGCATGATTTTGTAAATGGCTGTTATTGTAAAGCGCGTTGAGCATTTATATGAAAACGCGCTATATTAAATATACATTATTATTATTATTATTATTATTATTATCTATCTATCTATCTATCTATCTAATCTATCTATCTATCTATCTAATCTATCTATCTATCCTATCTATCTAATCTATCTATCTAATCTATCTATCTAATCTATCTATCTAATCTATCTATCTAATCTATCTATCTAATCTATCTATCTAATCTATCTATCTAATCTATCTATCTAATCTATCTATCTAATCTATCTATCTAATCTATCTATCTAATCTATCTATCTAATCTATCTATCTAATCTATCTATCTAATCTATCTATCTAATCTATCTATCTAATCTATCTATCTAATCTATCTATCTAATCTATCTATCTAATCTATCTATCTAATCTATCTATCTAATCTATCTATCTAATCTATCTATCTAATCTATCTATCTAATCTAATCTATCTATCTATCTATCTATCTATCTATCTATCTATCTATCTATCTATCTATCTATCTATCTATCTATCTATCTATCTATCTATCTATCTATCTATCTATCTATCTATCTATCTATCTATCTATCTATCTATCTATCTATCTATCTATCTATCTATCTATCTATCTATCTATCTATCTATCTATCTATCTATCTATCTATCTATCTATCTATCTATCTATCTATCTATCTATCTATCTATCTATCTATCTATCTAATCTAATCTTATCTATCTATTTATTTATCTATCTATCTTTTTTTTTTGCCTTGACTTACCGGCAGCATGGGATCGGATGAGATTTTCTTGCAGCTCCCTGAAACAAGGAATAACACGTTTATAAGATAAACCAGACAGAATGTGTCTCCTCTGTAAGCTCAAGTAACCTAAAGGGAATGTAAACGTCATTTATTCAAACTGTTACACTAGATGGCATGATCATAGAAGCGTTGATCAGTCAACATTAATGAGGTGAAAGCTTTACGATAAGCGTATAAATAACGAACAAATGTCCTTGAGGAACTGCCAGATGTCACGGGACTTTAATAAGGGGTCCCATTATAGGCCTACCGTCATTGAGGGTCACTTGAAACTACAAGAAGAAGAAGGAGGAGGTGGAGGAGGAGCAGGAGGAGGAGGACTTTTCCATTTAATTTTTTTAATCAGGAATAATGGCTAAATGCTTTTACACCAATTATATTTATCCTTATTAAATCAATGGTGTTTTGGCAAACTTGCCAAAACCCATTGTGAAGAAGAAGAAGAAGAAGAATAAGAAGAAGAAGAAGAAGAAGATGACGATGATGATGATGATTGATGATGATGATGATGATGATGATGATGATGATGATGATGATGATGATGATGATGATGAAAAGGTAACAAGGAGGACTTTTTCCATTTATTTTTTTTTTTAATCAGGAATAAAATACACTTACACCAATTTATCCTTATTAATAATTGTTCTGGCAAACTTGCCAAAGCCCGTTGTGATACCGTATACCACTGCAACAGAAACACGGAAATGGATTGTGGTTAGATAGCGAGCTTACCAGTTCAAAGGCGTTG